>CM035407.1:87966631-88181631 GCA_020310875.1 Ceratopteris richardii | reverse complement strand
TCTCGGGATCTCGATGAAGCCTGCGTCCGATATATGTAGAAAATGCTCGCGGTAATAGAGCATTTTCGGTGGCAATGTATCCCTAGGGCTCACCCATGTCCTCTGTATGTATGTATGCCATATCTCCTGACGCATGACCCTATTCCTCTCTTGATGAGAGAGCGAGTAGGTGGGTGCATGTGAGTCGTACTGTAGTGGTGGTAGCCTGTCTATGTCAAGGCCATGGTGGGCCAGCCAGTCTCGTGTCTGGGCATACCATGAGGAGGTGTCCCCAGCTAATGCCATATCACGTGATGCCTGGAAAGCACGATAAGCAATGCGCTTTGTATCCATGCTCCGAAGTCTGTGTAATAGCCATACTGTCTGGAATAGTGCCTCAACTAGCATCGGTGGTGCAGCGAGCTCTGCTCTAATGATATCATGTGGTACTGAAGGCTTGCTGCGGATAAGTCTCGCAATCATGAGGATATGTGGCCTCTCTAGTGCTGTCCATACTGATGTAGCTAATCCCGGCCCCCATATGGCTACCCCATACATGAGCGTTGGCGTAACCAAAGTGTCAAAGAGCCACCCCTTTGTGCGGGGCTCCTGAAAATATGCCTGGTGGCACTGTCTCTCCATCAAAGCTAGTGCTGCGTACCCACGTGTGATGCGGTCACGGGCTGCCTGAGACATAGAGAAGACCCCTGATGCTGCTGTAAATGTCACTCCCAAGTAAACATATGATCCCACCACCTCGATCGGTCCACCCGCTGCTGTGAACAAACTATGTCTGCGTACCTGTGCTGATGTATGAAAGATCATGACCTTGGTTTTACCAAGGTTCACAGATAACCCTCTGTTTCTGCAAAAGTCATCTAGGCCATGTAGATGATGCTGTAGACCTTCTGCAGACTCTGAAACCAATACAATATCATCAGCGTATAAAAGAATATGGACAGTGGATCCCTGTACCTCAATGCCATCTCCCCCCTGCAGCTGTATGTAGTCCACTATCTCATCAATGTAGAGACCAAAGAGGGTGGGTGAAAGAGGGCATCCTTGCTTCACCCCGATAGTGCTAGCAAGAGAGGGAGGGAGGGAGGGAGGGAGGGAGGGAGGGGGGGGGGGGGAGGGAGGGGGGGGGGGGGGGAGGGGGGGGGGGGGAGGGGGGGAGGGGGGGGAGGGAGGGAGGGAGGGAGGGAGGGGGGGGGGGAGGGGGAGGGAGGGCGGGGGGGGGGGGGGAGGGGGGAGAGAGAGAGAGAGAGAGAGAGAGAGAGAGAGAGAGAGAGAGAGAGAGAGAGAGAGAGAGAGAGAGAGAGAGAGAGAGAGAGAGAGAGAGAGAGAGAGAGAGAGAGAGAGAGAGAGAGAGAGAGAGAGAGAGAGAGAGAGAGAGAGAGAGAGAGAGAGAGAGAGAGAGAGAGAGAGAGAGAGAGAGAGAGAGAGAGAGAGAGAGAGAGAGAGAGAGAGAGAGAGAGAGAGAGAGAGAGAGAGAGAGAGAGACTTTTTAACGTCTATTAGAGGCCAAAATCGGCCTATGAGACAAAACATATACATCAGTATGATCCAATCCACTTTGATCCCAAAAGGAAAATAAAGTGTGAGTACCGCAAACGGGTATAAAAGGAGTGGATAGTAACTGGCATCGAGGGTGTGGGGTGCTATGGGTATGCACTCTATATGATCAATGGGTGAGATACAAATATGATATGTATAGGAAGGGGAGGCTCGATGGTATCACAACCCACTAAATGCCTGGAGTGGGTGTAGGATATAATGCATCGGTGGGTAAGGCATCATGGCGATCCCCAAAATGCTGTGAATGTCCAAATCGATAGGGGTGCGATGCTGACGTCTCCGTATCTCCCTGTCATGGCGTGCGTGAATCGCCTGAATCTCTCTCTGATGTGGACGGGCTCTCCGGACTGGGGGTCTCGGTCGTCGACGCTGTCGTCTAAGCTCCTCTGCTCTGTGTAATGCGACACCCCGCATCGAGCTGGGTCCTCGAGTGGCTGTGGGTTTGAAAAAATCTGTAATATAAGTCTGAGGGGGAGGGGGCAGGTGTATCTCCATCTGCTGCTGGAGGAGTGATTCACGGCGGTGCTGGAGCTCTACTAGGAAATGACCTAGAAGGCACTGGTCCTCTGTCCCCAATAAAGCCCTGATCTCTCTAGCCCCCTTGAAGAGCTGTGGGTAGCGGTCTCTGATGTCCTCATATGCCTGGCATCTACATGTGTAGTGCTCCTCGTCCTCCACCTCCTCTCTACATATCCTGCATAATGTCTCATCCCTCGGGGTATGTGTGGCTCGCCCGAGAGAGAGAGAGAGAGAGAGAGAGAGAGAGAGAGAGAGAGAGAGAGAGAGAGAGAGAGAGAGAGAGAGAGAGAGAGAGAGAGAGAGAGAGAGAGAGAGAGAGAGAGAGAGAGAGAGAGAGAGAGAGAGAGAGAGAGAGAGAGAGAGAGAGAGAGAGAGAGAGAGAGAGAGAGAGAGAGAGAGAGAGAGAGAGAGAGAGAGAGAGAGAGAGAGAGAGAGAGAGAGAGAGAGAGAGAGAGAGAGAGAGAGAGAGAGGTTGCTCCTGTTCTTTACTAGTCGTATTCCCTTAGTGGTGGATGTGGCATATGCAATTAATGCAAATGTGGGGAAAGATGTGGTTGATAAAGTATTCTACCTTGGACATGGTCTATTTGAAGTTATTTTCAATGATAACTATGTGGTACAATTCATGGAGCAGCATACTGTTTTTCTATGTGGCTTAGTGGCTCATGTGTTTTCTTGGAAGTCGGTTAAGGCAATGAAGGAGGAGCTTTTATATAAATGCCCGGTCTGGGTGGAACTTGTGGATTTACCATTCTTTTTATGGACTAACATTGGGCATGTGGCTAAAGCGTTAGGCAAGGTGTTATATACACCGTCTATTTCTGCCCCAATAAAAATAAAGTTTGTATATTGTGGAATACATCGAGGCCCTTTTCCAAAACACTTGGCATAAATGTTCCTAGTCTTGGAAGCGTTGTTATCTACTTGAAATGGGGTAATATGGCTGGTTCTTGTTTTCATTGTGGTAATTTAGGTCACTACTCCAAAAATTGTCCGTCTCTAAAAATTGATGGGGTCAATCTAATTCCCACATATCCTGGGAGTAAAATTCTGGTTCCAGAGGAACAAATAATTGGTAAACAGAAAATTTTCATCAGGCTACTATGCCACCTATCTTTGCAAGATTTCAGATATCGAGGTCTTCAAGAGTTTAATCACAAGGGGAAAGAAGTAGAGGTAGAGAAGCATTGTCATCTTGCTCCTCCTATCACGGCAGTCAAATTGAGTGTATATAAGAGAAGAGATGGCGAAGGAACAAGCAGAGATATCCTAAATAGGAAGGAGGGTGAGCCCAACAAAAGAACTGTTGATAATGATGGCTTTACTCCTGTTAGCTACAAGAAAGCTTTGCTTCGGGGCAAGAGGGGCAAATTTCAATCTGGATACTCGATATCCCGTATGGATGAAGCTAATTTTGCTCCTCATGTTGGTGACTACTTGATAGAGTACTATGATAACATGGATATTGTGTTGTAAGATTTGGCACCTGCATTGGCTCATGCAGATTCTTCTTTAAATACATCTGTGGTATCATGAAATTATCAACGTGGAATATTCATGGTTTGGGTCAATACGGGAAGTGGATTAGATTGTGGAGATGGATTGTTACAAATCAACTTGACTTGTGGCGATACTAGAACATAAGAAACATGATCATGCGGGAATGCTTTTGCATACAAAAGATTTCCAGTTGCGTTACAATGGAATAAAAAATAAATATTCAGGTTGTCTTTTGATTGTTCGAAAAGCTGTTGATTTTGCGGTGTTATTTGATGATCCTCGGGGCATGTTTATTGTGTCACATCTTATGTTACATGGTTTATCTTATGTGTGCATTAATGTATATTCTCCAAACTCTCCCGTAGACAAAGTTAAGACGTGGAAAGATCTTGCATTGTCTATTCAGCATTGCATGCATCTTCAAATTTGGGAGGGTGCCCACATTTTGCTGAATGGGGATTTCAATATGGTAGATTCTGACATGGACTGTACAACTACTTCTTCTGTGATGTCCTCACAAGAAAGTATTATATGGAATGAAATATTAAGTATGTTGAACTGTAAAGATCTTTGGGGTTACATTGGAGGTCATACACTTTGTTTTACTTACCATTCGAGATCACATAAGCAAGCGATGAGCAGACTAGATAGATGTTATTACTCTCAGGTGTCTACTTTGAATGCAACATCCAAAAGGTGGGTGGATGCTACAATGCTCCTCTCATATCATAACCCTTTGCTGGTATCCCTTAACGAAGTTGATTGGAATTCATGTACTCCATTTAACCTGCCAAGAATCCCGCTGAGAGTAAATCACTCCTAGATGCAAACTTTTTTGTTCAAGTCCAAGGTACTTGCATGAAATGGGAATTTTCAATCACAAGACGTAATTAGAGACTCTGGTATACTTTTCTCTAAAATTCTCAATTCTGCTAAGCATGAAGCTCAACAGCTTATTTCCTTCATGGTTGAAAGGGTTGATTCTGGACAACTACTTTTTGAGGGGGAGTATGCTCAATTTTGTAAGGCATACAAATGCTTAGAATTAATTGCAGGCCATCAAGTCTTCCAAAGCCAGAGCCAGATGCACTGAAGTAAACGATTTGCACACAAACTCTAAATGGTTTTTTGATTTTCTTTGATTCAAACATCTTAAGGATACAATTTCTCATCTTGAAGTAGATGGCTCAATTATCAATGATGGGAATGCCATTGCTACAATTTGCTCGGAGCATTTTAAGAATTTGTTTGCAGCTTCTTATAAATCTGATGATGCATGGTTTGAAGCACTTCATGCATCTTTGGTATACACTCCCCAACTTCTTGATTCTGAGATGGCTGAGTATATCAGAGGAGGTACACATGACTCTTCAATCTCTTAAAAATGGAAAAGCACCATGTTTGGGTGGTATCACGAAAGAATTTGTGGTGGCTTTTTGGCCTCTTCTAAAAAATCTGGTTCTAGATGTATGTAATGAGACATGGAAGGATCAAAAGATGCCATATACATTGAAGTTGGGTAAGATTAAACTTATTCCGAGATTAGATGTTCCTAGGCGCATTGGGGATTGGAGGCCCATTACAATGATGAGCATTATCTATAAAATATTTGCTAAAGTATTTGCATTAATGCTTAAATGTATTATTCATAAGATAGTCCATCCATCTCAGATTGGGTTCATACATCAAAGATCTATTTATGATAACATCTTTCTTACCCAAATATTGATGGTGCATACAACATCGTATGATCAGGAAGCGATTGGGATACAAATTGATTTTGAAAAAGCCTTTGGTCTAATTCGGTGAGACTTCATTGCCGTAATGCTTAAAAAACTGGGTTTTGGAGTCAGATTTTCTAGGCTCATTTACATCCTGGTTCAAGACAGTGCTTCACATGTGGAATTAAATGGGAGACTTTCTGCACTGTTTCACATGTTGCATCTCGGTTCATATTGAATGGAAGACAATGTTATGTAGGAAACTTGTCTCCATATCCGTCCTTCTTAACAAATCCACCCCTTGCTTACTCGTTAGGCACGACAACAAGATACTTTAATAACAAGAGGATTGATTCCATTACAAAGTGCTTTGACTCTAAATGGAAACTTCTTTCTTTTCCAATCATTTCAAGAACTTGTGCAGTGGGTTTTCTTATCGCTCCAAATGGATGCAAATAGCTCTTTTTTAACAACAGTATCACGTCCCCCTTTCTATTGATGCATCAGATCCTTGGTGAGATTGGCTCCTTGTAAAACACACTAGATGGTGGATTGGAAAAGCAAATACTTACTATCACTCACTTATTGCTTCTATTGATATTGCTCTTCAATGTAATTTGTGATGGAAGCTCAACAAAACCTCGTCTTGGTGGATTGCCATATTCTCTACTAATTGGGACTCACCTTTAGGATGAAGAGTTTCATGTGGAGGATTTCTGTAGGTCATTTTACTTTAGGGGCTTTCCTTTCCAAGCATGGGATGCAAGGTGTTCGATGCTCGCATTACGCTTCATATGTCCAAAATATGCGCCACACATTTTGGACATGTTCACACATTCAAAGATGGTGGAATAATTTTTTTCTATTTCCTATTTGGGATACGAAGCGTACTAAGATCAACAACACTTTTCTGTTGTTTGCTTCAAGGGACAAAGTCTTGGACTCACTGACTTTCCTGTTATTCTGGAACATTTGGATGCGTAGAATAGAAAGATATTCAAGAACAAGGGTTCTGTTCCACATTTCTCATGGACTTTATGCAAAGCTAGCAAGAGACTTGATATGGGTCTTATGCCTCATGAGGACAGAGTGGCATTCGCTTCGTTTTTGGATATGGTTTGATTTCACATGACTCTCTTCACAAGAATAGGGGAGCATTTTATTTTCTTTGAGGGTATGTACTGATGTTGTGCATGTTTCATTTGTATAGTCCGGGGTGGAGGTCTTGGGCAGCATAGAGCCCTACTCATCCTCTCTAGAGTACTACTTGTTGTTGGTACTGTTGGTTTGCTTATTGACAAGATATACTGTAGTAGATATTGCTTATGTCCCTAAGTAATGTGGTAGCTTCTTTTCTTCAAGCATAGTCCTAGCTGTCCCAACTAGGATTTTGTTCCTCCTTTCAGCAACACCATTCTCTTTTGATGTCTTTTGATGCCCTTACCCTGCAGGTATTCATCAAAATCTTTGGAGAAATGTTCCTCCCTCCCCCCTCCCAATCAGATCTGAGCATCTTCAATGACCTTCCAGTGTAGTTCTCTGCATGTGCTAGATATCTTTTGAAACAATAAAAAACTTCCCTCTAATTCTTGATAAAGTATAAGATTATCCATCTACTGTGATCATCAACAAAAGATACATAATACCTTGAGCTTGCTAATGGTGGTTCTTCACTTGGTCCCACACATTTGTGTGTACTAAGTCCAAGAGATTGTTATGGATATATCCCTTGTTGTGGTAAGGTTGTCTTTGTGACTTTTGAATCTGACAAGCATCATATCTATTAATCATATGGTTCTTTGAGATGTTTGTCATCCATAGAATACTTTGATCCTTGCATATATTTTTTAATGGTCTTTCATTAACATGAGCAAGCCTCTTATGCCACACTTCTAGCTCACTTAGGGTTTGTGACCCAAAGTTGTATAGAGCTACATTTGTGGTCTCTCCTACTTCAAATGCGAAGAGCCTATCATGTGTCTCATCTCTAGCTATCTTTTTGAAGCCTTGCCATGGATCTTCCACATATGCTCCATGTTGGGTGAACCTAACATACAAGCCTTTTTCTATAATCTCGCCACACTTATTAGGTTTTTAGTAATAGTGGGTACATAGAGAACCTTACCCAGAATGTTTGTTCTACCATTGGATGCTTTGATATTGCCAATCCTTTCCACATTGTGCTTGATATCATCTCTAAATGTACTTCATGTTTGTAGGAAGGAACTCTGATACACCCTTAAAATAATGTATTTTATGTTTTTCTTTTCGAGATGCAAAAGCGAAGTACAAGAAAAGTTACCTCGATTTTGAGTAAGCGGAGAAGCAGAAGAAGCAAAGAGCAATAAAATGAAGAAAAGGGGATCCAACTCATCAGTTCACGAAGAAGGTAGAATTCCCAATCTCCTAAATCGCATAATTTCCTACTTCACCAATTTCCTAAGTTGCCTAATTTCCCATTTCACCAATTCACAAGTTTCCTGATTTCCCATTTCACCAATTCCCTAAGTTGCCTAATTTTCCACTTCACCAATTTCCTAAGTTGCCTAACTTCCCATTTCACCAATTCCCTAACTTGCCTAATTTCCCATTTCACCAATTTCCTAAGTTGCCAATTTTCCCATTTCACCAATTTCCTAAGTTGCCTTATTTCAAGTTCACCAATTTTGTGAGTAGTCTAAATTCCTAAGTTGACCAATTTCTCAAAGTAGTCTATTTTTTTAGTCAATTTTTTTACAAGTTAGTCGACTTATCTCAAAAGTTCACCATTTTTATGAAATTAGTCTACTTACTTCAAAAG
Source organism: Ceratopteris richardii (assembly GCA_020310875.1). Classification (NCBI taxonomy): domain Eukaryota; kingdom Viridiplantae; phylum Streptophyta; class Polypodiopsida; order Polypodiales; family Pteridaceae; genus Ceratopteris; species Ceratopteris richardii. The sequence continues at coordinate 88,173,534 of CM035407.1, read as the reverse complement.
TAGTCTATTTTTTAAGAAAATGGTCTACTTTTGATTTAGTCTACTTTTTCACTTGAAAAAAGCGAATAAATTTCCCAGATCTACATATGGTCTATGGTCTATATTTTCAGCCACTTGCATGTGGAGGGCTCATGGATGGTGCGTGCACCAAGTACGAGAATGTGGAAGATACTGACGGTGCAGGAAAAGTGGAGGTAGAAGGAAGTTTATAGAGTGTCAAAATTGTGAGTGAGCCGGAAAAGAAGAAAGTAAATTTGTCCCCTTTTTCTACCCTTCACTCCTACCAATCCCACATAAAAACTATATAAGAAGACCTCTCCATCAAAGAAGAAAAAGCTCAGAGACAGAGACATAGACATAGACACAAGACCTAACATAGTGTGTAGAGAGGGGAGTCCCTTCTTGCTTCTCCCAGGTGTGGATGGGAGATTGAAGAATGGAATTGGGAGCTTTGTGGAGTGGGTCAGGCACTTGACTACAACAGGTGGAGTTGAGCAAGGGTAGCTGCCACTACTTGCCTTGCAAGATCTCAAATTCGTAGGCTGAAAAGATGTCTTTCATTTCGAACAGTGAGATGGGACTCTCCCCCTTAATTGTCCATCTCTTCATGTTATGCTATAGTATCTTGTCCATGTAATTAGTCATCAGATTATCTTGTATTGGAACAACTGTCATATTCTGGTCTATGTAATGTTGCTCTTATTTCAAGTCATTGTTTGTCCTTGTTAGAATGGTTTCTACAAATAAGCTAGACGCATCTCATGTGATATCTTCTTTGAAGGACCCCTAGAATTCGCGCTGTTTTAAATCTTCAATAATCCATGCTGCTCTAGATCAACCAACTGTTGTTCTTTTTATGTGTGTATGAGAGAGCATAGGGTATACTTCCCTAAGGAGAACCCCCTTAAGTAGAAGGTTCCCTGGGAGATTGAGCTTCCAATTTTTCCTCTTCAAAATGGAGTCCAAGGGTCTCCCTTCTTGAGATGGCACGCACAGTGGGACCCTTCTCTTTCAGGTATGGGGAATTGAAGCTGCAAGAGCAAAACCGTAAAGATTGCATGGTCCTATTTTGGGGATTTGTTGTACATCCAATTCCAGGGATTGGTACATGCATTGATTGGAGAGGTTTCCAAGAGAAGATAGCTATCCAAAGAGCTTGTAGGAGAGTGTTGAAGAGCCAACGACTTAACGAAACTTTAAAGTGAGCAGAGTAATATGAAATCTTGAAGAAGAAAGTGAAAGAAAGTTGACCAAAATTTTGCCCATTTTTAAAAAGCATATGAAGTTGCCCATTTAGTCATAGTAGTCAAATTTCTTCTACAATCAAAGAGGTCGATTTTTTTTTTTTTGGTCTACTTTTAAGTCGATTTTTTTAGTCTATTTTTTTTTAGGCTAACTTTTTGGGTCGATTTTTTTCGTCTTATTTTTTCGGTCTGTTTTTTTAGGCTAATTTTTTAGGTCAAAATTTTTTAGTCTAATTTTTTTGGTCGATTGGGTTTTGGTCTATTTTTTTTGGTTGAACTTTTGTAGTCTAAACTTTTTTGGTCGATTTGGTTTTGGTCCTTTTTTTTAGGCCATTTTTTTTGCTCGAATTTTTTTTAGTCTAATGTTTTTTTTTTTGGTCGATTTTGTTTTGGTCTATTTTTTTAGGTCAAATCTTTTTAATCTAATTTTTTTTTGTCGATTTTATTTTGGTCTATTTTTTTAGGCATTTTGTTTTAGTATAAATTTTTTTAGGTAAATCTTGGGTTTTTTTGGTCGATTTTTTTTCGCATGAGCCATCCAAGTGATTGATTTTTCTTGGAGCAGCAAGTCATTTATAAATACATAAAAAAAAAAAAAGAAAAGGGACCAGCAAGTCGATTTTTGAGACAAGTCAACTTTTCTAAGTCGATTTTTTGAGCCAGCATCAAGTCGATTTTTGATATCACTAAGCGCCGCAAGTCGCAAGAATAGCAAGTCCACTTCTTTTTTTGAGATATCACTTGCATGCCCAACAAATCGACTTCGACTTCATACCCATCCAATCGGCTTCTCAAACATGCCAAGCAATCGACTTCTAAAAACGTCCAACAGTCAACAGTGGCGCAGTGATCGCTCTTCATAGTGGAAACTGATCCTAGACAAGATTAGTGGATTACTTCGTTGTGTGAGGAACTCAAGCTGGCACATGATTCCTTAAGTCTAGTGCAGATCACTTGGCTTGAGATTGATCAGGTTGATTTTAAGTCAGGCTGCATAAAGATTATCAAAGTTCAGTAGAGCATCGGGCTGCATAAAGATTATCAATGTTCAGCAGAGCATAAGGCTGCATAAAAATTATCAAAGTTCAGCAAAGCAATTGAGCAATTATACTAAAAGTTACTAAGAAGAAGAAGGCTCTCAAATTCTCTCTTCTTTGAAGTCTACAATGCAACAACATGTCAACAAGGGGAGAATTCAACTTGAAGGATAGGCTCAGCCAATTGATTGGACAATCACTAAAAGGTAACATGAAATTCAATGAGCAGCAATAACATTGACTTAGATGACTATATCAGCAAGGCTCACCTCAAGAAGAAGAAGAAGAGAAGGGAAAAAGGGAAAAAAAAAAGAGGGGAAGGTACTTTATTTCTCTCCGAGGGTGGAGAAAGTCTAAGTGGCGGGCAACCTGTAGCAGGGTACTTTGATACACCGTTAAAATAATGTGTTTTATTTTTCGCTTTTCGAGATGTAGAAGCCAAGTACAAGAAAAGTTACCTCGATTTCAAGTAAGCGGAGAAGGAGAAGAAGCAAAGAGCAATAAAATGAAGAAAAGGGATCCAACTCATCGGTACATGAAGAAGGCAGAATTCCTAATTTCCTAAATCGCATAATTTCCTACTTCACCAATTTCCTAAGTTGCCTAATTTCCCATTTCACCAATTCATGAGTTGTCTAATTTCCCATTTCACCAATTCCCTAAGTTGCTTAATTTCCCACTTCACCAATTTCCTAAGTTGCCTAATTTCCCATTTCGCCGATTCCCTGATTTGCCTAATTTCCCATTTCACCAATTTCCTAAGTTGCCTATTTTCCCATTTCATGAATTTCCTAAGTTGCCTAATTTGGAGTTCACCAATTCTCTAAGTAGTCTAAATTCCTAAGTTGATTGATTTCTCAAAGTAGTCTATTTTTTTTAGTCGATTTTTTTACAAGTTAGTGGACTTATCTCAAAAGTTCACAGTTTTTATGAAATTAGTCTACTTACTTCAAAAGTAGTCTATTTTTTAAGAAAATGATCTACTTTTGATTTAGTCTAGTTTTTCACTTGAAAATAGCGACTAAATTTTCCAGATCTGCATATGGTCTAAATTTTCAGCCAATTGCAGTGCCAAGTACCAGAATTTGGAAGATAGTGATGGTGCAGTAAAAGTGGACCAAGAAGGAAGTTTCCAGAGTGTCAAAATTGTCAAGGAGCCACAAAACCAGAAACTAATTTTGTCCCCTTTTGCTACCCTCCACTCCTACCAATCCCATAGAAAAACTATATAAGAAGACCTCTCCATCAAAGAAGAAAAAGATAATAGACAGAGACAAAGACACAAGACCTCTACATGGTGTGTAGAGGGGGGAGTCCCTTCTTGCTTCTCCCAGGGGTGGATGGCAGATTGAAGAATGGAATTGGGAGCATTGTGAAGGAGTGGGTTGGGCACTTGACTGCAACAGGTGGAGTTGAGTAAGGGTAGCTGCCATTGCCTTCCTTGCAAGATCTCAAGTTCCTATGCTGAAAAAGATGTCTTTCTTTTCTTGTGGAGGAGTGAGTTGGGACTCTCTCCCTCAATTGTCCATCTCTTTATGTTATGCTATAGTATCTTGTCCATGTAATTAGTCATCAGATTATCTTGTATTGGAAGAACTGTCATTCTTGTCTATGTAATGTTGCTCTTATTTCAAGTCATTGTTTGTCCTTGTTAGAATGGTTTCTACAAATAAGCTGGTCGCATCTCATGTGATAGTTTCTTTGAAGGACTCCTAGAATAGTGCTGTTCTAAATCTTCAATAATCCATGCTGTTCTAAACTAGCCAACTGTTGTTCCTTTTATGTGTGCCGGAGAGAGCATAGGGTATACTTCCCTAAAGAGAACCCCCTTGAATAGAAGGTTCCCTAGGAGATTAAGCTTCCAATTTTTCCTCTTCAAAATGGAGTTGAGGGGCCTCCCTTCTTCAATGTTTATGCTTAAGTTTCGCCAAGTTTGATAGAAGAGGAACATTGCCTGCAACATGCTGTGAACAACCAGATTCTATGTAAAACAAATGTTCATCCTATTTATCTTCTTTATGGCTCAAGTTCATTAAATGTAATGAATCTTCATGTGATTGACCCTCTGAGTAGTTGTTGTAATCTCTTCTGCAATCGTTTCTATTATTATTATTGTAGTTTTGGCCACCTCTACCTCTTGTATTGCCAAATCCGTTTCTACCTCCTTTTTTTGTGTTCTTCTATTGCACTAACAGTTTTGAGTAGTTTCGTTTGACTTGTTACAGAGGGCATAAGGTTGATCTTGTCCTTTAGCTTTGTCTTGCTTTGCTACTTTCTTCTTTCTCTTCCATTTGCTTTTGCATACATAATTGGCTTGGGAGACTTCTTCATCGTCATCTTCCTTCTTCTTTCTTTTGTTCTTCTTGTCTTCTTATCTATATAAAGAGTAGTTGTAGAGTTACCTTCTTTAATGTTGTTGTTGGCTTCTTGGTTGAAAAGTTGTCCAAGAAATATGTCGAAGTCAGATGTCTGCACATCCATGATGAGATCATAGGAAGTTGTGAATGATTGCCATTGCCTATGAGTCCTAATACCAATTAGGATCTGTCTCATAATGGCGTCATCTTCAATCAGTTCTCCAATTGATGTTAATTGATCTCCAACCTTCTTAATGTACTTCATTTGGTTAAATTCATTCCACAAGTGATTCTTCCTAGCCTTTGTGCTAGCAGAGACGAATGTCTTCAAGTGCATCCCAAGTTTCTTGTGATGTTTTACAACTTCTAATATGTGGAAGCAAGAAATCAAAGAAAAAGTTTAGGATGTAAGACTTGGATTGAGCATCTCTTGCACACCATAGTGTTATCTTTTCAATCTCTTTTTGTGTAGGCCTTCCTTTGGATCTTAGTATGGGCATGACTTCATCACCTTTTACTAGTCCATAGAGGTTTCTTCCTTGTAAATAGGCTTCCATTTTGATTTGCCAAGTAGCATAGTTGTTCCTATCAAGTTTCTCGATCCTTGAAGGAAATCCATCACCCATTTTGAAGAAGATAGCTTTGATACCACTAAAAGTGCTTGAAAGGAAGTGAATGGAAGAAATCTTTTGCCTTGAGTAATGAAGTTAGGTTAACTTTCCTGTATAGAACTTTCCCTTTATCACTTGGAGAATTTGTTCACCTTATAAGCTTTAGCCAAGTGCAATAAAACACCTTGTGTCCTTTGTAACATCACTATGAACAAGTTGATGTAAAATAGACTTCTTGCACATGAAGCAACTCACAAAGAACTTTCTTATTACGGATGAATGTGCTACTTGAAATGCTCAGTGCTCTCAGCCCATTTATAATTGATCAAAATCTTGTTAGAGGATGACGCCTTATAGAGTTAGGTATCTATTATGTACGAGAGTATGATTTATTAGTAAGACATGCTCTAATTATGAGCTTAACATCTATAGGTAGTCACCCCGAATTTTCAGGGAATAGCAGTGATAGACCCTGAGACAAAAGATGAACTCTAACTCACAATAGAAGAATCAAATGTGTATAGCTGAAAATAGAAAAGACTAATCTTGGAAAAGTATCTCCTGAATCGGACCAGCATAGTATAAAGAAGAACTCATTCCAGTAGTTGGTCTTTTCACAAAATTGTTCTTTTTAGCATTTGTCCACTTACAAACTGGTCTTTTTATGAAATTCGTCTTAGAAGACGAATTGGCAAACTAGTCTTTTTACTGCTAGTGGGACCTATCTCTCAATTCGTCCTTTACATCTTAGTGGGAGAGTGAAGCAGAAAGAAAAGAGAGAGAGAGTGGATGGCAAAGTATCGACTTGGCAGGTGACAGAGTACCGGACTTGCAGTTGTAGAGTGTCGGATTCGCTAGAGTACCAGACTTGCCAGAATACCAAAAAAGTGCCAGAAAAATGACAGGGAAGGAGTAGTGGAATGCATTCATTGAGTACTAAGTCTGTCATTTGTTCACAAAAGCATTCACAACAGAAGGGAATCTTTAAAAATGAGTGGACATCCTTTGTTGACATGCAACTCTATAATTTCGAAAAATAGAATTCGCACTCTCTAGTCCAAGTTGACGAGCCAACCGGGAAAGTACAACACCATCACAATCATTGACCGCTTGTTGATCCCCGTAGTCAGATAAGTTACCATTCATAGCAAGAGAACTCACCTCAGCAAATTGAGAACACGAGTTAAAATTGCTTGCACTCGACTTCTTCTAGAGGGAGCAAAGCTTAGGTCTCGGAGCTACTGCAAGTGAGAACAACAGGGCTGGACATATTGTCTCATACATACATAATCCATATGGCGGATCACACACCTCCCACAGTGCTTCAAGCTTCAACACAACCAAACGTGGCAGATAAAGATATGGGAGCTAAAATATTGCTACTTGATAATCCTGATGAGCACAGAGAAGATGGAAGTCAAGAGATGGATGAAGATGAAGATTCCACTAAAAAACAAGAGTCTGAATTTGTGCCATCAGAATCCCTCTAATCTATATCGGCTTCATAGGGAACCAACGAATTCTCACATAACTCCAACGACAGTCAAACTACTGACAAAGGATTATTCATTCATGCACACTCAGAACTTCCACCTGAACGAGAAAGGCTTTCCCACTTGTTCTCTCCCGAACAATTGACTAGTATGGGCCTCCACATGTTCTCAAAAGTACCTCTCTCATACGCACCCGACCACATGGAAGTGATCGATTTCTTCAAGCATTTCCCTCGATTTCCAGATGGTAAGCTTTCTCTTGGGGTCATTGAGCTAGCTATGGGAGCTCACACCCCTACACTCTCAGCACCTGCATGAACCTACTCCGGAATACCTGAAGGGGAGTTACTCACCAAGTGTAAGGTTACCTTTGATGAGAAACCGGTAGCTTATGCCAGAGCCCCCCTCTTGCATGCATTCAAATTTTTCCTCCTCAGAAGTATGAAAGGGAAGCTTACTTTTACCAACTTATTTATGTGTGATGGTCTGATGTGCATGCTATATTCCAAGGTTTTTCCGTACCATGAGCGGCTTTGGCATTAATTCATCGACAAGAGAAAATGTTTTGTAGCAGCATCCAATCGGGGGGCATCTACTTTCCATGTTTTTTCACCGTTTATATTTACATGGTTGAGAACTCTACCCGCCCTGCATCCAGATGTCACCTCCCTACCATCAGCCAATCCAGCAAATCCACCAAGTGAGGGGCCATCCAAAAGATCAAGTTATGCGCTTAGGTCCAAGCTACAGCCAATTTAGTAAGAAGAGGGCTAAAATAGTTCTAGATTCGAGGGCTTCTCTCGACGACCTTCCTATATCCGAGCAAGGGTATGCAAGGCCTAAAAGCGGTAAGAAACTCTCTTTCCCTCCACACACTCTTTCGAAGACACATGCTCCCACCACCTACTCTCATACAACCACTGCTAATACTAGCCCACCCATTGCCTCCATTGTCACACCCATTCCATCCACTGCATCAATTGTCACACACGTTCCATCTCATCCCACTGCCTCTACTATCCCTTCACATACTCTAATATCCACAACCACAACGACAACACCTACTTCAAAACCTATGCATCATGTGTATGAGTTCCTACCATGTCCTCCATCTCCATCAATCCCTTCATCCAACTACTCGCCACCACATCTACCTTTTTCAGCTCCACTTCCCAATCACTTTGTCACTCCTACACCACCCCTTATTGCATGAGCTCCCGTACCCTCAACCCCGATTACATATAATCAACCCGCCAATATACCCTCTCTTCAACTAACCCCCCCCCCCCACAATATTCCTTCCATACAAGCTTCTTCCGCACCTTTTAGTGCTGTAGCAGATACACTTGAGCATATGCTTGAATTATGTGAAGAAGAGAACTCTTCCTTGGATTCGCTGCTAGCGGCTATACACCGACACCACACTAATGCCTCTACCATGAGCGCCTTGCTAGCTTCTCTTATCAGGTACAATCAAGAACTTCGAGACCATATGGACCAGTTAGAAGGAGCACATGGAAGAGCTCAGCAGCGGCTACTTGGTCTGTCACATCATGAGCATGTGAAGAATTGAAGAAGGAAAATAAGGAATTGCGCATGCAAATCCAAATCTACCAAGACAAATTAGAGAAGGCAAGGGCTTTGCATGTTATGGCTGCAGAAGTGTTCTTTGAGCAGCCATCTTCTTCAGGGAAGCCATCATATGAGGGGGCCATCTTACCTCGAGCGAGGACTTCACCAGAGCATCTGTAGTTCTTTACTATTTAGATGATTTGGGTTCATTTCGATAGCAGTAATGTATTTGTCCTGTTTTGTATACACACATGGACAGCCTATATGGCAATGTTGTAATCATGTTGATTTCTGATCATTTTTTGTAGTTCTCGATAACATTGTATATGTAATTTTCACAATGGCAGCAACACTTCACATTACGGCAACACTTACCCATTGAAGCACTCTCTGAGACGGAGAGTGAAGTAGTGGCAGGCAACCTGTATAGCTGAAAATAGAAAATACTAGTCTTGGAAAAGTATCTCGTGAATCGGACCAGCATAGTATAAAGAAGAAGTAATTCCAACAATTACAAAATGGGTCTTTTTACAAAATTGTTCTTTTTACAAAATTGATCTTTTTACAAAATTGGTCTTTTTACAAAATTGGTCTTTTTAGCATTCGTCTAGTTACAAACTGGTCTTTTTATGAAATTTGTCTTGGAAGACAAATTGGTCTTTTTACTGCTAGTGGGACCTATCTCTCAATTCGTCCTTTAGATCTTATTGGGAGAGTGAAGCAAAAAGAAAAGAGAGAGAGAGTGAGTGGCAGAGTATCGGACTTAGCAGATGGCAGAGTACCGAACTTGGTAGTTTGCAGAGTGTCGGATTTGCTAGAGTACCAGACTTGCCAGAATACTAGAAAAGTGCCAGAAAGGTGAGAGGGAAGAAGTGATGAAGTAACCACTCCTGTTAGCAGCCTATATAAAGAACCCTTTTTGATATACTCGGGACTTACGAGAGATGGAAGGTACGAGACAGAGAAGAAGATATACAAGACATAGAGACATAGGAGTTACGAGGCTTATTAGAAGATTCACAAGTACCAGTGAAGAGACAAGTGAATATACTGGAGAAGGGCATCTAACCTCTGTGGAGAAGCTCAGTGGATAAGCGGCTCTGGTCTTGTCGTCGAGGACAAAGTAGAGTAAGTCTACTAGATTGAGTGCTTGAAGAGGCTGGTATACTTCCAGTACTGTGAGAGCCTCTAGCATTTGAGAGTCAGTTTGATTGTAGTTGTGAGTTAGTCACAAAGAAGTGAGTGTAGTGATTATTTGTTCACTTTAATGATCCTTCTTGTACACTTCCATGCTTCCATAAATGGAGATATGCTTCTGTGATCTTGTAGTCTATTCTTGCCGCAACTTATGTGACTTATTTACCTTGTGAACTGTTGATCTGTTTGATTTTCTACCGGACTACTAAGTGTGCAAAGCAGCACATAGTGCATACTGCACTCAAAAAAAGAACCTACCTCGAGCACAGCAGAACAAGAATTTCGTCTACAAAATGATACATGATTTTGAATAAATAAGGTACACACTAATACCTTTTCAATGAATTCTTAAACATGAGCATTGGAGTTCTCAACTTCTCAAATATCACTGAGGACAAGTGTGTTGAGTGATTATATACACTCCATGTCTCCTCATGGTAATCCACGACTTCTACCTAACAAAATTAACTCATATGCCCCCGCGAGGATGAGTTAGTTGTGACAATCTTTGTTTTCCTATAATCTAGGAAATGAAGTATCAAATTCAATTTGATTGAAATGTTGGTGGGAGACTTCAACTGCTTGACTCGTGGCTTAGACTTCATATTACACCTCCAAATAATGAGCTAATAGTATGGTACATGAAGCTTTTTCAGGCATCACGAGACATGGCACTAGTAGGAGACACGTCCTCATGGTATGCGCATGTACGAGACTGGCTGGCCTATCATGGATTTAACATAGATAAACTACCACCACTGTAGTACAACTTACATGCCCCCACCTATTCGCTCTCCCACCAGGAGAGGAACAGGGTCATTCGCCAAGAGATATGGCATACATATATTCAGAGGACATGGATTAGCCCCAGGGATACATTACCACCGAAAGTGCTCCACTACTCCGAGCATTTTCTAGAGATCTCAGATCAGGGTTTCATTGAGACTCCGCGATACATGCAGATGTACTTACCACACCACCTCCGAGTCGTCATTGGGAAGCTTCGAGTTTCATCACGTCAGCTCGAGATCGAGAGCGGTGGGACGAGGGGAGTACCTAGAGAGGAGAGGTGGTGCCCAGTATGCCATACAAAGATAGAGAGTGAGGAGCACTTTGTTACCAGATGTCGAGCATACTCAGATCTACAAGCACAGCTCCATATAGAGGAGTCACTACAATTGTGCATGACCAATGGGGTTCCTCAGCAGCATATGAGAGACGAGAAGAGTTTCCACAGCCCATGTCAGACACGGATGAGTATACAGCGGACCATTACTCAGTTCTTTCAGCGAGATGGACTACATCTGACGAGCCCACCTTCCAGAGGCATAGGGCTTATGCTCGAGTAGGCAGTGGCACAGAGAGTGCGACTTCGACCACATAGAGCTGGATACGGACAACCACGACTATACGAGGAGGATATCTCACGCATGAGGATAGCCCATGACCACATGATGGAGCACAGGCGCACCACCACCACTTGGGTAGCCTTCCTTGAGGAGGCACTCCGACCACCACTGATGTACCACATACTCCACCCGCCTCCACCCATTACCTATAGTTAGGACATACATATTCACTCCCGTCATCAGGTCCCCATGTATTAGGTGGCCATTATCTGCAAAGTCAGAGCCATGTCTCCCCACGCACCACTACATTATTCCCACCACCTCTGTGTCACCCAGTACACTATCCTGTGGTTGTTTTCCATGTTCAGCCTACACACTTTTGTGTAGCGAGTACTTTTCTGTTTTTATTTTATTCCTACATAGGGGTTACTACAGTTGTACATGGTTTTGTCTCATAGGTCAGATTTGACCTTCAAAAGACGTTAATCTCTCTCTCTCTCTCTCTCTCTTTCTGATGACATCAGAGGCAGATACAAGACTATGTTCACAGGGCAGCTCACCCTCCGAGAGATCTTAGACTCTAGAGATCAGCAATAGGTCGGTCGATTCTTAGTAGATATACAGTCACAGAGATTCCCTACTCAAGCCCACCGCAGCAGCCCATACATGAGGAAGAAAGAGTCAGCACTGAGCACACTAACTTCTTTGTTCCACGACGTGTAGCAGCCCTCCCCCCTTCAGCTCACACATCGAGAGGTTCACATCGAGAGGGGTGACTCTTCGGCAGGCTCAGACCTCTCTAGATAGGAGACGACCCCGTGCTATAAGATATCGGACCCCGAGACTTCATTGCCACCAAATTGCAGAGGTCGAGGCTTGTGACCATCACGCCATGGAGGAGAGACGATCACAGATGATAGTTGATCCCGTTGCAGTCATGAGGGCGATTGTAACTCCACCTCCACCTATATACCACATCTTACACCCCCCCCCCCTCCAGTACAGGATGGAGCTAGTCAGTCCCTCGTATGCATTCTCATGCTTGTACTACCCTTTTGCATATTGACTATCATAGATATAGCACTCCATACCCCCCCTCACTTTCATGCATATCTCCACATGCATGCTACGGAGATCTATATCAGCTTTACCAGTTTTTCCAGCACGTTTATCTTTTTTGATTGACAGAAGACACATCCATGTATATTGATTTGTCTCATAGGCCGAGTTCTGCCTCCTAATAGACGTAAAAACTGTGTGTGTGTGTGTGTGTTGAGGTGAGAGCATATTAACAAAAAAGTTCCAGTTTATAGTTGATCTCGGTGGTTTGTTGACGAAAAACCGAAGAAGTGGGCATGAACTACTTTTCACGTGTTCCATTTGAAGTAGCAGCAAGAACTTTCCGCGGAAAACCTATCATTACCCTCGAAACGTTTTTAATCCTTCCAACCTGGGCTGAAAAACAAAACCACAATTGGTTGTCAACCAAAAATCAAGGGACTGGAATAAGTACAGTTATTCAACGTTGCGCCTAAAAGTTATGACTAGAAGAATTGAGAAAAGTTAGAAAAGGCAAAGGAGGAGGGCCTGGTTCTATTTACCAGTCCGGAGTAGAAGTTTCGACAGGTCCAAAGACCGATGTTGTAGGAGAGAAATGCAACGATGGAGGTCATTGTCACAGATATATCTTTTGGCAACGAGAAATGGAAGTACTTTTACAGCATAAGGATCTGATTCCAAACTATGGATGTAGAGATAGGCACAATTGGTCTGTTGTTCGTAGACATATCTTCCTAGAGACCCTTCCTTTAAGACTTCAGTGGAAGAATTGTGACATTAAAAGATGTATCAGATGTATCCCCTCGGATCGGAGGAAAAAGCTTGATAGACGATTGTTGTTTGGCTGTTTATTGAACCGACTTTAGTGCTCATAATTATAGGGTGATAAACAAACATACCTATTAGGTTGTACAATATATGATTGTTGTTGTTGTTTTTTTTTTTTTGTTTTTTTTTTTAAATATTTTTTTTTATTGGAGGTTGAGCTGAAGCCTAATCCCCAAAGTTTTAACTTTGAATCCAGTGGGCGTGGTTTAACGGATGTGCCTTGTTTTCTTAGGCAAATGGCCAGGGTTCAAGTCCTACCCGGGTCTCAATGCCTCAAAGTTCCTCAAGATGAGTGCCTCTATCTTACAGGCATAGTACCCACGAGACTCTCCTATCTCACAAAGTAAGGGTTACACTGCCCGAAGACGACACAAGAGAGGACTGATTTCAACCAGAATAACATGGTTTTACATTGACCTTAAGCCTACACTCTCGTGTGATGAGTGGGGATTGAACCTTTGCCCCCCCTCAAGAGGCGGAAGGCGCAGCCAACCCAGCTAATGCACGCGGGAATGCAATAACTCGTTATTTTTAAGGATGTCTTTCTAAACCCTCATCAATGACCGCAAGTTATCCAGGGTGAAACAGGAGTCCGCTCGGTGATTATTTTGGTGTTTTTTATTGTTTTGGACGTATTTCGACGTTTTCCGCTAGTTTTATGGTCGCATAATATTGTTTTCCGGTCCGTGAGCGAAAATTATAGCTTAGCTATTACATTAAGTGCATTTTAATCTTTGATATTTTTGCTAACAGATATTAAGTTGACGAAATTCTCACACTACGGAACTTTCTTTCGCAGGGGAAAGGTTATCCAGACATTGCTACCAGAAGGTCTGAATGTAAAGCGTTGCTTCCAATCCTATGAATTTCGCTGTAATTCAATCGTATAAAACTGATTGCAGTTTCCTCCGACTTCTTAAAGAGAAACTTAATCTGCCAGTCTTCGCCTTGGTTGATGGAGATCCTTATGGACTGGATATTCTTTTGACATACAAGTTCGGCTCCTTGGTTTGTTTCATTGCATGAATATAGGCTCTCTTCGAATATTTGTATTAAAGTAACACTCTTTAAGTTTCTACAAAGAGAGATGATATGTGCGGGATGATGGAACTAAGAATGTACCTTTTTTTCCTTTCCTAGTCAATGGCGTATGATGCTGAAGTATTAGTAACTCCATGTATATATTGGTTGGGAATTCATTTCTCAGACTGTGAGACCTTTGGAGTTCCTAAAGAGTTCCTTCTTCCTTTGAGCAGACCAGGTACCTCTGCTTTTGTTGTCCTTTCTCGATACCTCTCTCCACGTGCAGTTCTGTTTCAATTATTACTTAATGGCATTGATAAATGCCATTTAGTATTTCCCTTATTTGTCTGCTCAATCTGATTATTTGTTTGGCGACAAAGAATAAGATGATAACCGTTATTCGTCTGCTCAGTCTGATTATTTGTTTGGCTACAAAGAATAAGATAACCCTTATGATCACCAAGAATAAGATAGTAACCCTTATTCCTCTGCTCAATCTGATTATTTATTTGGCTACAAAGACGAGCGAAAGGCTTCTGCAATACTTCAGAAGGCATATGTAAAGCATTACGTTCCCTTGTGGAGGTATTGACAGTTACATGCATCATCATGTGTAACTCTCTGTTTACTTACCTGAAAGCCTACTATGAATTTCAGCAAACAGGTTGAGATCATGCTACAATTGGGAGTAAAGCTAGAAATAGAAGCCGTTGCATCAGTTTCATTGTCATTCCTTGCAGAGTGTTACCTGCCTTCAAAGATTCAAAATGGCTCATATTTGTAGTTGGAATAAATTGCATATCTGATTATGCGTATGATGTATTCAATTGCAACACAAATTCAATGGTAAATGATGGCTATGAAGTTGTAAAGTTTGACCTCTGCCCCCCTATTTCTTTCCTCCTTTTTCTTCTTTTTCCTTCGTACAAAGCATGACTCCTATTAGTAGAGCTCTCTTGTTCTTTGCTGCACATGCTTCAATGCTTAACTTAGGCTGATTTCACATAGGGGCCATTGAATAAACATAAGAGGTGTTTAAGTTTAGCTTGAAAATGGAAAAAGGTAAGCAATTATGTTGTCCATCTATTCACACATAAGGGTGGAATATTTGTACGTTGTGTTTAGTGCCTCCATCCTATGTGAATTCAGGATACATATATATGGGTTTTGGTTTGTCATTACAAGTGCCTTGAAGTTTGCTACAAGTTTAGTAGAGCTCGATAAGGCCTTTTTGTTCAACTTTTAGAGATATAGTTTAGTTTCTACATCAAGATATTTGGTCATTGGCCATGGTTGAAAGCAATGATGTATCCCGTATGTTGGTTGTTAAGGATAAGTTGGATGTTACTAATTACATATGGTGGGCATATATGATGTGTCATGTATTGGTAGAAAAATGGTTGTGGAATATTGTACAAGGTGTTGAAAAATGTCCTATTACACTTGCAAATCCTATTGAAAGTGATGTAGCTGGTGTTGAAGATTATGATCTTTAAATTTTTGGTCATCTTGTAGTTCTTATTGCACCTTGTATAGAGCAACTTTGTTGGGATGGGAGAGATGCGCAAGCACATGCATTGATAGCTTCTTCTATCAATTGTATCATTATTCGTCATTTTTGTTCTTGCAAGATAGCAAATGATGCTTAGGATACTCTTACAACATTATGCCAAGCCAGAAATGAGGCTTGTATCGCTTACTTTGAAAACAATTGAAGAGTGTGCATCTAAATGAAACAGATTCTATGGACACTATTTTAGCAAAGATGAAAGATTTGAAGGAGAAGTTGATTTTTATTGATGAAATCTTGGATCATAGTTTACTTATGTAGACTATTCTTAATAGTTTTAGATTCATATCAGGGTTTGCTTATACATTCATATCAGTATTGATGATGAAAGACAAACCAAATGACTTAATATTTGAGGAGTTAGTCTTTGTTTTGTTGCACAAAGATTAATCTAGATAGAATAGGTCATATGCATGTTGAAGATCAAATCGTCTTAGCTAGTTAGAAGGGCAAGGTAAATGGAGCTCATCCACTAGTAAGAAGAAATTCGTTAATGTTACATGGTCAAAGAAGAAAGACACACATGATAAGAAAACAAAAGAGCAAAAACAGTTTTGCAAGTATTGTAAGGCGAATGAACATGTCATAGTGAGTTATCCTAAACTGTTTTCAAAAGATGCAAAGAAGAAAGAGGTTGAAATGGTTGTTGCAAAAGTCTATACACTTAAAATAGAGTCTTCTAATCTTGTTCAATAATGGGCATTCATTACACTTTGCAACTATGAACTATCTTATGGCTGAAAATCTATTAATATAAAAATTAGGCATCCTTTAGTCCGATCGAGGGGAAGGAATACATGTCTTCTGATTTCAATGCATTTTTGGTTGAGCACGGGATAAAACATCAGCATAGAGTGCCATATGCATCTCAACAAAATGGATTTGTTGAAAGGAAGAACATGCCTCTCATTGAAACGACGAGCTATATGGTCAAAAGTTAGGCTTTACCACATAGCTTTTGGCTTGAGGTTGTTATGTATGTAGTATATGTACTTGACACGTGTCCTAACAAAGCATTGCAATCTATCACTCTATATGAGGCTTGGCATGGTGCTAAGCTATATGTTACTCATCTATGTGTCTTTGGTTGTTTAGCATATGCATCAATGCCTGAATAACACTACAGAAAAATGGATGATAAATCAATGAAATGTATTTTTGTTAGGTATAGTTTTGAGAGCAAAGGTTATCTGTATCATCCACATACCAAACATATTTTGCTTAGCCGTGATGTTATTTATGTGGAAGATGCACATTATCCCTTACTTTTATGTACCAAGGAGACATGAGCTAGCGCGAAATATATTTATAATACTTTGCTGCCTCTTTTAATAGGTGGGAAGTTAAGTATTGGTCCAAATGAGGCAATTTATCACCCTTTAGAGCTTTGAAATGATGATGTAGGTCATTCCATTTTTTATGCACATTTACATGATGGACTTGTTGATAAGAGGGTTGACATAGCACAGGCAAAAACTATGCCAAAATGGCTCGTGAAAAATTTAAGGGATAGAAAATTACATGCATCTTTATCATATCATACTCGATCAGGCTCTCATAGTGTTCATTTTTTATCATATTGTTATGCAATTGTTATCTCTAGTCTTTCTGATGAGAATGAGCATGTTTCTTGTCACGGGAGCACTAGATTGTGCTCTCTGACTTCACTAGACAAGATTTCAGAAATACACTTATGATTACAAGAACACCCACATATGGAAAATAATACAAGAAGACGGATTTGATACAAGACGTCCCACACCTGTGACCAATAGGTATGGAAAACTGGACTAGAGATGATACAGGAGATCCCACAACCCGGGATCGTAAGTATGAGACGAGATATCTGGATTACAAGAACTCCCTTCTGGGAGATGAACTGAATACAAGAAAGAACTTGACAAGAACTCGTACTACGAGATTACAAGAGGAAAAGACAAGATGTCCAAGAACTAGACTAGACAAGACTAGAACAAGAAGCAAGGCATGAATTGGAACTGGAACTTGAAGAGTACTTACTTGGTGGTCACGACCCCTTGAGCTCCCAAGACTGGTATTGACAAGACTAATTATGAATGTGGCCAACCCCTCCTTATATAGGTTTTCCAAGGGTGGTTACAAATTGATGATGTCATCAATTCGAAGCATGGTCTCTGGATGTGAGAATCAAGCAAGAAGACAGTCGATCTTAGGGTTCTGGCACGTTCCGGACGCAATGGAAGCATTAGTTTCCCCAAATTCTGAACCAATCATGAGATATAGGATTCACATGGAATCTGAGATTCTGGATGGTTTCCTTTTTCCATTACATTACCTCCCCCTCAAGCGATGAGTTCCACGAGTGGTCATGTTCTCTGGTCTCGGCTTCATTGGATTTCTCTTATGGAATTCTCGAACCTTGATTGGTGCTCTCTAAAGGTTTTTTGTAGGTTCCCAAGTATGATCATTGATGTCATATCCTTTCCAATGAATAAGGTATTCCAATATTCCTCCAGATATTCTATAATCTAGGACATGCTCGACTTCAAATTCTTCATGGTCATCAATCTCGATAGGTGGTGAAGGACTAGGTCTCTCCCCCCTCAATGGCGAAATCTGATATGGTTCCAACATGGATACATGGAAAACTGGATGTATCCTCATGGTGCTTGGTAGCTGGAGCTTGAAGGTGATTGGATTGATCTTGGCCAAGATGGTGAATGGACCAAATCTTTGATGATCTAACTTTGCATAGGGCCTTGAAGTTTGTAAATTAATTCTAAGTAACCATACTTTATCCCCAATTTGATACGATGGATTTTGAACACGATGTTAATCTGCATAGTACTTATAATGTTCTTGAGCTTTATGGATCTCTTCCTTGAGTTCTTTGTGAATTTCCAGGAGGTACTGAGCCTTGTCTTTGGCAGCTAGGTTCTTGACATGATTTGCGAGTTGTATGTCCATCCTTGGATGTTGTCCATAATTTGCAAAGAAGGGAGTCTGCTTAGTAGATGCATGAACACTATTGTTATAGGCAAACTCTGCAAAGGATAACAACTCAAACCAATCATTCTGATGATAGTTGATGGTGCAACGGAGATATTGTTCTAGGACTTGATTCACGCGTTCTATTTGTCCATCAGTCAGTGGATGATTGGTTGTAGATAGTTTAACTTGAACACGAAGGAGCTTGCAAAGACTATTCCAAAAGCTGGATATGAACTGTGGGCCTCGATCACTGACAATATCATCTGGCAATCCATGAAGCCTAAAGATGTATCTGAGGAAAAGCCTGACAGTGGCTGCACCTATGATTGCCTTGGTAGTTGGAATGAAGTGTGCCATCTTTATAAATCTATCCACTATAACAAGAATGGCATCATACTTGTCTGACTTTGGGAGGTCTGTGATGAAGTCCATAGATAATGAAGCCCATGGCCTTTCTAGAATAGGTAAAGGCTGCAAGAGGCCATGAGGTTTATGTTGTGGTACTTTGGATCTATTGCAAGTGTCACAGGTTCGGATATATTCTTTGACTTCCTTCCACATTTGAGGCCACCAAAAATCCCTTGATATAAGTTCTATTGTTCTATTCACTCCAAAATGTCCTGCTGCAAGGTTGTCATGACGTTGTTGAAGTACTTGGGTCTTGGGAGTTCCTGGAGGGACATACAATAGGTTCTTATAGAATAGTAACCCATCCTTTTCTTGGAATTCATCTACTTCTTGAATTCTGCCTTCTTGAGTTTTTTGCTTAACATTACAAAACAATTCATCTCGTGGTAGAGTCTCACGGATCAAATGATTCAAGGCTGAATCTTCATGATGGCTTGAAGAGATAGCTGCTAACTGGAGATGCTCAGGCTTGAGTAATACGCTCTCCTATTGATCAAAGGCCTCTTCACCCTTCTTTGGTGCAAGGTAAGATCTTCTTGACAAGGCATCTGACTGACACTGTTGCTGTCTTGGACGATATGTGATGACAAAGTCAAACTTGGATAAGAAGTTAGTCCATCGAGATTACCTTCTGTTGAGGATGTGGGTGAACATAAAATATTCTAGGTTCTTGTGATCTGTATACACGATAACTTTATGAGCTGATCCTTCTAGATGGTGATGCCAAGTATCAAATGCGTCCACTATGGCAAGAAGTTCTTTATCATGAATTTCATAATTAATTTATGGAGGAGAAAATTTCCTTGAATTATTGCAACTGGATGTAGGTGTCCATCATCTCCATATTGTGAGAGAATGGCCCCTAGAACAAAGTCTGATGCATTTGTCTCTAGGAAGAAGGGCTTACTAGAATCAGGATGAACTAGAATTGGAGCAGTAGTGAATGTTGATTTCAAGGTCTGAAATGCTTTTTTTGCTTCTTCGGTCCATGAGAATTTGGAGTTTCCTGTAAGCTTGGTAAGAGGTGTCACTATCTTGGAGTAATCTTTGATGAATATTCTATAGAAGTTGGCAAACCCTAGAAACATTGTACATCTCGAACACATGAAGGTGGTTGCCAATCAAGGATTGTCTGAATCTTCTTAGGGTCCATAAAAATTCCTTTATCTGATACAATGTACCCTAAAAATTCCACTTCTGTCTTATGAAAAGAGCACTTCTCCAATTTCACATATAATCCTTTTTCTCTTAGTTTCTCTAGGACTATCTTTACATGACATTCATGATCCTCTAGATTTTTGGAGAATATCAAGATATCATCAAGGTATATTATAACAAAATCATCTAAATATTCTCGAAAGATATCATTCATCATATGTTGGAAGACAGCTGGAGCATTTGTAAGATCGAATGGCATAACTATGTATTCAAAATGCCCATACCTTGTTCGAAATGCTGTCTTCCATTCGTCTCCATCTCTGATCCTGACAAGGTTGTAAGCTCCTTGAAGATCAATTTTTGTGAAGAATTTTGCTTTTCCAAGGTGTTCCAAGAGCTCTGATATGAGTGGTAGAGGGTATCTATTTTTTATAGTGACTTTGTTCAACCCATGATAGTCTACACACATCTGGAGAGTCCCATCCTTCTTCTTTACAAATAGAATAGGAGCTCCTGCTGGAGACTTCGAGTGTTTGATAAACCCTTTTGCTAGATTCTCATCAATGTTCTTGTGTAGTTGTGTAAGTTCCTGGGGATAGTCTGTAGATTGGTCCAAAGGGTGCTTGTGCTCCCTCTTGAAGATCTATGGGGCAATCGTAAGGTCTATGCTCTAGGAGGATATCTGCATTCTTCTTTTCAAAAACATCTTCAAAGCCTTTGTACTGATTGGTAGTGATGTGTTTGAAAACACGTAGGACTGCTAGGGTACTTTTTTCAAGAGGTTTTTTTTCCTTGGCTTGTATATACGCTTATAACCTTAACGTGTCACTTACCTTTGTAAATTCACTTGGTAATACATTCAGTATTGTGTCATGATCCAAGCTTCTTCTTCTTCATATATGTAGCTAAAGGTACATTGAATGCCTTTGCACCTTCATATTGAAACTTTGAAGTACTTCGGATATGTACTCACTTTGAGATAAATATATGCATTTGTTACTCCCATAATTAGTAATGTGCATACTAAGGATATGTTTAGCGTCTATCAAATCCCTCATATCGAATGTCTCGCTCAACTTCTTCTTGAGAAATGACAAGTCATCAAAGGTCTTCTAGCCAATCAACATATCGTCGACATAAAGACAAGCATATCAAGTTTCCATGTGAGCATCTCTTAGTATAGAGACAATCATCCTCATTACTTCGAGAATAGCCTTGAGACTTCATAAAAGCAATAAACTTTTGTTACCCTAGTCTAGGGGATTGTTTAAGTCCATGCAAGCTCTTCTTCAACTTACAAACTAGACCCTCTTTGGAATAACTGCATAACCTTTTGTTTATTCCACATAGATCTCTTCTGAAAGCTTCATGCAAAAGAGCAATTTTCACACGCATTTGAACTAGCGCTAAGTCCTTAATTGCAACAAATCCAAGCAATATGCATAGTGTAGTCATCTTGAATACTAGAGAGAAGCTTTCCTCAAAATCCACATCATATTGTTGCTTAAAACCCTTTGCAACCAGTCGTGCTTTACACTTTGAGTAAAACTACCTTATGTTAATCTCAACTTATATACCGATTTACATGGTAAATTTTTCCTTCCCTTTGGCAAAGGTACCAAATTCATAGTACCAAATCCAATTCACTCTTCATGGCATGCTCCCACTTGACATGATCCTTTGTTTACATAGCCTCTTTGTAGTAAAAAGGCTCGCCAACATCTGTTAGCATAACAAAATCCAACCTTGAAAATATCTATTAGGTGGATGTGAGACATGCAAATGTCTCAATGGTGGTCGACCAAGAATATTTGCAGATTGATCTAATTGGACATTTTCCTGAAAATCCCTATGTGTATGCATGTTAACTAGAGGACTAGTATCCTCAAAAACCACTCTTCTCACTTCAACCTCTTTAATGGGTTGTTTATGCATCTTAGACTCATTGAAAATTATATCACTATTTTTTATCATTGAACATATTTTAGGATTCCATAAGCGCTATCTGAATCGATTGTCTTGACCATATCCAAGAAAAATGTACTTCTTCCGTTTACAGTCTAACTTTTGTCTAAGATTCTTGGGCATATGAACATATGCTTCACACCTAGAAACTTTTAGACCTTTGGAAGTACTAGGCAAAATGTTAATCCCATGAACTGTAGTTGTTGCAGAGTAAAGAAGCACAAAAGAGGAGCCCCCAAAAAAAGTTTTAAATTATGAGCATAAATTTTTCTTCTTTAAAATCCTATGAAACTCTTTTGAAGCTATGTAACTGCACTAGAGGAGTCCTCTAGATGCATCAGCCCAAATCATTGTAACATAACTCTTGTAAAATAGTAGGAAATTAGAGTTAGTCAATAAAGTGTTGGTCTCTTATATGAAAGGACCATTTTTAGGGCACATGTATATAAGTCACTTTTATGACTCTTGTAAAGAACTTTTTGCCATTGTAAGCTTTGAAGAAGTATTTCAAATTTGCTTCTTTCCTGTGATTTTCTTCTTCTCCATTAATTTTTTTTGTGTGTATAATGCTTGAAATGTGTATATAGGACTGTTGTCTATCCCTTCCCATCGCTTTTGAACTATTGTAGTGTGTGTGTGTGAGCCATTACGAGTTGTGGAGTGAGTGTTGGTGTTTCCTGCCATTCACTATTTTTCTCATAACTTGAAGTATGTTTGTCGGATTCAACTCAAAATACCACCAATAGATGTGTCTCATTCAGAGCTTCGAAAAGAACCCACTATTGAACATATTCGGAGTTTGGAGTTGAGAGAAAAAATCGAATTTATGCTTACTGTTGTAAATGGTATTGCGGTATGCATTTTCAGAGGGTTAGTGAGTTGGAGAGGTAATTGAGTCCATACACTTGCATTGTAGCTTAAATGCTTCATTTACCATCATGTGTGGCGCATCTCTTCATACACTTGGTTCTTGTGGTTCCTCGGATTGATAATTAAACGTGTATTAATCCACCACTATATGCACTTGTGGGGTGAACGAGGTCTAGTCTCATCGACACAAGTTCCTAAGACTTCACGACTTAGGTACACACGTTTTTGGTGCCGTTTTCGGGGAAGAAACCTAACCAAGGTGCCTTTGTGATGGTTAGAGCTCTAGAGTGAAGGAATCTTACTTGTAAAGGTGAATTTATTCGGCGGCAAGTAGTCAAGTATTTCGGCACTTGTTACTTCACACTCTTGGGATGTGTGTAATGAGTTCTTAGGTTTAGGGTTAGGAGTGAGGAAGTAAGGGAAGAGTTAGGATTAGGCAAGAGAGAGGAGTAGAGTAGGGAGAAGTAGAATACCTCAAGAAAAATCCAAAAAAAATTTCAAAATTAGTTCAGTTTAGGCACTAGGTAACCCAAGACTATAAAAACCAAAAAAATCAGTTCAGATGGTCACTTGTGAGAACAAGTATCGTGAGAAGAGCAGTGATCGGTATCGCCGAGTTGGTATCATGCTAAGCAAGAAAAAGAGTGACCTTGTGAGCCCAAAGCTTGGTTAAGGCATCCTTGAAGGTGAGTTATATAAATTTTTGATATCAAAAATACCTCTAGAACACACACACAAGTGATTTAAGTTGTTTTCGTGGGGTAGAACAGAGAATTTTTTGGGAGCTTTTGAGTGATAGAGGGGGTCAAGAGAGAGAGAGAGATAGAGAAATAAATATTTTGCACAAAAAATTTTGGAGTTTTGATAATTTTTGGCTGTAGTATTATGTTCGGTTGAGTTTCGGTATTGTGATACCAAAATTCCCTAGTATCGCAATACTCGCTTGGTATCGTATCATGTTGATCCACTTGAGGTATCGCAATATCGTCACGGTATCGTATCGGCAAATGCTGGTATCGTGATCGTGATCACCTGGTGGTATTGTATAACCGTCCACCTAATATCATATCATGTCAGTCATGGTATCGTATCATCGATTGATCAGTATGGTATTGCGTGCAAGTTGGTATCCTATCGCCTGTTTGGTATCGTATCGTCCAGAATTCCTAGGTATCGTATCATCTCTTATTCTGCTATCGTATCGTGAGCCATTCCAATATTGTATCCTGAGTTACCTCAGTATCGTATTGTGTGAATTCTGGTATCGTATTGTGTATTGAACAAGTATCATATCGTGAACTATTTTGGTATCTTATCGTGGGTTGTAGAGGTATCGTATCGTCTGCACCTCCAGTATTGTATCGTGTCACCCTTTGGTATCCTATCACCATAGACCCTTGGTATCCTATCATCATAGACCCTTGGTATCGTATCGTGCCAGGTCTGGTATCGTATCGTGTCGGGTCTAGTATCATATCGTCTATGAGGTATCATCAAAAGTGGTATCATCCAGAATGACTCAAGCTATTTGGAGGCAAAATTTGAAGTGATTGAGGAGTGAATTAAAGGAAAGTAGAGAGCAGATATAGACCCAAAGGGGTGGATGAACTTAAGATTAGGACGTGTGCTAAGCAGCTGGAGAAGTATCGTTTCGTGAGTAGGAAGTGCAATCCAAGCGATCCATCACTCAATCTACGCGGACACCTCTAGTGACTCAGAGGAGGAACTACCCGTGGCCTCAGAGGACATGCATGGTTCTTCATGACCTAGAAGACAACCTAGCTCATGACCTCAAAAGTACACCAAGATCTACTAAATCAGAGGACACTAGTACAGTGAGGACTAGCTCTAGTAATGTGGAGGAGCTAGCAGAACTGGTAGCCAAGAAGTTAGGAGTCCAAGAACAAAGAAATTACCAGAACCCACCAATGAGAATACCATGTTACGAAGATGTAGCCTATGTGGTGGAGACCACCCATCTCATATGTGTGCAAGAGGAGTAGGCATGCCTCAAGCTTATCCATACAATAGGTAGCCACCCCCAGGACCCAACTTGTACTACCATATTGAGTAGAAATACACTAACCATGCTACTGAAAATCACCCTTTTAAGAAAAAATCAAGGCCAGTAAATCAACCCCAGTATAGGCCTTACGAATATCGTCCCAGAGAACAAGGAAGAGAAATCCCGAGATACAACCCCTATCCAGGCCCACCAGGAGCACCCAGATCTTATGAACAAGGAGGATATGGATATCCATGGCCAATATTAGGACAACAACCACCCCTTCCACAAAATGTAGTGCCTGTCAAATACACTCAACTAGAGGAAAACATGAAAGAGCCATAGTACGAGCTACACCTTTAGCTAGTACAGAAACAACGAAGCAGGGATATGAGCAAGTTCAAGGAGAATACTATCCATATGACGCCAATCTTGTGGAGTATGACCAAACTTATGACCAACAATACTATGGTTATGAAGGATACGATAATTCCTATGGACAAGAGTATGCAAACTTGATGTACACAACACCTAAGGCACCACCACCTATGAGAACATTCATTAGACCACTTGTGCCAAAAGGACCATATAGATGCAGAGGAGATCATTTCATCAGAGAATGCACTCTGCCATACAACCCACCACCTCCTAGGACTTGGGAAGGGTACTACAATGAGTGTGGAAAAGAACATCTATTTAGAGATTGCCCAAAGAATCCCAATAAGACTCACAACACAACCCAAATCAATGTGATCAAAGTGATTGAATCGTTGGGAAGTGATAAAGAGTACACAGTACCATTAAAAGCCATTACTCGAGCCCAATCCAAAGGAGAAGGAAAAAAGGAATTAGGCTTCGAACAAGGGAGGAACAAGGATCTAGAGCCAAAAATACAGGTAGTGGCAGACTCGAAAGACCCACATGAAAGTAACCTAACGAAGAAGACACAAAATTGGAAGACTAGAAGGGAAAAACTTAGAAATAGATGGATGAAAAATAAAAATAAAGAGGACAAGAAGGATGTAAAAGATAGTAGGAAACCGCAGGAACAGGAAGTGCAAGATGATACACCACCTAAATGCCACACCCAGAAACTAGATAAACCAGGATCAATCCTAGCAGACCTAGTACCAAAAGATCTGGAGATATGGTTGAAAGCTTATCAATGTAGAATTACGACTGGACCAAATATAGAGCAGCATGAGAAACTCTACCCATAAGGTGAACTAGAAAAGGAGAGATTGGCTATATGTAGGAAGCTCATAGAGGTAGCCCAAGCCACCTTAGAAAAGACTATTCCAGTCCTCCCAGAAACAAGAGTACCAGAGATTCAATTAGCTCATAGAGGTAGCCCAAGCCACCTTAGAAAAGACTATTCCAATCCTCCCTGAAACAAGAGTACCGGAGAGACAATTCAATGAATGCTTTAAAGAAAACGATGAAAACCCAACAGGAAAACCTAAAGAGAAAGGTAGTAAGGAAGAACAATAGAGCAGTCATGGCCACCCAACTTCTATAATCCCTGAACTAGAAGCCGATTGGCCACAGGACTTGTGGGCCAAGATTAAGGAAGACCGATGGAAAAAGAATGGGAATTCATGAATACCCTTTGAGGAACTAGAGATTGAGGAGAACCAATCAACCCCAAATTTGGAAGAAGTATACAAAGAAATTTCTATGTTAGACCGAAATAGGGAAGAAGTACACAACATTTCCACCTTACCTAATTATATGGGAGAGTATGAGAAAGGGTCTATAGTTTTCCACGCTCCCACAATTCAAGGCAAGGAAAATGGGTCTTCAGGTGAGACCTCTCACAACTTAGCAGAACTCAAGAAGACCAAGGTACAATGTCTTTTGATCGTGGAAGAGTTACTAGGAGCTAAACCGCAATTATGGAAACAGTTAGCGGGACAATTGAAATTAGAAAATGAGGAGAATGAAAAAAAGAGCAAAGAAACTGAAGCCCCTTCTACCATACAAATACCTACTGACAAAGTCAGAGAATTTAGTGAGGGAGATGAGGGCAATACATGTTTACCCATCACATTTAATGGATACATGACTAAAGCCATTTTAGCCACAAGAGCGGGTGTAGGCATAGCCACCAAGGAAATTTGGGAGATGGGGAAAGCTGTTGGTGCAAAAAAATCATCAATTGATGATTTGGACAAAGATTTGAGGTAAAAAATGAAGCAAAGTTCAACATATGAGGCTTGAAGTTTAGTTCATGATCAGAAGATGAAGACTTGTATATACATGTATACTAATCTTGTAATTAGTTCATAAAAAATTTGCATCTGTGATGAGTCGTGATGTAAACATCTATATATACTTAATATAGATGTACTATGAGTATGAGGGATGATGAGTGATAAGTTTTAGAAGTCATTAGAGACTTTAGAAAGTGAGAAGAACATGAAGTATTATTCAGATGTAAGATTTCTTTGAATAAAAAAAGTTGGGCCTCGATCTTTTGCTCAGTGCTCCTTCTATGTTTATCTTCTTGATAAATGATTTTGTACACGTCTAATTCTATAGTTAAGTGACCTCCATACAACTTTTGAGAGTTTAATTGTAATCAGGCTAAAAGAATTTTAAGTAGGAACATTCACATGTGTAAATGTGAAGAAGTGAAGGCAAGAACAGGTGCAATCCCGATGGTCAATGTTTTGATCAGATCTCCCTCCATAGTGTAACGATGTGAGCAGGTAAGCACTCATTCTTTAAGTTCAGAGGTAAGCTACTTGTGGCTGAAAGAATTTGAATGAAAGGGGTCTAGTTTGGGAGAACCATGCATTAGAAGTTGTAGGTGTCAAAGTCGACTATACAGAAGAATAGTTTCAGACATAGGTTTATTGTTTGGTGAAAATCTCAAGATCTATTGAATCTTTTGGAGAGATTTAACTTGGAGAAGGTGTGAAAACTTTAGTAGGCACCTTGTATAAAGTTTCATTGAAAATGTTAGACATTTGATGAGTCAATGAGTGAACTAAGTGCAGCAAACTTTTCAGAATAATTAGTTTCTTCATAGTTAGTTCAAAGTTTGATAATTTGGCATTGGTCCTCCAAAATTGGTTGAGGTTTTGAGTTGTTCTTGATATAGAGGTTCTCTAACATCAAGGATAACTTGTTCTTTTAGAGATTAACACTCTCCATGAGTGGTATCAGAGAAGGAGTTATCAGAATTGAAGAAAGGAGGACCCTGACTGTTGCAGATACACAGAAATTAATCTTTGAAGATTCAAAAGGTGAAAGGCTGAAGTGAAAGCTAGAGAAGAACGTCTAAAGCTATCAAAAAGATCAAAAGGAACTACGTTCGAAGTAAAGGTGCATTTACTATTCACAAAGCCTCAAGAATTTATTGCACAGGTGAAGAAATGATGGGAGATTCTCTTGAGATAGAGAAATTGGATAGAGAAAACTATCTTGCTTGGTCAATGAGGATGGAAGCTCATCTTATGAGCAAAAACCTGATAGGATATATTACAGGTGAAGAAGAAAAACCAGAATTTAGGGATCCTAGTGTTCCAACTAGGGAAGAGCTCTCAGATTTGAAGACATGGATGAAGAAGGATGCTCAAGCAAGGAGTATTATCTACATGGGAGTCAATGATTACTTGCTACTTCACATTAGAGGACTTGAAATTGTAAGTGACATATGGAATGCTTTGGAGGAGGATTTCCAAAACACTACAAAGTCAAGGAAGGCATCTTTATGGGCAGAATTCACCACATTCAAAAAGAAATCTTCTAAATCTATTTCTGACTATGTGGAAAGGATGGACATTGCAGATGCATTAGGAGTAGTTGATGAAGACATTGAAGAGGATAAATTGGTAAGACAAATTCTCACAGATTTGAGAGGAGATGATAAGTGGAAGCCATTCATTCTATCCACCGAGTTGTCACTTGATCATTTCATGCCTGATTTGAATCAATTACTTGGATATGCTAACCTTTGAGCAGGATGTCAGAGGTGATGTTGATAAAATTACAGGTCAAGCAATGTATTCAAAGGACAAGAAGAAGATGAACAAAGGCAAGAAACAATTGAATGAAGATGAAGGCACTACTAGCCAAGCTAACTTCCTAAGAGGAAGAGGAGGTGGCAAAGGAAGAGGAAGAGGCAAATGCAATAAAGATGGTGTCAAAGCTTGCTGGATTTGTGGTACGACTAATCATTTAGCTTATGAATGTTGGCATAATAATCAGAATGGTGGAGGATACAATCAAAACTTTAATTCAAGAGGAAGAGGTAATAGAAATCAGAGAGATAATTTAGAGGTAGAGGTAGTAGAGGTTACTTTGGAAGAAATGCAGGTAGAGGCTTTCAAAGTCAATCCTACAATAAGACAAGTATGCTTCAGATCAAAAGGAGGATTCAAACTTAATTATGAATGCAACTTGTGAAAGACAAAGTGAAGATCAAAGAGACTTCTACATTGACAGGGTGTAGTAATCACCTGAGCGGCAACATAGCTTTGATGATTGATTTGGAGAATAAGGTGAGTACTAGTGTAGTTCAAAAAGGTGATAATACAAAGCATAATGTGAATTCTATTGGATCAATAAAGGCAAAGGATGGAAGCACTCTTCTGAGTAAGGTTTTGCATGTTCCTACAATCCCAAAGAATCTGATAAGTGTAGGAAAAGTTGTAGAGAAAGGTTATGAAGTGAGATTCACTAATGATGGAGTTTTTTGTGGAAGACCCGAGCAATGGGTATAAACAAATTGTTTCAAGAAAGAAAGAAGGAAGGCTCTTCACATTGAAGATTCGAGGCAATGTTGGTCATGCCTTGTTCACTTATGGAGGACACAAGATCTTTGAGTTAGACATTTGGCATAAAAGGCTTGGACATTTCAATGAAAGAGGTATTAAGGATATGATTAACAATGGTCCAGTGCTTGGATTACCTAATGTTGCAGGTCAACACATGACCTACAGATGCGAAGCATGTCAATTAGGTAAGGCTCATAAGCAATCATATAATAAGCATGGTTTCATGTATTGAGAGAAGCTTGAATTGGTACATACAGATGTGTGGGGACCATCAAAGGACTTTAGCATTAATGGTTCAAGATATTATGTGATTTATTATATGCAGAAAGAGTTTTAGGACAAAAATTGAAGAGACTAAGGTCAGATGGAGGGTGAGAGTATTTCTCTAATGAGTTCAGTGATTACTTATGGAATGCAAGTATAAAAGGGGAAGTTACTTGCACATACTCTCCTCAACAAAATGGTGTAGCAGAAAGGAGAAATAGAACTCCTGTTGAGTTTGCAAGGTCAATGATGAAGGAGAAAAATTGCCCTAATTATTTATGGGTTGAGGTTGTAAATACAACTACATACTTGGTTAATAGGCTACCATGTAAAGCTTTGCAGGGTATGACACCATATGAGGCATGGTGGGGTAAGAGACCTACCCTAGATCATTGCAAAGTATTTGGATGTTTAGCTTATGCATATGTGCCATCTCAGTTGAGGCATAAATTGGAACCTAAAATTGAAAAGTATGTGTCCACTGGTTATGATGATAAGTAGATGGGTTATAGATTGTGGAGTCCATCCACAAAGCTATTCCTTGTGTCAGAAGATGTTTCATTTGATGAGCAAGGTACTTTGTATGTAGGTACAATTAATATAATGCAGGTGATGAAGAGACATTGAACTAGAAGAAAGGTAAATCGAAGGTTCAAATATTTGATGAAGAAGAGAACAATGAAGCATTAGTTGAAGTTGAAGAAATGCCAAGGTTTGATCTAGAATGTGATGAACCAAAAACTTCAAGAAGTGGAGAACTCAGAAGATCATCAAGGCACAAATGGCAACCGACAAGGTATAGCTATGATACTTCATTTTTTACCACTAAAGATTATGCTTATATGGTGAAAGCAGAGGAAGACCCTTCTACATATGAAGAGGCAAAAGGCAAGGAAAATTGGGAGAAAGCTATGCAGGAGGAGTATGATGCATTGATGGAGAATGAGACATGGGATTTGGTGTCTAAACCAAATAGTTAGAAGATCATTGGATGCAAATGGGTCTATAAGACAAAGAGGTATGCAAATGGAAGTGTGTCTAGATATAAAGCTAGACTTCTTGTGAAAGGGTATGCTTAGACATATGGTATAGATTATGATGGGACTTATAGTCCTGTGGCAAAGATGACAACTATAAGGACTCTCATAGCTATTGCTGCATGTAAAGGTTGGAAGTCATTAGAGACTTTAGAAAGTGAGAAGAACATGAAGTATTATTCAGATGTAAGATTTTATCTTCTTGATGAATGATTTTATACAAGTCTAATTTTATAGGTAAGTGACCAATTGTCAATGTTTTGATTAGTTCTCCCTCCATAGTGTAAAGTTTTGAGCAGATAAGCACTCATTCTTTAAGCTGAGAGGTAAGCTACTTGTGGCTAAAAGAATTTGAATAAATGTGGCTTAGTTTGGGAGATCCATGCATTAGAAGTTGCAAGTATCAAAGTCGACTATACAGAAGAACAATTTCAGATATAAGTACATTGTTTGGTAATAAAATCTCAAGATCTACAGAATATTTTGGAGAGATTTAACTTGGAGAAGGTGTTCAAACTTTAGGAGACACCTTTTATAAAGTTTCATTGAAAAAGTTACACATTTGATCAGTCAATGAGTGAATTAAGTGTAGCAGACTTTTCAAAATAATTGGTTTCTTCACAGTTAGTTCAAAGTTTGATAATTTGGCATTGTTCTTCCAAAATTGGCTGAGGTTCTGAGTTGTTCTTGATATAGAGGTGCTCTAACATCAAGGATAATTTTTTCTTTTGGAGATTAACACTCTCCATCAAAAGCCAGCCTTGCGACCGACAAGTATGAAGCTTCAATTAGCAGATGGCCATGTAGAAAGACCCCTAAGAATATTGGAGAAAATTAAGTTGACTACTTGTGGAGTAGAATTCGAACACACTCTAGCTATATGTCAATTTGGAAAAGCAAAT
Source organism: Ceratopteris richardii (assembly GCA_020310875.1). NCBI lineage: Eukaryota > Viridiplantae > Streptophyta > Polypodiopsida > Polypodiales > Pteridaceae > Ceratopteris > Ceratopteris richardii. Next base: position 88,141,831 of record CM035407.1, on the reverse strand, counting down.
AATTATGAAATGATTTTAGGATGGCCCTTCATGAGACAACTCAAGGTAGTACAAGACTCAGGAAGAGATGCTTTATACCTACAACATTAGGGGACTACTACCAAGATCAAATTACACACATTTTCATATAGGGATGTGCCCCCACTACAATGGAATCCCATCCACAAGGAGGAGGATGATTTATCAATTCATAGGGTAGGTTCAAATGAGCAATCATGGATGCACGAAGATGCTCAACTATGGATGTGTAAGGAAGCAAAGCGGGAAGAGAAAAAAACTTAAATATGGCCTATTGGACATCAAAATTACTGACCCATAGATGATCCAATGTATATGCCTCAAGTTTTTTCGGATGAAGCATTCGAACCACACGGTTGGATGGAGATTCTAGCCACATTAGATGTGTGTGTAAATGAGGAGGATTAACCATGAATGGATGTGTGGATGAAAAAGGTTATGATGTAAGTTTTTACATGGTAGTCCTTCAAGAAGTAGAGGTAGGAGAAGTATTAGAAAAGGAATGGAAATACAAAGTAGAAGAGATGAAGATAGATATTCAAATGCCCAAAAGGGAGGCAAGAGAAGGGGAAGCATATGATAACAAGGAACAAACGAAGAAAGTAATAGTGACCATGGTAGATGGAGAAGAAAGATGTACATATATAGGAAAGGATGTGTCCCAAGCAGAGGAGGAGGAACTGATAAACCTAATTCGAGAATATCAAGATGTATTTGCATGGACCTACAAGGACCTCAAAGGTGTAGATCCATCCATTCGTTCTCATCAAATCCCAATGACACCTGATGCAAAACCATCGAAGCAACACCCTTATACTTATAAAGATGTCTATTTGGCAAAAATTAAGGGGATAGACAAAATGTAAGCAGCCGGGTTCATTTACGAGATAGAACACAAAGAATGGGTGTCACCATTAGTGGGTCTTACCCAAAAATAATGGGAAATTAAGAGTTTGTATTAACCTAAAGAAAATGAACGCAACCGCTATCCGTGATAGCTACTCATTAGCTATCACTGATCATCTCTTGGAAAGAGTGGCAGGGAAGGAAGTCTATAGCTTCCTAGATGGATTCTGTGGGTAGAACCAAGTAGCCATTGCTATAGAGAATCAACATAAGATAGCATTCACAATTGAATGGGGAGTCTATGCTTTTAGAGTGATGCCATTTGGGCTCACAAACACCCCTATTACTTTCCAAATGTTGATGTGTCCTGTATTTAAAGAGTTTCTATGGAAGAGTATGGAAGTATACGTAGATGACTTATGCACATACTCAGGTCAGAGAAAACACATTCCAGAAGTACAAAGGATATTTGAGAAGTGTCAACAATATCGTTCCCAAAACCATTAATAGTGATTTTCATCACTCTTGTACCATATGTAACATAGAAAAACCACTTTTTGTAAGTATATGCTCCGTTTTGTGCAAGCTGAGGAGTCCTCAAGCTTGAGGAACTTAGGTAGAATGAGCCTACCAATTTTTCTAATTTTTTTATTCTGTTTACCCTCTCAAATAACACCTAGAACCTTTCCATCTCATTCACCAACACTTCTGCTTTCCAAACATGCATCGCTACACAACACCACAAAAGATCATAGTGCAACTCTTATCTCATGCAACTAAGCAGATTGACAATCAAGTGAACATGACACCATATATCCAAGAGCGTTTATTTGAAGCTAAGAACCAATGGAACCACAAAAAGTTTTTGAAGGGAAGCGTAGCAATTGTCCATACTCATCTACCATGCATTAGGTATTTGGGACTATCTTAAGGAGATGCCTTCATCCACAGAGATGGCTAAGTACGCCAAGTTAGCCACTGTACCAAGGAAAAAGAAGGGAGCAAAAGTGGTGGAAGAGGCAAGAACTAGATCTCAACCTAGGATGAGAGGAACCAAGAGATTAAGGGAAATGCTAAAGGCAGAAGAAGCACTTCCTGCTTCAAAAAGATTTCATGTACTTTCAAGAACAATTGTCGATAACACCAAGCCCATTACTGAAGGCGCATTAAGCAAGCAATGGAAGCTACTCATCAATATATGGAAGGACAAGTAAATCTTCCAGTACAAGGGCATCACTATCGTCAGTCCCATGAAGAAACTGTGCAAGGAAAGAGACTAATGAAAGTCCATAGATATCGAGAAATAGGACTGATGAACTCTAGTTCATCTTCGGACACTCAAGAAGACCAAGAACCATCCTTGATGAATGTGGACATCAAAAGCGATTCAAAAGATGTTGGCAATTGGGATGAATTAAATCAAGTACATGATTCCTTTGAAGTGGAAGGCTCCAAAATGAATGAAAGGCCAGATAACACAGCCACAGAGCCAACAAAGAAAGGATCATCTCAAGAGGAAGTTCATATACTAAGGATGAATGAAGACATGAAGATTCAAATTTTAAAGACCAACTTGGATGGAGAAGTAACATTAAAGATGCCAAAGGAAGAGAAAGAACCAGAGGAAGTGGAGGAGCAACAACCAGTCACTCCAATCAGGGTTGTAGTAGAGCTCCTTTAGATGCTACATTTCAGGGAAGTGCTACAAAGTCTACCACAAATGAAGAAGAAGAAAATGAGAGAGAGAACTACATCTTCAAATTAGATGACCTCATAATGAGACTATACACGTAGATAGGGGCAAGGATGTACTCACTGGGGAAGTACCAAGTATCCCTAAGACATGATTAAATGTGGATGTGACTCAACTCAAGCCCGTAGTGAAGCAGATGATATGGATGACAATGGATACTCAGCAACAAATGATCGAAGCAGATGCTGATTATGACAAGACTTTAAGGGAGCGTAACCAATTTCAGGTAATAAGTGAAAAGCTCTCTGCACAAGTAATTCAAGTTCAACAGGCACTCACGACAAAAGAGGTGAATGAAACCATGAAAAAATGCCATATGTTAATGGCTAAGAATCAGAAACTACAAGATCAACTCAAGAAACTACAAAGTAAGTATGAAGCAAGTAAAGCTAAGAAGGCACAAATGATTGCCATAAGTAAACTGCTCGAATCACAAATGAAGATGTATATGGAGGAAGCTGACAATTTAAGGAGCCGAAATAAAGAACTCATGATTGCCATCCTATGCAACCAACCCATAGAAGCACAAGAAGTGACAACAAACGACACTAAAGCATTAGAAACATGAATTGCAAAGTATGAAGACTAGGTAAAATAAGAGCAAACCATACGAGAAGAATGGGAAAGAAAGTACATGTATGACACAAACGAACTCACGAAGCGGTGGAAAACGGTTGAAGATAAACTTCTCGTGATTTATAATGAAGATGTTGATCAAATTGCTACTATAGGAGAAGAACTTCTGAACACCAAGGAAGCACTAACAAAAGTGGCGAATGAAATCAAAGACAAGGAGGAAACCATTGAAAAGCCAAAGGCTCAGATAGGACAATGAGTACCATGGGGACACCAGTAGTTCCAAGCTCCCAAGTGGCTACTGTGGAGACTGAGGTACGTCCTCTTTCTCCCCCCATGCAACATTCAACTATAGGGGAGGAAGCAGAGCCGAGCACTGAAAGGCATGATCGGGCTATTGCAAAACTAAGCCAACATGAGAGGGTACTACTGGTGTCCCTGCTTACTGAGCAGTTTGAAGATCAAGTGGTAAAGGTCATGAAAGAGGCAAAGATCGAAAGTAAGAGCTTGGAGAAAATATTGAAGCTGTTTAATATACCTTATGGATTTCTCAAAGAGGAGACGCGATAGTATATCAAGAAAACTACCAATAAAGAACCTGGTCATGATATGCGATTCAACCTGCAAACATTTACATCTACACAAGAAGAATTGGACAAGGCAGATCCTGTGTGGAGGCGCAAATTTTTGGAGAAGAATCCAAGCTTAAGGGTACACTAGGAGTTAGCACCATACGTGCTCCAAGTGAATCCATCTTTTTGCCCTGTACCTCGAAGATGCTCCTAGAGCAATTTTTGGAAGCATAGCGCTAGGCTAATCTAAATAATCAATGGCTAAACTATCCACTACTACCGATTCTGCCTGGCAACTACTTACCGATAGAAGGATACATGGTGCAAACCATAGAGTTTTGGCTATCAAGATATGCAACAGTACAGATTTAGCCATCAAAATGACCAATAAAATATTGAGTATGCTACTTACAGTTCTAAAGGTCTTTCAACACGTGCAGTACACCTTTTTGAATTTTATCGGCCTTGGTTGCCCTCATTTTTTATTTATCCACTACTCCAAGTCGACTAAAACTATGGAAATATACTCGTGGCTGATGTCTACCAAATCCATACATGCAGACCTTTGACGAAGCTTTCTTTAAAGGCTTTTTTGAAGTGGACTCCGAAATTTTTGTAAAAATATCTTCCAATTTAAATGCAAGACTGGTGGCCTACGAGCTCAGTTTCTTTGTAGATCATAGGCAGGAAAAGCTTTACATGATTCCTAAATAGTTTTTTTCATCCTCTCATCTATACCATTATGTATTGGGATATAAGGAGCTTAAACTCTCTACTAATTCCCCTAGATTGAAAAAAAAGGCCACATTCATGTGAGTTATACTTACCTCCATTATTTGAATCTAAAGCCTTGCACTTAGTTCCTTTTTTAGTCTCAACTAAAGCATGCCATTTTTCAAAACTAGGCAATACCTCATCCTTTGACTTGATAGAATATACCGAGATTTTTCTAGTAGCATTATCTATGAAAGTGATAAAGTAAGGAGAACCATCTAATGACCTTGTGTTCATATGACTACACACATTTGTATGAATGAGATCTAAAGGCTGAATTGAAGAGTCAATTTGTGTTTTATTCACATTCCTAGTTTGCTTTCCATAGTGACAATGCTCACAAAATGAATAATTCGGGGAAAGATAACACACGTAAGTAGTGAGAATAAGAAAGATTTTCCATTCCACTATGAGATATGTGGCCCAAATAGCCATGCCATATAGAAGACATATGCTATTTAGTGATAGCTAACAAGTGTTCTTTTTGTGAAACAAATAAAGGAAAAAGTGAGCCAACTTTCTTTCTTTTGTAATGACCATATTTCCTTTTTGATATGTGAAAGGGCAGAGCATGGAAAATCACTTTGTAACCAAGGTCATCAAATTTACTAATTGACATCATACTACATGATAATAAAGGCACATGGCATACATTAAATTGTGGATTTTCAGTGAAATGCACATCACATTGATAAGAATAACAAGTTTCACGATACCAAGAGACTTTGTTGCATAAAGTAGAGAACCATTCTCTATGTGGTATCACATGGAAAGAAGCACCAAAATCTAGTAGCCATGTGTGGAAAAGAGAATCATTCAAAGAGCCTCATTAGGCATAATATTGTCAAGTGTCGACACATCAGCATAACCAAAAGTAGCATTGATTTCTTCTAGCTTTGTAGTTGAAGCAGATGGTGTATATATCTGTTTAACATACCCATCAATATGTTGTCCTTTACTTTAGCATTCTTTAACACATAATAGTCTTTCTTCATGTTATTTTTCTTATGAAAATAGTGGCACTCGTTATCCCTCTTCCATGATTTACTTTTACTCTTACTCCATTGACCATACTTTTTCTTGTCATTGCTCCTTCCACCTTGTTGATTCTTTCCTTGGTAAGAATCATGAACACTAAACGCATCTCCACTTTGAGTGCCAACAATAGAATTTCTATAGATCTTTTGACTTAAGAGTGCTCCATGTATATATCATCGTAAACTAGTTTATTCCCAAGTGCATTATTGCTAATAGTTCTGTGAAATGTATCCTATGATGATGGCAAGGTGCATACCAACAAGACTGCATTTATTTCATTATCCAACCTATAAATAAAAAAATATAGCATCACTCATATAGATGAGTGATTCTTTCTCATTTGATGCGTATAACTTTCTCATCAAATGCACTTTATTTGACATTGTTTCTTTTTTATAAGTGTTGCAAAACTCCTTCCAAATATCCTTTGCGCTTTTGCAGTCCAATATTGTTAAGTATATGTGAGGTGCAGTTGAATGGTATACCTATTCATTTCATCCAACTCATCGCAATCATCATCATTATCCATGTCAATTGGCTTCTTTGAGATTCCATTTATTGGCTTCGATTGTCTCCTCTAGATCAACACATCTTTAATTTGTTTCTTCCATAGATAAAGTTTTGTGCCATCAAAGTTTTGGATCTTAAAATGGTCTTTTCCTTGCAAGTATATAGCTTCTCTTGGGAGCACTTGCACTAGACCCTGATCTACTAGATATGCTTGATGATGAAAACCAAGCTCCAACCTTAGGAGCACTTTGGAGTAGTTTCATTGCCTACAAGTGGAGAGCTTTGGTAAATTCTCATTGACCATTAGTGAAGCACTAAAGGACAACAATTCCATGAGGTTCCTTCACAAAAACGTGGTTGAAACCCCCCTCATTCGTCTCATCTATTTGTAATCACACTTTGGTGTGATTCTTGATTTTTAGGAAAAGATCATTGCACTTTTGAACATGTTGCGCACATTCTCCAAGTTAAAGTTCTTCAAAAAGTCTGTAGATCTTGACATTTCATTCAAACAATGTACCTATATCTCAAAGTGTTCTTCTGTGTAGTCAACTTTGACACATGCAACTTCTAATGCATGATTCTCCCAACTAGACCCTGTTTATTCAAATGGTTTTAGCCACAAGTACCTTACCTTTCAGCTTAAAGATTGAGTGCTTAGTTGCTCAAAATTTTAAGTTGTGGAGTGAGATTTGATCAAAACTTTAACCATGGGATTGCGCATGTTCCTGTCTTCACTTCTTCACATTTACACATGTAAATGTTCCTGTCTTCAATTTTCTCAGCCTCATTATAATTAGCCTCTCAAAACTTGTACAAAGGTCAATCAACTATAGAATTAGACTTGTACAAAATCATTCTTCAAGAAGATAAACACAAAAAGCACACTGAGCAAAAGATCGAGGTGCAATTTTCTTAATTCTCTTCTATTCATAGAAAATGTACATCTCATGGCTGGATTACATTCTTCTCATTCTCTAAGGCTTCTAATGAATTCTCATTCTCGTCATTTTTCATCTCTCACATATTAAATCTATATTCAAGTATATATATAGACATTTACATCCTGACTCACCATGGATACAAAGTTTTTATGGACTAATTACAAGAGTAATATACATGTATATACAAGTCTTCATCTTCTAATCATGCACTCATCTTCAAGGCTCAATTTTTAATCTTTGCTTTACTTATTGACTTCAAAACTTGTCCAAATCATCAATTGATGATTTTCCTGCACCAACAGCTCCCCCTCAATCATCAATTATGATTTTCTCCATCTTCTTTATACCTGCCATGTCTATGAGCCTTTGTAACTTAGGTCCATCCAAGCTTTTGGTTGACATGCCTGCAACCTGATCTTTTCTAGAAGTGTGTATGAATTCAATTTCTTTATCAATCACCTTCTCTCTCAAGAAATGATATTGGATCTCAATGTGTTTAGTCTTGGCATGAAACACAAGGTTAGCAACTACATACAATGAACTCATATTATCTCCATGAATGATGGGTGTACTCTGATTGATGTCAAAACTCTTCATGAGAGTCTTCAACCATATAACCTCCTTTGCAGCTTCAACCATACCTTTAAAGTCTACTTCTGTAGATGATAAAGCAACTATATGTCGCTTCTTGGAATAGCAAGAGATTAATTTATCTCCCCCATAACATAGATACCCATAAGTTGACCTCCTATCATCAGAGTTACCTGCCCAATCAGCATCACTATATATCTTGACTTTTGTATCTGATTTGAATCCATAATACAAACCTTCTTTGAGTGTACCCTTAATGTATCTTAGCATCCTTTGTCCTGCAATCCAATGTTCTTTCCTAGGACAATGCATGAATTGAGACAACACTCCAACTGCATATGACAAATCAAGCCTAGTCAATGTAGCATAGATTAGACTACCAACCAAACTTTGATACAACTTCATGTCCTTGAATTCTTCTCCTCCATATCTGCTCAATTTATGATTCACCTCCATTGGAGTAGGTGTCACCATGCAATCTTCCATTTTAAACTTGATTAGCAAATTCTTCAAACACCTTTCTTGAGTCACATACACCCCATGTTGAGTATATGAAATTTCCATTCCCAAGAAATATGACAAGTCTCCCAAGTCACTAATCTTGAACTCTTTCTCCATCTGCTTCTTAAGACTTTGTATGCCCTTCTCATCTGTACCTATAAGAATTATGTCATCAACATATATGCAAGTGTAAATAAACCCATCATCACTTGCTTTAACAAGCAAGTTACTATCTACCTTAGACACTTGGAAACCAAGCTCCTTCAAGAACTTCAGAAGTTTATAATTCCATGCCCTTGGGGCTTGCTTCAAACCATAAAAAGCTCTCTTGATCTTACACACATACTCTAAATAACATTTATCCTTGAAACCTTCTAGTTGCTCCATGAAAACTTCATATGAAATGTAACCATTTAGAAAAGCATTCTTCACATCTAATTGACATAGCTTCCAATCTTTACGTACAACAATAGCTATGAGAGTCCTTATAGTTGTCATCTTTGCCACAGGATTATAAGTCTCATCATAATCTACACCATATGTTTGAGCATACCCTTTCACAACAAGTCGAGCTTTATACCTAGACACACTTCCATCTCCATACCTCTTTGTCTTGTAGACCCATTTGCATCTAGTGATGTTTTTATTATTTGGTTTAGGAACTAAATCCATGTCTCATTCTCCATCAATGCATCATACTCCTCCTGCATAGCTCTCTCCCAATTTCCCTTACCTTTTGCCTCATCATATGTAGAAGGATCTTCTTCTGCTTTCACTATGTAAGCATATTCTTTAGTGGTCAGAAATGAAGTATCATAACTATACCTTATCGGTTGATTTCTATTCTTTGTTGACCTTCTAACTTCTCCACTCTTTGAAGTCTTTGGTTCTTTATATTCTAGATCAAACCTTACCAACTCTTCATTATCAATTTGAGCATCAACAAACTCTTCATCATCAAGAACTTGAATCTTTGATTTCCCTTTCCTTTGGGTCATAACTTCTTCATCACCTACATGAACATTAATTATATGTGCATACCAAGTACCTTGCACATCAAATGTAACATCCTTTGACATAAGGAATTGCTTTGTGGATGGAATCTCCACAATCTATAACCCATCTGTTTATCATCATAACCAATGAACACATACTTTTCAGCTTTAGGTTCCAATTTATGCCTTACTTGAGATGGTACAAATGCATAAGCCAAACATCCAAAAACTTTGCAATGATCTAAGGTAGGTCTCTTACCCCACCATGCCTCATATGGTGTCATGCTATTCAAAGCCTTACATGGAAGTCTATTAACCAAATAAGTAGTTGTATTCATAGCCTCAGCCCACAAATAATTAGGGCAATTTTTCTCCTTCATCATTGACATTGCAGACTCAAGAAGAGTTCTATTTCTTCTTTCTGCTACACCATTTTGTTGAGGAGAGTACCTGCAAGTAACTTCCCTTTTTATTCCTGCATTCCATAAGTAATCATTGAATTCATTAGAGAAATACTCTCCCCCTCCATCTGACCTTAGTCTCTTCAATTTTTGCCCTGTGATTCTCTCTGCATACACATGATAATGTTTAAATGTCTTGAACACCTCTGATTTATCTTTGATCACATATATAGTGACCCTTCTATAGCATCATCAACATAAATCACATAATATCTCAAAGCATTGATGTTAAGGTCCTTTGATGGACCCCACACATCTGTATGCACGAATTCAAGCTTCTCTGAATACATAAACCCTTTCTTACCATAAGTCTTCTTGTGAGCATTACCCAATTGACATGCTTCACACTTTTATGTCATGTGTTGACTTGCAATATTAGGCAATCCAAGCACTTGAACCATTGTTGATCGTATCCTTAATACCTCTTTCATTAAAATGTCCAAGCCTTTTGTGCCAAAGATCTAACTCAAAGATCTTATGTTCTCCATAAGTGAACAAGGCATGACCAACATTGCCTTGAATCTTCAATGTGAAGAGCCTTCCTTCTTTATTCCTTGAAACAATTTCTTTATACCCATGGCTAGGGTCTTCCACATAAACTCCATTATTAGTGAACCTTACTTCATATCCTTTCTCTACAATTTGCCCTACACTTATCAAATTCTTTGGAATTGTAGGGACATACAAAACCTTACTCAAAAGAGTGCTTCCATCCTTGGCCTTCTCATACTATCACATACATAGATGATGTCATGTTGGATGGATCACAAAAGGCAAAGTTCTTGAAGAATATATTGCATGTACCCTCTATCACAAAGAACCTTGTATTAGTGGAACAAATGATGCAAAAGGGCTATCAAGTCAAGTTTCATCAAAGGGGTTGTTTTTTAGAGAAACCCAAGGATAGCTAAAAGATGATTGCAAAAGGAAAGAAATAAGGAAGGCCCTTCAAACGTGAGGTAAAGCCAAACACTCATCATACAATCTATTTCTCATTCGAAAATCAAAGGATTGTAGAGATCGATCTTTGGCACAGATGGTGGAGCATATGAATATCAAAGGATGAAGGATGTGAAGAAAAGGAAGTATGTGTAGGGATTACCAAGGTTACACTCAAAAACTTTGAAACACTTATTTGAAGCATGTCATCTAGGCAAGTCAACAAGACTACATTTCAAGAAGTTGAATTGTGTGAGCCAACATCCCCTCAACTTAATTCTCACAAATGTGTGGGGTCCAACAAAAGAAAGGTATCAGAATAGGTCATTGCTTCATTTAGGGTGAGGTTAACACCCCTCGGGTCAGAGTCTTAGAATCGCACAAAAATTGATGAGCATACTCAATCTCATTAGGAGTTCAAAATAGCTTTGTTCTGTGGTGTCAGAATTTGGATCCAAGCTCATTTTGGCCTCCAAACACACCATCATAGTGCCTATGTAGGAAATTTTTTCCTTTTGTGCCGAGCACTTATACATATGTTGGTTTGCCAGAACAAGCACCTCGAAGTCTACTCTAGGTTAAGCAGAGCTCAACAGGGTAGTCTTGTTCAACTTTTTGAGATACAACCATTTTTTTGCATCAAGATATCTTATTCTATGGCCATGGCTGAAAGCAATGGTGAATTCTATATGTTGGCTATTGAGGACAAGTTGGATGGTACCAATTACCCATTATGGGAATATATGATGCTTCATGTATTGTTCACAAAAGGACTGTGGAATCTTGTGGAGGGTATTGGAAAACCACCTCCTATACCTCCAAATATAGTTATTGAAGGGGATGCAGATGGGGTTGAAGATGAGAATCTTCAAATTCCTATTTGTGCTACGGTCCTTGCTACACCTACTATAGAAAATTTTCGATGGGATGGCAGAGATGCTCAGGCACATACATTGATAGCTTTTTATATCAAACATGCCATTATCCCTCATATTTGCTCTTCCAAAATAGTGAAGGATGCTTGGGATACATTTACCACTTTGCTCTGTTAAACGCTGTTATTCTAACTGTCAGAAGTGCGTTTAAGCGGTTCTTGGGTTCTTGGGTGTGGAAGGGATCTGTTAGACAGAGGCCCTATACTTACTTCCCGAACTAACTACTTACACACAAAAATATATTGATGTTGAGGGCTCTATCAATACTCTATTGTACTTAGACATTACAGTCACAGTTTAGCTCAGCCACGTGTACCGAATACGCTAAGATGCTATGTTGCATCTGCACATAACTTACTGAAAATACCAGAACAAGGGTAATCGTCAACCTTTACCGAATGGGTACCACAATCCTACCAATGTTCGAAGACACAGAGAATCCAAGTCCAAGTGTTCAGATACACCGTACTGAAGGTTCAGTACACAACCCAAGAAATCCTACTGTAGCTTAAACTTTGCCGTATGAACCTGGACCTCGATACTAAGACAACTTAATACAACTCGGATACCAGAAGTGCTACCACAACTGCACAGACTTCGCCACACACTTGCAGAACATTTCAAGAAAAGAGACAACATGGTACGCGAACTAACTGATACTCACAACCGCAATGGATACCAACAGACAACAGACAAGATGAAACACAGATACACACAAAATACTCAGAAATTCGACAAGATACTCTGAATTAATCAACTCGACACATAGTAACGCTATAGACAAATCACCCAGACAGACAGTCTGGTGATCTCTCGAACGTCTATAAAGTTAATAAACAGAATAGATGTCGACGGCAGACAAGACAAGAGGCGAACATAAAATTCAGAATACTTGAAATTATGCAAACAAATACTACAGTAACGCCCCGCTCAGTCACCCAGACAGACAGTCTGGTGATCCACCACGGAACGTCACTGGCGCGTCTTTCTTTGATTTATATAACTTTTACAAACTGTCTGTAACAACTTTTCGCTCGTGCGAACAAGATTCAGTTATACATTTCCAATCTGGCAGCCGCTAACACTCTGGCACGCATGGTGGACTTGAACCCGCAGGTTTTACAAAACTACTGCTCATCTATAATGCCTTCTAAGTACATATTTCTAGCTAATCTAAAGGTGCGGGCGATCTTTTTCTTTAGTGTTTCTAACAATTGTTTGAGGGTGTCCGGTTCTATTAGTTGTGCATCTATTCTTACAGAACTTAAGGCTACGGGCGGTTAGCAAAATCTATGCTTGGGTCTGCAGAAAGGCTTCCTGTAAATAAAATTCGTTTGCGAGCGCCGCATCTCTGGATGTCTTCATATGTGCAACCTGCTTTTCCATACTGTTTACTCTTTCTTTTTGATTGTCCAATTGATTTTCCCGTCTCTCGATCTCTTGATTCTAGAACTGGATCGTTCTGGAGTATGCGTCCCTTTCTCTGCGTAAATCTGTTATTACCTTCTGTGTTTGAGCTTCTTTTGACAAATATCGTTTGAGCATATTGTTTACATCAGCTAATTGATCTTTGTATCTTTGTAGTTCTTCCGCTGTCTTCATTGCCAGATCGTGTTGTTCTTGGCCTTTTTGTTCCACTTCATCGAGTTGCACTCTGGTCTCTTCTAATAGATTACCTAATGCTACCCTGGCATCTTCTTTATCCTTTAGATCGATCTTCAACTGACTGATTTCGGCATGTGCTTCGCTTAGTAATTTGTCCTTTTGGTTGAGATCTGCCAGTGCGGTATCTCTTTGATCGGCAATTTTCTGTTGTTCTGCAAGCTGGGCTTGGAGATGGGTAATTCGGGCGTGTAGCTGATGGTTTTCTGCTTTGACCGTATTGATTTCTTCTTGCAGAGGCGTGAAATCTGCTTCTAGGATGTCCACCTTGTGTTGTAACTCATTCCGAATATTATCGGTGACTTCTCTCATTTGGATTGGCAATTGCTGTGATAATTGTATTAACAATTGACCCATGTTGGCCAGTTCAGAGATTACGGGAATCGAAGGAAGTGGGAGATGTTGGCGAGGTTGAGATGAGGACGTGGTGAGGAGTTGTTGGGAGTTGGGTGGGGAGTAGTTTGGGGATGAGGAAGAGGAGTCAGCGGGTTCGTTAGGGTGAATGGGTTGGATGGGGATAATGGTTTCGATTGGCGGCTCCGGTGGGGGAGTGGGAAGAACAGAATTTGACTGTGATACCTTATCTCTGGTGTGTTGTGCAGTTTCTGCGGATGTGGACTCAATTGCCTTAAGCAGTTCTTCGAGAACTTCTTTAGCAATCTGTTCCTCATCTGCTTGCTGTTCCCCCTCAGATTGTTGCTGGAATGCTTCTTCTGTAGAGCTTGTGTCGGTTTCAGTATGATTCTCCTGTTCTTGTTGCCCTTGGGAAGATGACTGCGCAGAGGATTCATGCTGCATCGATGTTGCGGTGTCGTGGAATGTTTCTTCGTCATGCTTTTCTTCTTCCTTGTCGTCATCTTTGTTTCCTTCGGCTGATCCCTGTGCTTCACTCTCAGAAGAACTGATTCTGATTCTCTTCCGGCGGAAGAGTTGGTTTAGCTCCTCTTCATCTTCTTCATCATCATCCCATAATTGCACAGATTCTTCATGTCTTAGGACCGGGCCTCTGGGTGGTGGTTGTGCTGCAAGGATGGCCAGAAACAGGAATGATATGATATGGGGGAGTCTCGATCTTGGCATTCCTCCCTTGTTTACATGTTTGATGATTGCTACGCATTCTCTGTGAATGCGGTGAAAGAAATAGGACGCGAAATTTACTGGTTCTTGGGCGGCTAAGTCTATGGCGGAGTAGAAGGGACGGGATATTCCATAGGTGCGTTTCTGTAGGTTGAGAATAGCTACTAAGAATTGGAGGGCTGATCTTTCAGGTTCCGGTCGATAAAGGATCGCGTATTCGTTTGACGAATACCTAGGAAATAATTGGGTCATTGTTGCTACGGGGAGGTTCGGGCCATTTTCCCGACCTTGCGAAGGGAGTCGGAATGATTCAGCAAATGTTTGGAAGGTGATCAGTGTACGGGATGGGAGGGAGGTGATCGGCCAACTCTGCTCGGTGGCAGGTGTGTTGGCGATGGCGGAGATGATCTGGGCAAAGAATGGGTGGGATTCCATTGAATGCCAAGGCAGTTCAGCGAAATTGGATAGCCCACGAATGCGTAGGAACTCTCCTACATCGGTAGGGAGTCCATCACGGAAGGCGGCATAGTTAGCCAAAGCTTCCATGGCGCACATAGAGACAGCAACCACAAGTACACAGAGCACAGGGTACACACAATAACACAAATCACGCAAACACAATAGCGATTTTTGGCAAAACAGAAAAGGTTAAGTAGATGTGTTGCAGTGGAGAGCAATCAAGAATGACTAATCATCGCGCGGTATTGAGATGATAATTCTTAACTTCAGTGTGCATGCGTGAGTAGCTGGAAAGGGCAGGGCGGCTGTGGACATAATTAGGTATCAAAACGCGGATATTTACAGACTTATTTTATTAAGCACGCCAAAAAAGAAAAGAAAAGAAAATAAAAGAAAAGAGAACGCCAAAAGATGCGGCCAATCGCGAAATGTTTCAGTGTGGATTAGATGCTTGTTGATACGGCCGTAGCTTTGATCCATTTATCACCTTTGGAAGAGGAATTCCGATCAAAGTGGTCAACTGAAAAGTTGCTGGGCCCACTTGTTCAGCAATCTGGTAGGGACCAAACCATCATAACTTGAATTTGCCAGCATAGCGATTCGACTTCATTGTAAAAGAGTACAAGTTGTCCCACCGAAAAAATTGGAGTCTTTAGATATCGATCATGTGTTCGAGCTTGTCTTAGCTGTACTTCCTGCATAGTCAAAAAAATGTGCCATCGATGCTCGTCTAATTCTCTGAGTGTATCCAACCGACATGAGAGTGATTCTTCCGGTAGCAGTTTCCGAGCGATTGCTACTCGTAAACTTGGCATAACTATCTCCATCGGTGCTATTGCTTCCAATCCATAAGCTAGTTTGAAAGGGGTTAGTCCTGTTGTTACCTTGTATGTAGTCCGATATGCCCATAATACTGTAGGTAGCAGTTGATCCCATCTTTCCGGTGCTTCCAAAATGAGTTTTCGAAGCATATTCAACAAAGTCTTGTTTGTACTCTCAGCCAAACCATTTGCACGAGGGTAATATGGTGAACTAAATTTATGCGTGACCTGAAACGAATGTGTGAGTACTTTCATTAAATTGTTGACAAAATGAGTGCCTTGATCTATAACAAGTTCCAGCGGTAAGCCAAAACGTGGAAAGACATCTTTGAGTAGACATTTTGCTACTGCAATAGCTGTGGCAGACCGTAAAGCCCAGGCTTCTGCCCATCTGGTAGCATAATCAGTACATGTCAAAATATAACGATTATTACTGAGGATTGATGGTGGTGTAATAGGGCCAATGAAATCTAGACCCCACTTCTGAAAAGGCTCTAATGGTAAGACAGGTTGTAGAGGGAAAAGATGACGTTGCAGGGGCTGTCTCGATCTCTGATAATTATCACATTGTTTGACAAACTGTGATACATCCCTGTACATAGTAGGCCACAAGAGACCACTGCAGAATTTTCCGGTGTGTTAAGTCTGCAGCAAAATGGCCACCGGAAGGAATTGAGTGAGCTAGATTAATGACTGAGTTAACTTCATGTGGTGGAATACAACGAAGTAAAACTCCAGTGTGATCCATATAGTATAATTCCCCAGCAATCAACCGAAATCGGCGACTGAAAACTGAAATTTTTCTTCGTATTGCAGGAGAAATTTGAGAGGGAAGGTATCCATCAGTGAGGAAGGTCAAGATCTGATCATAGTATGTAGATGGCATAGGTGGGTCTGTAATTTCATCATTAGTCGGTTCAGAGACATAAATTTCCGGTGTTGTGTCATCTACACCGACCGGAGCTTCACCGGAATCTAAGCGAGAGAGAAAATCTGCTAAGGCATGTGAACTGCCTGGCCGATGAATAACTTCGTAGTCAAACTCTTGTAAAAGTAGAACCCATCATGCTAATCGACCACCTAGATGCTGTTGCCGAACTAGATAGACAAGTGCAGCATGATCTACATGAAAAGTAAATTTACGGCCCAGCAAATAATGTCTGAACTTCTTGACAGAATATACTAGACCTAGACATTCTCTCTCTGTTACAGAGTAATTCTTTTCAGCAGGGGCTAATCTTTGACTTGCATAGTACACTGGTCTGAACCACTTATCGGTTTGTTGCATTAGAACGCTCCCTATTGCTATATCTGAAGCATCAACGAATACATGAAATGGGCGATCCCAATCAGGAGGCTATAAGATTGTAACCTGTGTTAGTAATACCTTTAGACGATCAAAAGCAGTTTGACAGTCCGAGGTCCAGTCAAATTGTCGAGGAGTCTTGGTTATTAATTTGTTCAGTGGTATTGCCAAATGAGCAAGCCACCGTAAGTGTCGACCATACCATCTTACTTGGCCCATGAAGCGCATTACTTCCTTAGGTGTAGTGGGTACAGGTGCTTCTAACACAGCTGTGATTTTATCTGGATCCACCTGTATACCCTGTGCAGATACAATGTGACCAAGTAGCTTTCCACATGAAACCGCAAACACAGATTTGTTTGGGTTCAAACAGAGTCTGTATTCTCTGCACTTTTCAAAGCAGCACTGTAAATGGAACAGGTGTGCTATCATCTTACCGAAAATCGAAAAATCATCAAGATATACTTGCATAAAAGAGGTAAGGTAAGGAGAAAATATTTCCTGCATACACCTTTGGAACGTACTTGGGGCATTTCTTAATCCAAACCACATAACAGTGCATGCGAAAACACCCCAGTTGGTAATGAAGGAGGTCTTCGGTATATCCTGTTCAGCCATTCTAACTTGATTATACCCACTGTACCCATCTAAGAATGAATACATTTCATGTCTTGCTACTCTATCAAGCATTGTGTCAAGAAAATGTAGCGGAAATGGATCAGGCACCGTAGCTGCGTTCAGTTTCCGATAATCTACACATATTCGTAATTGCTTATTCTTTTTAGGAACAATGACAATTGGTGAGATCCATTCAGCATGCTCCATTGGTACAATAAATCTGACTTTGAGTAGCCTATCAAGTTCTACCTTTACCTGTGCTGCATAGTTTGGATTCATCCAGTAGCTGGGTTGCTTAAGTGGTTTTGCTTCCGGCTTCAACATGACCCTGTGTTGATAGATGTGCGGGTCCAAACCCTTCATATCTTTGTAATCCCATGCAAATACATCAGAAAATTCTCCAAGTAGTTGGATTAAATCGGCTTGAAATAACTCAGGTAAGCTCTCCTTTATCTTAACAGGTCGTGGATTTTCTTCATCACCTAAATTGTAGGTGGTCAGTTGATCTTCTGGAATATAGAATTATCGAGGCTTCTCTGTATTCTCAGCTGGCTTAAAAAGTTGTTGTAGATCAACGTCATCTATGGTAGTCTTATCTTCTTTCGTATCTTTTTCTGTTATAGTCATCACCGTACAAACTGTAGGATTCCAATTATCTACAACAGATTGTAGATCAATAGTTCCTAGGGAGATCAAGTCAATGTTATTTTTTAGAAAATCTTCTTCTTCATCATCTGACAACCCATCTAGCATATGGACTGGTTCTGCAAAATACGGTCTAGCATGCAATTCGCAGTGTTGCATAGTATCTAATTTTACAACGTACTTACGATTATTATCTTTGAAAGTGAGTTCCTGTGCAGAACAATCTTGTATCACCTTAGCATGCTTCAGCCAAGGTCGGCCGAAAAGGAGATTATAATCAAGGGTGGATTCCGGTAATTCTAGTATGACAAAGGTCATTTTAAATGTTGTACCTTGTAAAGTTATTGGTACATTTCGTACAAGTCCTACGGGATGGACTCTTGATTGGTCAGCCATTCTGACGAGAAACTAAACTGGTTCGATTTTGTTCCACCCTAACTTTTTACACAGTGCAGTAGTAGCAATGTTGACACCAGATCCTCCATCAATTAGTACCTGTGTGATTTTATGATTTTTATACCATACCGTAATTAAAGGAACTGAATGATCGACCATAGAATCAGGTTCCGGTTGCACTGTTGTTGTTGTTGGAATGCAAGAAGGCACAGGACTGAACTGTTGTTGGAATTGTTGTCGAACTCCTGGTACTAGTGCAAGTAATTGGCCTAGAGGAAGAGTGATGGATGCTTTAGATAAAATTTCCCAGGCCTTTTGTGATTGGATTGTATTTTCCACAGATTCTGAAGATGATGCACCTGCTGAAGATGATGTGCCTGTTGCTGAATTAGTATCCTGTTGTTGTGTTCCTTCCTCGGTTAACGGAGTCTGGGTCACCGGAATAGGATCTGGGAACACTGGAGGTTCTGCGCTGGTCCATTGACTAGCTTTATCATACATCCTTTGTTGTTCACGTATGCCTGGTTCAAATATTTCTGCTGCTGGTTGTAGTTGTTTATCGGATCGGGTCTGAATTACTACAACGTGCGTTTCTACTGGTGTGATTTGTACCATATTAGCCATTGGGTTTTGACGTTCTTTCTTCCTCTAATCATACTCAGCTGCATCCTTACAAAATCTTCTAATGTGACCAAATTCACCATAGAAATGACACTGTGGTAGTGGCAAATTGGGATTTTCCGGTGCTTGTCCGGCCTGCCAGCAGTTTGCATTGTAGTTATTATTTCTCTGTCCTCTGTAATTTCGATAACCTTGTTGCTGGTTGTTTCTCAATTGCGGGGGTACATAGTGATTGGCTGGCTGCCCTGGTTCCTGTATAATTGCATTGACAGTTGCTGGTCCTTGTACTTTGGCGTTATATGCGCAGTTTTTGGTGGTGTATACGATAGTGTTGCAGATAGCACAAAACAATTGATTAAGTGCACAAGTGGCACTAGTATGGCCTGAATTCTTGCATGTAGTGCAGTACATCTGTCTGGTCGGGTCTTCGGCAATATTTCTATTTGCTTTTAACCACTCCAGATCTTCTGTAAATCCTCCAACCTTGTTTTCCAGCTGCAAAGCCATTGCAATCACGGAATCTAGCGTCATAGCTCCTACACAGTGTATGATCATAATTTGTTTGAGTTGTGGAGTCAATCCATTGATAAACCATTGAGTAATAACGTCATCCGGTAGGTTGGCATGTGCTGGTGGTAACTACCTCAAATGAGTCCTGAATAGAGTGGCGTATTCCTGTACTGTTTGATTTATCTTTTGTCTATTGTTTTGCAGGTAGTCAAAAATTTCGGCTGGATTCTTCTTTAGCCTGAATCTCTGCAAAAAGGTATCCCTTACTGCTTCATAGGTGCCGAAATGGTTAATATCATATTCTGTAAGCCATCTAGCTGCTTCGTTAACCAATGTCGATTCGAAAACAATAGCTTTATACGCCGGATCAGGTGGATGGTTGAGCACTGCGTAACTTATCTCAAATGTGCGTACATGAGCATCTGGGTCATCTCCGGGGAATCCACCAAATTTGGTGTACGTTACTCCTATTGGAGTCCGCCTGGGAGGGCATAGTTGTTGTTGTTGCTGATGCTGCTGCTGCTGCTCCTGCTGTTGTTGTTGTTGCCCGTTCATCGTGTTGATGGTTGTATCGTGACTATCTTCTGTATCCCGGGGCTGAATATCTGAACTATTAGAATCTGTATCGTCGGCCTGTGCACTTTCCGGTTCGATAATCTTGTTCAGTATGTTTCGAATCTCGGCTTCGAAGAAGCTACCTTCCTGCTTGATGTCAAATGTAGGGAAGCTTACTCCCAATAGTGGTGACTGGGCTGAAGATTCACCAAAAAATGGTAAACCGTCCTCGGAAAACTGCGATCTTTCAGCAACTGTTACCGAAATATCACCGGAATGTGTCGAATCTTCACCAAAACAAGGTGCTTTTTCTCCTTCACTAATTTCTTTGGTTAAGGTGTTTCTAATCGTAAACAAATTTGAATCTTTACCCAATGTTGTTAAACTAACTTCAGGCTACGTCCTGGTAGATTCTGGAGTTACTATGTCTTCGACAGACTGTGCCGAAATCATACTGGAATTTACCAGAGGCGTAGCACGTTCCACGGGAATATGACCAGAATCACTACTAACGTTCTTTACTTTCTTGATAGCTGGGTTAGACCTAGCTGTACTTCTACCTCCCGGAGTCTTCCTTAGTAAATTAAGTACCCCAGGTTGGCGGTTCTTTGGATACGTTTCACCGGATCGAGTAACCGGCATGTATCATCTTTTGTACTAATCGCGTACTATTACTATCAATTTACAATTTACAATCACGTTTCCACAACTGGTTTGCAACAATCTGATCTGTTGCCACCTTCCCACAGACGACGCCAGTGTTAAACGCTGTTATTCTAACTGTCAGAAGTGCGTTTAAGCGGTTCTTGGGTTCTTGGGAGTGGAAGGGGTCTGCTAGACAGAGGCCCTATACTTAGTTCCGGAACTAACTACTTACACACAGCAATATATTGATGCTGAGGGCTCTATCAATACTCTGTTGTACTTAGACATTACAGTCACAGTTTAGCTCAGCCACGTGTACCGAATACGCTAAGATGCTATGTTGCATCTGCACATAACTTACTGAAAATACCAGAATAAGGGTAATCGTCAACCTTTACCGAATGGGTACCACAATCCTACCAATGTTCGAAGACACAGAGAATCCAAGTCCAAGTGTTCAGATACACCGTACCGAAGGTTCAGTACGCAACCCAAGAAATCCTACTGTAGCTTAAACTTTGTCGTATGAACCTGGACCTCGATACTAAGACAACTTAATACAACTCGGATACCAGAAGTGCTACCACAACTGCACAGACTTCGCCACACACTTGCAGAATATTTCAAGAAAAGAGACAACACGGTACGCGAACTAACTGATACTCACAACCGCAATGGATACCAACAGACAACAGACAAGACGAAACACAGATACACACAGAATACTTAGAAATTCGACAAGATACTCTGAATTAATCAACTCGACACACAATAATGCTACAGACAAATCACCCAGACAGATAGTCTAGTGATCTCTCGAACGTCTATAAAGTTAACAAACAGAACAGATGTCGACGGCAGACAAGACAAGAGGCGAACATAAAATTCAGAATACTTGAAATTATGCAAACAAACACTACAGTAACGCCCCGCTCAATCACCCAGACAGACAGTCTGGTGATCCACCACGGAACGTCACTGGCACGTCTTTCTTTGATTTATATAACTTTTACAAACTGTCTGTAACAACTTTTCGCTCGTGCGAACAAGATTCAGTTATACATTTCCAATCTGGTGGCCACTAACAGCTCCAAGCAAGAAATGAGGCTCGTGTTGCTTACCTCCAAAAATACTTGGAGAGTGAGCATACGAATGAAGGAGATTCTATGGATAGTTTTCTGTTGAATATCAAAGATTTGAAGGAACAATTGATTTTTATAGATGAATTCTTGCCAGATAGTTCAGTTGTGCAGACCATTCGTAATGGTCTTTCAGATTCATATCAAAGTTTTGCTTCTACTCTTTGGTAAGGCAATCCAAATGCCTTAACATTTGAGGAGTTAGTTTTTTTTTGTTGTAGGAAGGTCAATCTAGGCAGAAAAGGTCCATTATGTGTGTTGCAGATCAAGCTTTCTTAGCTAGTGAGAAGGGGAAAGGTAAATGGAGCTCATCTACTAGTAAGCAAAAATGTGATGATGTTGCATAATCAAACAAGGAAGACAAATATGAGAAGAAATCAAACAAGGAGAAACAATTTTGCAAATATTGAAGGTAATGATCATGTAATAAAGAGTTTTCCAAAGATGGTTGCAAAAGAGGCAAAGAAAAAGAGGATATAATGGTTGTTGTTGAGGTAGAGACTACTTTATTATTTCATATACTTATTGTTGTTGATTTTTTTGTAGTCAAATTATAGCCTCTCGAGTCGCTACTAGCCTATTTGTAATGCTCATTTGGATTATTTTGACTTATTGTAATCATTCTAAGTCTTAAGAAATTGGGCTTTTTGCATTTGTGTACTTGCAATTTTTCCATCATCGTGGCTTCATTATCAAGTTGTATTCGTGCAAACATACATGTCACAAGGTATTCTTCCCTAAGGAAGAATCTCCCTTGAGGAAAGGAGTACTAGAAGTGTGGTCCCGATAGCCTCTTCTACAAAGGGCATGTAGCTTAATGTGGTTGGGCACACGATGGTGATAAATGCTTTCCATATATCCTCCATCATCTAGTTATTGGCACATTGGAGACCGAGCAACAAGGAGATGTTGAAGTTGGAAAGGATCTCTAGAAACTTCTTTTGAATGGGGGATCTTGAAAAAAGAGGAGTAATGAGATTAATTGGGAAATATGCTCTAAGCTAAAGGAGAGAGATGATCAAGGCATCCTAGATGTGGAAGCCATGGTCAATAAGATGCAAGCAAAATGGATGGTTAAAGCTTGGAATAATAGAAATTCTTCTTGGGTCAAGATAATTTTCGAAGACATTAGCAACCTTTCCCTTTTGTGGGATCCCTAGGTGGAGAGGACTCAATCTAACTACTCTCCTTTTCTCCCCATGACTTGTTGTCCCCAAGGGATCTGATCTTATGTGCTCCTTGTGGAAAGATGGAATCTCATGAAACCTTTCTACACCATTAGTCAGAATTGGAAATGCACTATTGGGATTAGGCAAAAGGACTCTGCTTGGTTCCATATCATGGGTATCTCAAGTATGGAGCCTGAGAACCTTCAAAAAGCTAAGCGGCTTTGAAGTAAATTTTTTTGTATGTGGAAGCACCTATGGAACCAAGGTATAAGGAATTAGATCAATTTTTACAACATTAATCTGAGTTGTAGAGTTGCCTTTTAAGGTTGGTATTTGTTAAGACACAAAATCAACATCTCATTTTGTAGATTTAAACCAATTCTAGGGGCCAACAGAAATGCCCAAAGAAAATGTATATATATTCTAAGATATTGGCCAATAGACATTCTAGTCACATGGGATTTTAGCACACGTGAATTTGGAGAAAGCATGTTATGCACATCCACTTCAAAGTTTAATAGAACCACTAAAAAGGAATACTTATGTAGTTCCAAATATGAGAAAACAAGCTAAAGAAAAATGGCAAGGAAATTGTAAGGAGATAAATGTTGGTCTGCTTATTTCAGTCCTTATTGAGGGTGATGAATTTGCCAAACCATTTTGGAGTGCAAAAGGTCTAGATGTCACTAAGGATATAGACCAAGATAGATTAACCTTTTTTATTGGTATTATACTAAAAGTAGTAATGCATTCATAGGAAAGTACACTTTAGAAATGGTATGGGATACTGGCAAAAGAATAGGTTCAAAAAGGAAAAAGAATATTAAGATTACATCTACTCTAAAATAGATGAGGTAGATATTCTTGTCTATGCTTTTTTCCTAACAAAAACAGGACACTTGAGAACAGCAACCATCAATAGGATAAAGAAAAAACTTCGTGATCTATGTGACATAGGTAATCAGAGGCAAAAAAGAAGATCCATGCTTGATCCTACTGAAGTTGGTATGTTCTTAGATGAAGATAAAGCTCTTGTTTCTATGGAAGAGGAGGAACATAATTCACAAAAGTCAAAAAGTGAAACATATTTATAAGATGAAGAAGGCACATAAATAGATGGAGAAAGTTCAAGCTTAAAACTCTGAAAATCTCTAACACTTTCTATTGCTTTACAAATGTTGTTATATAGTTCATCTGATCAGTTCATGTTTTGTAATATATTTGAATCCTTATTCAATTTCTCCCTCATAAATATGTTTGGTTTCATCCATATGCTTTTTCAAATGTCTTTTAGATTTTTTGTATACAATTTGCAAAAGGTGATATGTTAAAGTATACATTTTTTGACAAATTTTGATATTAAAAATTTTGAAGAGATATCAAAAAATGTTAAGTAAACACATGTTTTCAATTCATTTCAATAAACTATGTATACTATGTAAAGGCTTTTCAAACATAAGTTGCAATTTGCTTGATTTTTGACAAGAGGTTTCTCTTTTATCAATATAGTTCTTGTTTGTTAGGACTCGTTGTTTCTTTGACAAATCAAAAGATGCATCGATCTTCTTCCTTGAAAAGTTGCTTTGAGTAAGCGATAAATCTTCTGGAATTTTTGGCCCTTGCATTTTGTGCATTTTTGGCCTCTTGCATTGTGTGCACTAGTTGACTCTTGCATTTTGTACAATTATTGTTTTATATTCTATATTTTGTGGGCATTTTGATTGAGAGCTGTGTCGGTGTAATTCTTGAAGTGCAGTTCAAGCGCAATGAGCTGTGATTTGTAATTTCTGATTGGAAGCGTAGCATACAACTTGGTGTTAATCTATGCTAAGTGGAAGCGATAATCCATTTTGACTTACTAGTCGGTGATCTTCTGTGTGATATAATGTTTAGTTTAGTGTCTATACTATCCTAGTATCGAGATGTTTAGATTAATCAATGTCAAATAATAGTACTAGAACTTTATAGACCAACTTGTAGACATTTCAATTTCATAAATCCATTAACCAAATTCTTCTCAACATTGGCCACCGTGATTGGATTGGTGGTTAGCCGCTAATCATAATTTGGTAGTACTTTATAGGATTTGGTCTTTAATATTGATTAGAAAAGTCATTGGATTTGGTTTTTATTATTGATGGCCTAACAGGTATAAAAGATTGACATACCCAACTCACCAATTTGGCATCATATACGATGAAGATATTTTTTATTAACATTCGAGTCGGTGACGAAGTTAGGGAGTTTAGTGAGTCAAGGAAATAATTGGAATAGACGAACGAAATTAAGTATAAAAATGACCATTGTATAGTACTTTTAGAAAAAGGGTTAAGGTTGAGCAACCAAACGATATGGTTGGCAAGGAGCTTGAAAAGAATAAGGGAGAACGATTAGGAGAACATAATTTCATGTGTGAATAATTTTGGTTCGATCCAATTGAATGGATTGGGTTATATCTTTGGAAATTGATGAGGATTCAATACTCAAATTTTTATACATTGATAATACTTACTAAATACTCAATAGGAGTACTCTTGATATTGGATTTTGTTTTTAAAAGGTAAAATAAAAAAATATATGTAAATAAATAAAATAAAAGATAAAGTAAAACAAAATAAAAAGATAAAAAATAAGATAAAATTAAATTAAAAGATAAGTAAATGAAACAAGAACAATAAATTAAATTAAAAAAGGTCAATCTCTAAGTTTTGGATTGGAGCATATGGGTAGTCAAACTAGGGGCCCTTTTTTACTGTTCTAAATTCAATGCTAAGGTTGAATCTATCATATTCAACGCTTAATTGAAGACAAAGACAAAAGACAAGATTGGAACGAACAAAAATATCATATCTCGATGCCTCAATTTCCCAACTATGAAGATAATGCATTCTCAATAACTCAAAGGGACAAAGGAGTGTCTATAAAAAGGGAATGCACTTTGAAGCACTTATGCAAACACATATACATATATGCAAAGAGAGAGATCCCATCCATTGAACATAAGTAGTAAACCGTCAAGTGTACATGCTTGTAGAAGGAGAGAACTTCCCAATTCTCATAGTTAAGGAGTGGCATGGTGCTGACAAGGCCTCTTTCCCTTCTCTTTAATGTCTCTTTCTCCTCTTGTGGCGCAGGTTCTAGGTGGTCGCACTTGTTGATCCTAACCCTCTAACGAGTTTGGGTTGCATTGGAGAAGGGTCCTTTTTCTTGCTCTGATTGGAACGACCAAATGCGGCATACTTTGATGCCTCAATTTTCAAACCATCAAGATGATGCATTCTCAAGAACTCAAGGGACATGCTCTAAGATAACAACCCAATCGGTAGCAAATGAGTAACTATAAAAAGGTAGTGCACAAAGAAGAACATACGCAAAAACATAGAAACATATATAGAGATATTGATCTCATGAAGTGAGCTACATCCGTGAGTCATCAAGTGTATAGGCATGTAGAAGCAGATCACTTCCTAGCTACAACAAGGAGTGGCATGGAGTCAGCATGGCCTCTTTTTCTTCTCATCATTTTCTTCTTCTCCTCCAATGGTGGACGCTTTGTGGGGGGGGGGGGGGGGGGGGGGATGTTATAAAGTAGCTTGAAAAGCTAAAGGTAGATATCAATATGTTTTTCTAGATAATTAGTTAAACACGAAGGTTGGCCTAGTGGTTAAGTTTAAAGGGTGAAAAGAAAGAGGTCTTGGGTCCAATACCCGTAGATGCACATGGGTAAGTATGTTGCCAAAGATCCTTTAGAGCCTTCCAGAAGCATCTTAACTTGATCTAACTTGAGTTAGCTCGAGTGCATTGATGTTGCGGAAATGTGGTATACCTTTTTTACTCTGATACCACTCCTTGTCGACGCGACGAAGGCTAAACCTTAGTAAGCCTGCGGAAATCGCCACGCCCAAGAAGAACTAAGCTACAGTGATTCAGAACACTTCTGTAATCAACCAATAGCTTAGCGAAGTCTAGTGCTCAACATAAAAGACTGCGCTCTAAATTCACTGGATGAAATTTCACCAAAACTTCACCGGACTGTCACCAGAGTGACACCGTAATCGTACCAGAATTGTACCGGAATGAACTTCAAATCTATTTATAATTACTTCAAGTGAACATTCATGAAGTAAGGAGGTGACGCGTGAACTTTCTTGACTTACTGAACTCTTTCTGAAGTTTAAGAGAAAACTTCACCAGTTCAGACAACCTCTTTCCGGTCACACTTTGTACTGTGTATAGATATCTTTTTCACCGGAAACCTTAATCAACTAAAAGTAGAGATGTCTAACTACAGAATGAGCTATCTCTCACACAAAACTTTGCATTACTCTGCGAGATCTACTTCGTTCTTCTACCGGAAAAATACTTTTACAGTAAGAACTGCAACTGACCGAAAATGCGGTTACTGAGGAAACGTTAACTGTTAACTAACTTTAAAACATACTCTATTTCTTCCGCATACAAATAGTACACACAAACATCCACATGAACATGTGTTTTCTATTAGAGAAGATGTGTACAAGTGAGCTTGGCCTCTTCTTGCTCAAGCTACAGAAACTCTCCTATACTGAGTCGTTTCTTATTACCATCTCTCTCTCAGATGAATACCCGATATCTCAGGCTTCTGTTATTCATCTATACATACACGATCTCTGGCGTCTTCTTCTACATACGCGATCTCTGGCGTCTTCTTCATAACTAAAGCCCTCAGTCTCTCATTCTCTATATCTCTATTCACCTCTCTCTCTCTCTCCTTCTTCTATATGTGCTCTTATTTATACTGCACGCTCTTCTTAAGCACGTTCTTGTTCGCACTTCCCTTCTATTATTCCTTTACACGTTCTCTCTATGTACAGTTTGATTTGGCATAACGTATTCTGATCCTGAAAGATTATGTACTGTACATAACGGTCGTGGATTTGTCCTTCCACTAAGGCTTTTGATTTTCTCTGATTCTGCTATCCTTTTTTTTTTCTTTTTATGTCTGTTTGTCAAATTCGTGAGTGTTTCTTCAACAGCTCCCCCTCAATCACTAATTTGACATCTTCCAGTCCTTCATATATCTTTCTTTCTTTTATACCTGCCATTTCTTTGAATCTGTTTGTCTTCGTTCCATCCAAACTCTTTGTCAGCATATCTGCAATCTGATCCTTTGTCGGAGTGTATACAATTTCTAACTCCTTCTCCATTACCTTTTCCCTCAGGAAATGATATTGAATTTCTATGTGCTTTGTTCTTGCATGAAATACTGGGTTTGCTGCAAGATATAGAGAGCTCATATTATCTCCATGTATAATAGGTATACCCTGATCAATACCCATGCTTTTGAACAAGGTCTGCATCCATATTATTTCTTTAGCTTCTTCTACAAGTCCTTTATACTCTGCTTCTGTTGACGATAAAGCCACTGTGTGTTGCTTCTTCAAACACCAGCTTACCAGCTTATCTCCTAGGTATATCATATACCCGTGTGTTGATCTTCTGTCATCTTGACTTCCTGCCCAGTCTGAGTCACTGAATGCTTTCAGCTTTATGTCTGATGTAAAAGGATAATATAATCCTTCCTTTATATTTCTTTTGATATATCTAAGAACTCTTTGTCCTGCAACCCAATGTTGATCTGTCGGACAATGCATAAACTGTGAAAGAACTCCCACCGGATAGCTGAGATCCGGTCTTGTTAGCGTAGCGTAGATTAAGCTTCCTACTAATGATTGATATTTCTTCATATCTTTGAACTCTGTACCACTGTATTTACTGAGTTTATGATTTACTTCAAGCGGTGTTGAGGCTTCTCTGCAATTCTCCATATTAAACTTCTTCAGTAAGTTTAGGAGATACCCTGTTTGCGTAACATATACACCATGATCTGTATATGTGATTTCCATACCTAGAAAGTATGATAACTTTTCGAGGTCACTGATTTTGAATTCCTTTTCGAGCAGTTTCTTTACTTCTGTAATTCCTTCATCTGATGTTCCTGTGATTATTAAGTCGTCTACATAAATACAAATGTAGATCATTCCTTCTTCTGTTCTCTTTATGAGTAGACTTGTGTCTGCTTTCGAACTTTGGTATCCAAGTTCATTTAGATATTTCACAAGTCTGTAATTCCAAGCTCTTGGAGCTTGCTTCAGTCCATAAAGTGCTTTTCTTAACCTGCAAACAAAGTTTGGGTTTCTGGAATTTTCAAATCCTTCAGGTTGTTCCATGTACACTTCATCAGAAATGTATCCATTTAGAAATGCGTTCTTTATATCTAGCTGACTTAGCTTCCATCCTTTTGATGCAGCTACAGCGATTACTGTTCTTATGGTTGACATCCTTGCCACCGGACTAAACGTCTCATCGTAATCTATGCCATGCGTCTGGGCATAGCCTTTGACCACCAGCCTCGCTTTGTATCTGGCTATCCTTCCATCTGCAAATTTCTTTATTTTGAAAACCCATTTATTTCCGATTACTTTCTTACCATTTGGTTTCGGAACAAGTTCCCATGTCTTGTTCTCCTCCAGTGCGCTAATTTCTTCTTCCATTGCTTCTTTCCATTGCTTTTTGTCTTTAGCTTCATCATAGCTCTGTGGTTCTTCATCATCTTTGACCATATATGCATAGTCTTTCTGAGTTATGTATGACGTATCATACGAGTACCTTTCTGGTTGCCTTCTATTCCTGTTTGACCTTCTTGGTTCAAACTCTTCATATGTATCTGAATGCACTTCTTCATCAAATCTCGAATCATCTTCATTTCTCATACCTGATCCGTTCCTAGACGTACTTGCCTGCATATGATTTTCATCTCTGTTTACCTGAACAATTGATTTCCCTTTCTCTCTCCTTCTTACCTCTTCTTCAATTTCTTCAGTCGTATGACTTTGATCTGCATACCAACTTTTTTGTTCATCAAATGTAACATCTCTGGACACAGTAAATTGTTTGGTTAGAGGATTCCATAACCTGTAACCCATCTGCTTTTCATCATATCCAACGAACACATATTTCTCTGCTTTCGGTTCAAGCTTATGTCTGAGTTGAGACGGTACATAAGCATACGCTACTGATCCAAACACTTTGCAGTGATCAAGTGTTGGCTTCTTTCCCCACCATGCTTCATAAGGGGTCATTCCTTCCAATGCTGTACATGGTAATATGTTTACCAAGTATGTAGCTGTGTTTACAGCTTCAGCCCAAAGATAATTTGGACAATCTTTTTCGTTTAGCATAGCTCGTGCGAACTCGACTAGAACTCGGTTCCTTCTTTCTGCTACTCCATTTTGTTGTGGTGTATATCTGCAGGTTATTTCTCTTTTAATACCTGCATTCCAAAGATAGTCATTGAATTCTCGGGAGAAGTATTCTCCCCCTCCATCAGACCTCAATCTTTTAAGTTTTCGTCTGGTAAGTCTTTCAGCATATGCATGAAAATGCCTGAAGGCTCCAAATACTTCTGATTTTTCTTTCAAAACATAAAGAGTTATCCACCTTGTTGCATCATCAATGAATAGAACATAGTACCTTGATCCGCTGATTGATCCTTCTTTTGTTGGCCCCCATACATCTGTATGAATAAGCTCGAGTACTTCATCATGTTTGAATCCTTTCTTCTGGAAAGGTAACCTGTGGGCTTTTCCCAACTGGCATGCTTCACACTTGTGAATCATATGTTGATTCTGTATATTTGGTAATCCCAATACTGACTGATTCGTTATCATAGCTTTAATTCCTTTTTCATTGAAATGACCCAATCTCTTATGCCAGAGATCAAGTTCTGTAATTACCTTTTCTCCATGTGTGAGCAACGCTTGGCCAATGTTCCCTTGTACTCTTAAAGTAAAGAGTCTTCCTTCTTTCTTTCCAGAAACGATCTGATTGTATCCGTTCTCGGGATCTTCTACAAATACACCTTTATTTGTAAATCTGACCTGAAAACCTTTCTCAACTATCTGTCCCACGCTAATCAAGTTTTTCGGTATTGTTGGAACATACAAAACATTGGTTAGCAAATCTGCTCCACTCTTGCATTTCACTTTTCCAATTGAGTGTACGTTATGTCTCGTATTGTCACCTGTTTGAACAGTGTGACTAGAACTACCTTTTTCTAGTTCTGACATTAGTTCTATATTTCCTGACAAATGATTAGAGCATCTAGAATCAATGTAAAATACCTTTAGGTCTTCATTATCTGATGTGCTGATAGAGTTCATCATCAACGATGTATGACTTTCATTCTGAGTGTCCTTTGCGTAGTTGTTGTAGGTGGTGTTGTAGGATTGATTCTGTCCCCAACTTCTTACTCCACCTCTACCATAGCCTCCTCTTTGATTTTGTCTTCCTCTTTGATATCTTCCGCTTCTGCCTCTGCTATTACTGTTTTGATTTTGATTTGATCCTTGTTGATTGTGCCAGCAATCATGAGCCAAATGATTACTGAGTCCACAGATCCAGCAAGCCTTCTTGTTCGTATTCTGGTTACTTCTTCCTCTTCCAAAACCTCTTGCTCTTCCTCTGCCAGTTCCTTTACCTCTTGCGTAATAGGCCTGAGAGCTCGACTCTTCTTCATCTTTTGACTTACCTTTGTCTTTCTTTTTGTTCTTCATGTACATTGCAGAGCTTTGTCCTTTATCTGCATCTCCTTTCAGGTCTTGCTCATATGTGAGCATCAAACCAAGCAACTGATTTAAATCTGGCACAAAATGATTTAAAGAAAGTTCAGTTGATAGTACAAAAGGTTTCCATCTTTCATCTCCTCTCAAACCTGTGAGCACTTGCGCTATCAATCTATGATCTTCGACTTCTTCATTTATGGATCCAAGACTATCTGCTAGATCCTTCATTTTAGTGACATAGTCACTTATGCTTTGACTCAACTTCTTTCTGAATGTCGTAAACTCGGACCATAAACTAGCCTTCCTGGCTTTCGTAGTATTTTGGAAATGATCTTCCAATGCACTCCATATGTCCTCTGCTTTCTCTAGACCTCTAATATGTGGTAGTAGATGGTCTGTTACGGTATTATAGATGTAAGCTCTTGCCGTTGCATCTTTCTTCTGCCACAGCTTCAAGGCTTCTAACTCTTCTTTTTCCGGTTGACTATCATCTTCGAAAGTCGGCTTCTTTTCTTCTCCGGTCACGTACATCATTAAGTCCTTACTCATAAGTAAGGCTTCCATGCGCATTACCCATGCTGGATAATTATCTCTGTCCAACTTATCAATAGTAACGTGGTCTGCCATGATCTTCTTGTTTCTGTTACTTCCGGTGAGCTTTTGAGAATCTTTCTGTTCTTCAGAATTCTTTCTCGTTCTGGTTCTACCAGATTGTTTCCAATGATGGTGAATATTCTGGGCTCTGATTAGATATGTCTAGCTCTGGCTCTGATACCACTATTGCGGAAATGTGGTATACCTTTTTTACTCTGATACCACTCCTTGTCGACACGACGAAGGCTAAACCTTAGTAAGCCTGCGGAAATCGCCACGCCCAAGAAGAACTAAGCTAGAGTGATTCAGAACACTTCTGTAATCAACCAATAGCTTAGCAAAGTCTAGTGCTCAACATAAAAGACTGCGCTCTAAATTCACTGGACGAAATTTCACCGAAACTTCACCGGACTGTCACCAAAGTGACACCGTAATCGTACCGGAATTGTACCGGAATGAACTTCAAATCTATTTATAATTACTTCAAGTGAACATTCATGAAGTAAGGAGGTGACGCGTGAACTTTCTTGACTTACTGAACTCTTTCTGAAGTTTAAGAGAAAACTCCACCAGTTCAGACAACCTCTTTCCGGTCACACTTTGTACTGTGTATAGATATCTTTTTCACCGGAAACCTTAATCAACTAAAAGTAGAGATGTCTAGCTACAGAATGAGCTATCTCTCACACAAAACTTTGCATTACTCTGCGAGATCTACTTCGTTCTTCTACCGGAAAAATACTTTTACAGTAAGAACTGCAACTGACCGAAAATGCGGTTACTGAGGAAACGTTAACTGTTAACTAACTTTAAAACATACTCTGTTTCTTCCGCATACAAACAGTACACACAAACATCCACATGAACATGTGTTTTCTATTAGAGAAGATGTGTACAAGTGAGCTTGGCCTCTTCTTGCTCAAGCTACAGAAACTCTCCTATACTGAGTCGTTTCTTATTACCATCTCTCTCTCAGATGAATACCCGATATCTCAGGCTTCTGTTATTCATCTATACATACGCGATCTCTGGCGTCTTCTTCTACATACGCGATCTCTGGCGTCTTCTTCATAACTAAAGCCCTCAGTCTCTCATTCTCTATATCTCTATTCACCTCTCTCTCTCTCTCCTTCTTCTATATGTGCTCTTATTTATATTGCACGCTCTTCTTAAGCACGTTCTTGTTCGCACTTCCCTTCTATTATTCCTTTGCACGTTCTCTCTATGTACAGTTTGATTTGGCGTAACGTATTCTGATCCTGAAAGATTCTGTACTGTACATAACAGTCGTGGATTTGTCCTTCCACTAAGGCTTTTGATTTTCTCTGATTCTGCTTCCCTTTTTTTTTTCTTTTTATGTCTGTTTGTCAAATTCGTGAGTGTTTCTTCAACAATTGAGACTTAACTCTAGATTTTTAGGACACCTAACACATTTATACTCTATTCAACTAGGGCACATGTTCGATTAAGATTAACATGCATATGAGAGCTTCAGTTATCTCGAAAAAATACCTCCAATAGGAAATGTTATATAATGGCTGGTTGAGTGGTGACTTGTGTGTCATTTTTTCTTCACGAAGA
Source organism: Ceratopteris richardii (assembly GCA_020310875.1). NCBI lineage: Eukaryota > Viridiplantae > Streptophyta > Polypodiopsida > Polypodiales > Pteridaceae > Ceratopteris > Ceratopteris richardii. Next base: position 88,107,977 of record CM035407.1, on the reverse strand, counting down.
AGAGGTTTGTAACGCGCTCATTAATCTCAACCCTCTAACAAGCTTGGGCTACATTACAAAAGGTTCTTTTGCACTCGCTCGGGTTTTATTCCATCATATCTTTCCATTGTATCGTTTCTCTTTTTAAATCTTGTCCTTGAATAGTTTTAGCTCTACACGGTTACTGACTCAAGCACCTATGCTACACCTTTGACCAAATTTGCAAGGTTTTTATATTTTTCTCCTTGAATCCTATTGTTGTTGTAAGCATTAGAAGAGATTACTATGCATACAATGTTTCTTGCACCAATAGTAATGAGCCCCCCCCCCACCTTCAACTAGTACCAATGCTATACATAAAGCACATATATTCCAATCTATGCTTTCAAGAGATGACGCTTGATGGATCACCAAAAATGAGATAGATAAGTTTACTATCTATCAAGATATTAGACATCACTCTCTCAAGATATTCAACAAGATTAATACATTGGTGTAGTTATTCTAGAGCATTTGGACTTTTTTTCTCCATAAAAGGAGTTCAGCCATAGCCTACTCTCCCATGCTTGAATTAATAAAAGAATAACTATACAATGAACAGGCTTAGTGCCCTTGGGATCCCCTATATTCCACAAAGCAGGGTATAATAGCCAAATTGCTATGACTAACCAAAACCGGTAGGACATCTAGGATTCACTGGGAGAGAAAAAATTTAAAGAGATTTGTTGAGAAGTTTAATGATTTTTTTGCCACCTTTGTGTATGAACCACTTACTTTTAATCTTGATGTTTTCCAAGACAAACATCCTTTGTGTATAAAAGGTAGAAATTTTTTACAATTACATATTCTTCTACCTAACATGTATAGAGATTTTTCAATCGACCACTCTTTCTTTTGGCCATCAACCTTGATCACACTTTTTTCTTTCCATATCTTCTAGAGTGCTTACCCTCTAATGGAATTCCACAAAGCAAGAGACCAACTAATTTTTTCTGCAAGTAATGCTTGTTTCTAGCTCATTTTCCTTGTTAAGCTAAAAAACTTGGCGAGAGACTAGCATATTGGGATGATTCTAGGGCACAAGAAGAAGAGATAACAAAGGTCCTCTCTGCCAGAGATGCAACACTTACACCAGTGAGGGGCTCTAGAGATTTTATTAGATTTGGCATTGGTCGAGATTCCATGATGGAGGATTTTCCACATAAGAACATATTTTTGTTCTCAATGAGAGGGTGCCACATGTCCCCCCACAGGACTTGCCATGTGATGCTAGACCAGTTCTAACACCATCCCCTATTAAGGAGATATGCAAGTCAAGGTGCTTATTTAGCCTCATAATTTTGTCTAATTTATTACGATTGGTGCATCTTAACCCTTCAATCCTGAGGGGGGGTCAATTTCAAGAAGGAGATGATTCTTTAAGTTGTCCCATGAGTTGATTCTCTACCTGAGAAGGCACCAATCATCAAAGTCAATTCTCTTAACATATTCTATGTCCTGAAACCCTATCCAATGACCTCTATTATGGTTCCAAAGATGTTTCCACTTTCCACTTGTTAAAACCTTTGTTCCATAAACTCTTTGCTCTTTGGATGTTCGCCAAATCAAATTCTTTGATTCCCGTAATAAGAAACCAAATAGAATAGTTTTGTCTAATCGCAACCAACCATGTCCAACCTTTAGTACCTTGATCTATGGTTTCATCTTGTTCCAACTCCTCCAAATCAAGAAAAAAAGATTAGAGCCTTTCAGAGTCACCAAATGCTGAGAAAAAAACAAGCTGAGTATATCAAGATCCTTCCATGTAGGGATTCCCTAAAGTGTAAGAGAGGATTTGTCTCTAAGAATAAGTTTTTCCCAAGAAGCTTCCACATTGCACCATGATTTGAGAAGCCATTTGGACACCTGTTTATCTGCCATACCTCCCACTTAAAATGCCTAAAGCATAAAGATTTTTCCTGGCCAGCACACAAGGCCCACTTGATCTTGGGGACACTCTTCTTGTTGGGATTGCTGCTCTAGAGGAAATTTCTGCAAGTACTTTCAAGCTTCGCTAATTCTTTGTATTTTGGTCTCCAACATGCAAGAAAAAGGATAATAGATGAGATGAGGAAGGTGTTGATCACCATAGCATGCATTGCTAGGTTGTGTTGCATGTACTTCCAATATGAAAATTTCTTATCTAGTTTGTCTAGAACCAAATTCCAATGTTGGACAATAGGTACTTCAAAACCCATCGGGATATCGAGGAGTCGAAGAATATGTCCACTGTTTATTTCTTTACATCCTTGCTTAGTCAAGAATTGTGGTGAGGCCTCAAAATAGCCTTGAAATTAGTTTTGAAGTGATTTATTTTAGATCTAGATGTAGCACAAAAAATGTTTAGACAATGCTAAAAGATGTTGATACTATGAGGGCCATTACGCAAAAAAGCATTCATGTCACCGACAAAGAGTCCTATTAGCATTTGATTCTAACTATGAGGGAGCCAAAGTCATTGGATCTGTCCTAATAAGTTTTGATGGCGAACCAAGTAGTTGAGGCCCATCATTGGCAATGACAAAGAGAAGATGAGCCTGAGGGCAACCTTGTCTAATAGAGTGCTTTAACTTGATTTCCTCAAAGATTTCACCATTGATATTAATCTGAGTCGAGGCATTCTGCATAAGCGTAGAGATCATGTTGATGAATTTAGGTCCACAATCTATATCTTTAAGGGACTATAGAATGAAATCCCACTCTAGGTGATCGTATGCTTGATGTGTGGGAAGACTTGGAGAGCTTTTAGAATTTTATTAAAAAAGAAACATGGCCAATCTATTTAAGATGCTATTTGCTTCCATATTAGACTACGTGAGACTTCATTTAACCTAGAGACAACTCGATTTGGTGGTATGCAGTTTTTTGTTTATAAGGCTCATAGAAGAATTGAGAACAACATTAGTGACTAAGGTGGGTAACCCAATATGTTCAAACAGTTTATTCACTATGTGGAGAGTGTAGAAGGCACTTTACGAAAGAATCGAGCCCTGCAATGATATAATCCGGATGATGATGACTCTGAAGCATTTGTGACTCGTTCAGGCATATATTATAAATTGAACGAATCAATGGTGTATTGAGCCACTACATAAATAAGACTCATTTGGCTTCAGATTTCACCGTAAATCATGATTATTTGCCATTTGTGATGCTTTTGACGATTCCACAATACGTATCCTTTTATTCCAAAGTTGGGGATTAGAGTGTGATAATCATGCGACATTGATGGAAGGAAATGTATGACCTTCCACCTAGGGCAATGCCCAACAATAGTAAGGAAATTTGAGAATCATCATGATGAAGTGGAAGACTTTTTAACCAATCTTATTATCCACCATGCAACCAATTTCAATAGTATGGAGCTTTATCCCAATTCCAATGGAATAGAAGAAACCAAACGTTCTTTTATTTTTCTTCAAGAGGGTCATTTCAAGGATGAGTGTTTTGAAACACTCGAGCGTTATCAAAAGAAGAATAATTTTTAGACCATAACTTTGTGTATGGTTAGGGTAATGAAAAAAGAGACAATCCTACCCTCAATATAGACTAGGTCAAGCATGTAGTCGGATAACACGATTGCACTCTTTTGCCAAGTATAATTGAGAACCAAAAGGATAAAGATAGGGCGAACCAAAAGGATAAAGATAGGGTGATCACGTGAGCTAACAAGGAGTCAGCGGTGTTCTTGAATCTTCAACTCTTGGAGTAGAGACGCACAAATGAAGTCACAATTGAAGACATGGACATGGACAAGAAGAAGGTTGGGGTTGTGTCAAAGTTTGCGAAGTCAAGCTACTACCAAGTTCGGCCCATAATATTCTTAAATTTCCCTCGAAATTGGCCTTTTACTCATAAATTAACCTATTAGAAACTTGTCCAAAGCATGTTTGTATTTCTTTTCTCCACTTTTGTGCAAGCCAAGGTGACCTCGAGCTTGCAAACTAATAGCCTTAGCCATTAAAATTTTGCTTAATTTTTCATATCTTGAATCAAAGTTCATATGAGGGTTTAGGGTCAAATTTAAGTTAGGGTGGACGTTAGAATGTGAATAAGGTCCAAATTTAAAGTTGTCTATAGAAAAGAATGGACTCTCATTTTTTAGGGTGAGCTTGTGTTCGTGTGAAGTCTAGTGAATGAAAGTGAGTGTCTTGGATTTAGATTCTTCTTGCTCATGAGGCTTGCATGTATGCATGTGCATGAGCATGCATCTTTCCTGAGTGTTGTGCATGTGCATGCATGCTCTATCTTTCTACCTTTACATGTGTAAAGCTCAAGGCTTTTACAACGGTAAATGAATCATCAAAAATCTCTCAAAAAAATACAATAAATGAGCATAAGAAAAAGAACTCTCCAACGGATATTCTTTCGACACGATAGCTTTTGATGTAGATCAAATCCATCTCAAGCATACTGTAAGCTTGATGTTCCAACAGCTCTCCCTCAAGCTAAAGTATGCTTGAGTCTTCATTCTCTCATAGGTTGAATACATGCCATAGCTTTGAATCTACAAAGCTTTATTCCATCAAGTGCCTTCGTCATCATATCTGCTACTTGCTTTTCAGTTGGAACAAAAGAAATGTCAATCTCCTTTGCCATGAGCTTCTCCCTGATGAAGTGGTAATGGATTTCTATGTGCTTGGTTCTTGCATGGAAAATAGGATTTGCCGCTAGATGCATGGAACTTACATTATCTCCAAATATGTGAGATTTGGAACTCACAAGTCCCAAATCTGTATACAATGCTTTTAACCATATCATTGCCTCTTGAGTTGCTATGGTCAAGCCTCTGTACTCTGCTTCAGTTGAGGATAAAGCAACTGTTGGTTGCTTGTTGGAACTCCATGACACGAGCTTTGAACCTGCAAATGCTAAGTAACCAGATGTACTTTTTCTATCATCCTTAGCTCCTGCCCAATCTGCATCTGAGTAGATTTTGATATCCAAATCTGAAGAGTAAGGATAGAATATACCTTCGTTGATTGTACCTTTGAGATACTTAAGTACTCTCTTAGCTGCATCCATGTGTGGTCTTCTCGGTGAGTGCATGAACTGACTAAGCACTCCCACGCTATATGAGATATCTGCCCTTGTATGAGTAGCATATATAAAGCTACCTACCAAGCTTTGATACTCTTTAATGTCTTCAATTTTCTCACCTTCATAAACACTTAGTTTATGGTTCATCTCCAAAGGTGTACCTGCAGATTTAGTGTTCTCCATTTTGAACTTGAGAAGAAGATCTTGAATGTATCTTCTTTGAGTCAAATACATTCCTTCATCTGTATATATCACCTGCATACCTAGGAAATATGTGAGCTCACCTACGTCACTCATTTTGAACTCCTCTTGCATGTTGTGTACTTGAGTCAAGAAGACTCAAGGACTCGTGCCAATGAGACTGTACCTCTATTGCAACACAAGTGCATATAGTGGGAAATTAACACACATTTAAATGTCAATCCGATCGAATGACCTAACCAAGTGTATGAGGACATGTGCACACATGATGGAACATGAAGTGGTTCAGCTGCTATGAATGAGAAAAGACTAATCCACCTCTCAAGCTCACTGAGAAACTGGAAGTGTCTGCCACGATACCTCTTACAGAAATTTTCAGAAAATCAAGGATTTCTCCCAGGTCCGAACTCTGAATATAGTCAATAGGGTACTCATTTCGAAGCTCTCGACAAGACGCATCTATTGAAAGTGGTTGAAACTCGATTCTAATAACTCTGCTTCAAGTTATGACCAAAATAGTGAATGGCAGGAAGCACCCACACTCACGCCACAACTCCTACAAGCTCACACACACACTATAGTAGCTCAAAAATAGTGGGGAGGGGTAGACAACAGTCCTACACACACATTCCAAGCATTACACACACATACAAGATCAAAGAGAAGATGGGAATCAGCAAGAAAGAGGTAAATTCGAAATTTTGGAGAGCTCCTTCTTCACAATGGCAAAAAGTCTCTACAAAGAGTCACAAAGTGACTTATATACATGTGCCCTAAGTTTGGTCCTTTCACACAAGAGACCGGCACTTTATTCCAAAAAAGTGAATTTCCTACTAATTTACAAGGGATATTTTACAACAAATTGGGATTATGCAACTAGAGGACTCCTCTAGTGCATTTACATGGCTTGAGGGAATTCTCTAGGATTTTGAAGAAGAAAAATATGCCCATTAATTCAAAAATTTTGGGGCTCTTCTCTTTTACTCCTTTGCTCTGCAACACTCTCCCCCTCTTTGTCTCTGTCGTCCCTTGACAGGCTTTAGCTTCTCGTTGGCTGCTTGTTTAAGTCTTTTGAGTTCATGCATCCAATGATCGAAGAAGCAATAAGGACCGTCAGACAATTGGTTATCTTATTTGAGGTTTGTCCTTTGCTTCTGTCTTCGGTTTTCTTTAAGAGTTCTGAATACACGCACCCAGTGGTCGGAGAAGCAATAAGGACTGTCAGAGAATTTGTTATTTTATCCGATCTCTGTCCTTTGCTTCTGTTTTGCCCCTTGGTATTTCGTATATCACATATCTGGGTTGTTGTATTCAGTGGGGTCGCCACACACGCCACCAGTGACCTATGTCTTGCTTGTGGTACTCTGATTTGTCCTGGTTGCACACATGTGACCCTGTTGTATTGCTTTGAGCCTGTTTACCTTCTTTTCACCGCACGCTATCATCGGAAGGATTACTACCTGCCAATTATTGTCTTGCACTTCTTCATGTATAGTTCCTGGCCTTGGTCCGTCCTTCCCATGAAATGTCCTGGTTCTGATTGATCTTTAATTCCACTTCTCAGGACCTGGATGATTTGCATTGTTGCCTGATGCGTGCCCCTGCCGGGCTTTGGGCAGAGGGTGGTTCTTTTGTATCATGATCTTCATTCTTTATTGAGTTGTTTTTTACTTTGATCTTCTTCTTCTTCTTTTCTTGCTTGATTCCCCTTCCACACGTCCCTCCTCCTGAACTCTGTCGTCCTCGACAGGCTTTTTGTGGAAACTTGTGTATGTCTGTATGGCTGCTTGCTCTCATTGATTCACCAGATTAGCGTGAGAAATCATAAATTCTTTCCACTACTGGGACTTAACTCTGTCCTCTGGTGCTTGTTGGTGATCCGCAAAAAAACTTGTTTCATAAGCAACCAGATGTGCATTCAAGTTTGAAGTCATTTTTACAAAAATCTCTGAATCTATTTCGAAGAAGCTAGTGAAAAATGCTTCTTCGAAAGTTTGCATATACGTTGACGGCAAAAACATGATTCGAGAATAATATGCCATAAGTGTCAGGCGGCTTGGAATAGTGGATAGATAAAAAATGAGTGCTTCCAATCCTTGCGTAATGCCAATGAAATTCAAAAAAGTGTATTTTGCATGTTGGAATACTTTGATTACCGTAAGTAGCATGCTGAATATCTTATTTGTCATTTTAATAGCTAAATCAGGGACTGTAGCATATCTGGCAATCCAAAATTCCATAGTTTTTACCATATATTCCTCCGTCAGTAAGTAATTGTGTGGAGGGCTAGGTAACAACAGGTAGTTGAGCCACTGATTATTGATATTGCCTTGGCGCTGTCCTTCCCAAAATTGCATCCAGGTGCGTCTGCGGGGTACAGGACAAAAGGATGGATTGACTTGAAGCACATATGGTGATGCTTCCCACTGTACCCACAATGGAGGATTCTTTTCCAAAATTTTCTGCCTCCAGATAGGATCCGCCTTCTCAAACTCCTCTTGAGTGTAATTGAAAGTATTCTTGTCAAACTGGAGGTTGCTATCAGGTTCTTCTATGTGAGCTTCCTTCATAATTTGTATTATTTGGTCTTCAAAATCAGCAGTGAGCTGGGACACCAGTAGTGCCCTTTCTGGTCGGCTCAATTCTGCAATGTCCCGATTATTATGATCAATGTGAACCTCCTGTTCCTCCCTTATCGGTGAATGATGTGAGGGGGAAGAGAGAGGACGTACCTCAGTCTCCATAGTAGCCTCTAACTGCTCCTGAAGCTGTTTAATGAATTCATCTTTCTGCTTGATTTCCTCCGTAGTCTTTGCAATGGTGTCCTTGTGTTTGAGAAGTTCTTGTGCCATGATATCCAAATGATCAGTATCTTCTTTACATTGCAGCAGGTACCGATTCTCAGCTTTCTTCCATTTAGTTCTTAGGGCTGTCGTATCATCCATGTACTTTTTTTCCCATTCGGCAATGGTGAGTTGCTCCTGTCTGAGCTGATCTTCCATTTTAGTTATCTTTTCTTCCAATTCTTTGATATCCTTTACTGAGCTTTCGTTAGCTTTTGTTGGCTGATCACTGAGAAGAGCTGTCATGAGCTCCTTGTTTTGGTTCCTTCGGTTTTCTGCTTCCTCCATATATACTTTGAGCTGAGATTCCAATATTTTGCTCCTAGCATTCATCCTTGCCTTCTCGGTCTCGCTCGCTTCGTATTTTCTCTGTATTTCTTGCAGTTGTGCTTTTAAACGTTTGTTTTCGGTCATTAACTCACTGCACTGCTTTTTAGCTGCTTGGACTTCTTTCTCTTTGTTTCTGATGTGCTCTCTTTCTAAGTTCAATTCGGCCGAAAGATTCTTACTCTTTTCTTGAAGCTCATGTTTTGTCATTCATTGCTTGGTCGTAGTCTTCATCACCCTCAAGCATTAGTTGTTGCGTATCTAGAGCGGTTCGAATCATGTCCTGTACCACAGGCTTGAGTTGAGCAATGTCTACATTCAACCAAGTTCTTGGTATGCTTGGAGCTTCGCTTGTGAGCACATCTCTTCCCTGCTCCACATGGATGGTTTCGTTGTGTGGTTGTCTTATTTGTAGATGTACATGTGGTTCAATTTCTTCTTTATCCATCTTAATAGCTTTTGTGACACTCCCTTGAAATGTGACATCCATGGGGGAGGGTTCTGCCACCACTCGTATTGGTGTGAAGGGTTCCTCGTCCTCTATTTTCTCTTCCTGATGCTCCTTCTTTGGCATCTTTATGGATTTCTCACGAGGTGGTGTGGCTTCCTTGATATGAATGGTGGAAGTCTCGTTAAGTTTTATCATATGCGTACCTTCCTGATCTGCTTCCTTACTTGTTATATTTGGATCGGTAAGCGGCATGTGGTCATCCGTCTTGAGACCTTCTGCTTCTTCATTGTAGTTAACTTCATTCAATTCCACCCATTGTCCATCATCCTTCGATTCACTTTGAATATCGACATTCAACAGTGAAGTGTCGGGTTCTTGTTGGGCATCTGAGGATGAGCTTGAATTGTCCAATCCTATTTCCCTATATCGATGGACTTTGGTGAGTTTCCTTTTCGCTTCCAATTCTTGTTGGGACTGTTGATAGTGATGTCCTTGCACTGGGAGGTTGACTTGTCCTTCCGTATATTGGTGCGTCTCTTCCATTTCTTTAGCTAGCTCTTCCTCCGTAATTGATCTATTCTCTTTCAGGGTTGTCTTAGGAAGTACATGTGTTTGTTTTGATTTCGGCCCTTCCTCTTCTACTTGCTTGACTTCTCTGAGTCTCTTCGTTCCTCTCATTTTGGGTTGAGAACTAGTTTCTGCTACTTCCACAATCTTTACTCCTTTTTTCTTTTTAGGAACTGTGGCGGCTTTGACGTACTAAGCAAGAGCAGTCGAAGATGGCATTTCCTACAAGTATTCTCTTATGCCCAAAGCATGGTAGACCAAGATCGTTAGTGCAACGCTGCCGTTGAGGAACTTCTTATTATTCCATTGCTTTTTTGCCTCGAATAGTCTTTCTTGGACATATGGAGTCAGATTAATTTGATTGCCAATTTTCTTGATTGCATGGGACAGTAATTGAACAATGATCTTTTGGGGAGCCGTGTATCGATTCATGTTTGGAAAGCAGAAGTGTTGGTGAATGAGTCTGACTTCCTCTTCTATATCTACTCTGTTAATGTCGACAAAAGTTCATGTCTTTGCTCCACGACTCTCTTCCTTTACCATAGTGACACCGTCCTTCTCCCATCCGAATGCCTCCTTAATTAAGTCGTGTGTAAGTTGTATGACAACCCATTCACCTCCTTTATCCATTACTCTGGCTTCGGGCACCAATGGATCATGCAATGCCGGTTGTAAGGTGTTCATGACTTGCGTGCATCTTTGTAAGTGAGGCTTATATATGGGCAATTCAAAATACTTATGAATGCCTGCTTTCTTCATTATGTCGATTGTAGAGGGTAGTTCATGCAATACTCTGAAGTCCTGGGACATAATCGGAAAGTGATGATCTGTGTCCATGATTTTTATGTTTGCCAAGAAGAGATACTCTCCTACTATTTGCTCTTCTCTAAACCAATGTCCTTTGGCTTTTGTGAGACTTTGGGGAGGAAATTCTTGTATCTCCTCCTGAATTGTAGCCTCCGAGTCTTCAGAAGCCATCTACACTTGTAAGGAAGAGTGCATTAGCTTCAAAGGAAAGCATGTAGCTGTGTAGTGCAATGTAGTGTTTATTGTCGTTCCGTCACTCTGTCTCCCATGGTTCTATGAGTAAGATCTCTTACCACATCTTTTTATTTTTTATCTTGAAAGAAAACAAGCGTTAATATAGCCGAAGCATTCATTTATGTACATAGTATGTTCATTCCTAAGAGAGTTGAAGCTAAGATTTAATCTCTCTTGGAGAATGTGCACCACTAGTTTTATAATGTACATCATGTGTCGAATGCTTGGCCTCGTATTGTGGCCCTATTATGCATACTTGAGGTGCATTATAGGCTTCATGAGTGCAGTGGGAATCTCTGTTGCTTCGATTGTCCACTCCTTGCAGTTGCTTGGGTTTCCAAATCCATTTCGTGACCATTGAGAGAGGTCGTTTTGTTTCTTTGATTCTTCGGGCTTCATGTGTTCTCTTTGCTTCCATTAGTGTTTTAGTAGTACCGACGGTTCTTTTCTTGTTTCTGGGACGAATCTGATGTGGTTGTGTCATTCACTTTCCCTGATGTATTGCATCTGCCTGAGTGCTTATTGTCTGCTTAGCTGCCTGTGTGACCTTCTTGGGAATCCATATCTGTTGGCGTGATCTCTGAGCTTCAATCAAGGGCTTGGGGATCCATACCTGCATGAGTCCTATTGGTGTGGACTTTGGTGTAGCTGACTTTTTGATTTCTGCTTTCTTCTTAAGTGTGGGTGCTGACTTCTTCTCGTTTTGCACCTGATCCTTGCGTACCCACTTGTATTTGTCCTTCCCTCGATACGAGTATCTGCTTGTTGTTTTCCAATATGGTGATCTTTTGGCTGGGTGAGGAGCTCCAGGAGATTTGGTTTCCTTAGTGGCTTGCTGTTCCTCACCTGAATGTGGTGATTTTGATTCTTCTGTAGACATTGTATAGTTTGAACTTTCTTTGTCTTCTAGATTGGTTCCTGAGATATGAGGATTGGGATCACTTTCCAGTGTCTTTTCTTGGCAGCTCTCAGAACTCTCGACTACCTTTGGTTGAAGTAAAGGCTTCTCTCCTAATAAGCTGAAAATTTCTTTGTGCCCGATCTTGGCAGAAACATAGCCTTGAGCTAGGTTGATGCTTACTTCGTTCTCAATGATCTAGTCATGTCCTAGGATTAAATCTTCTATTAGATCCTCATCTTTGCACACTAAGACTCTTTGTTCCATGGAGGAATTTCCTAGGTGGAGGGATACTACTGTTGTTCCAATGCATTCTAGGGTTTGACCTCCAATTCCTATCAATCGGGCTCTTGTGGAATTCATACTTAATTGCAGATCTTTTATGATGGTATTTCATATGCAACTAAGTCCTGCTCCTGAGTCTATCAAGGCGTCTATCAACTTGTGCTCTGTCTTGCCAATCCCTAGGTTTAGGTAAGGTTGTGTCCTGCAAGCACGCATTGTATCAGAGTTATGGACTTGGTAATTAGCCATAGGGATGGGCTCCTCGCCTTGGAGATATCGTTCGTCTCTCTGCCTAATCCATTCTTTCCTTTTCTTAATGCGTTCTAGGGCTTCTTGTCGGGCCTCCTCTCTAATCCGTTCTTCCTCTTTCTTCCTATTTTGAGCACCTACCAGACGTGCTAACATTTGATCCGTCAATGGCTCCATGAACCTTTTAACTCTACATCCACTTATGTAGTTAGGAAGAATATCTCCATCTAGCGTGGCTAGATTAACTGCTCCACTAGTAGATATTCTATTGATGATCAGAGGTCCATATCCGCGTTTTTGTAATTTCTTGGCATGTTGTTTTAAGGTGTACACCAAGACTAAGTCTCCCTCTTTAAGTCCTTTGTCTTTTATATGTGCATCATAATATGCCTTTTGTCTTCTTTTGGCTGCGTAGATTCCTGCCACTGCTTGTAACCTAGTTTCATGTAACTTCTCGATTTGGTCGAGTTGTTGTGATAGCTCATGTCCGTTCCATTCATACTGTTGGGCTACTCTTAAGGTTGGGATTAAAAAATCAATCGGCAAAATAGCATTCTGCCCATACACTAAATTGAATGGGGTAGTTCCAATGGCAGTCTTATATGCAACTCGGAAGGCCCAAATTGCATGATGCAATTGTTTGTCCCAATCCGACCTTCCATTGTTGACAATCTTTGTCAATATAGTACATAATACCTTGTTGGAACTTTCCGCTTGACCATTGGCTTGGGGATGGTATGGGGCTGATTTCTTGTGAATCACTAAAAATTCATTCATTAGCAACTCTATTACTTCATTAAGAAAGTGTGTTCCTCGGTCACTCACAATCTCAATTGGTAATCCGAAACGAGTGAATATATTCTCGAAAAGGAATTTAGCAGTGGTCTGAGCATCGTTCTTTCTCGTAGCTTTTGCTTCTACCCATTTGGTCAAGTAATCTGTGGCTACTATGATGTACTCTGCATGAGAGCCTTTGGCTGGTGGGTTGATGGGCCCTATGAAGTCGATACCCCACTTGGAGAATGCTCTCGCGCACACCATAGGTCTTAATGGCATGTCATCTCTCCTAATTGGGTATTTAGCCCTTTGGCACGTTTCACAGCTTTGTACATAAGTCTCCGCATCCATATGTAGAGTTGGCCACCACAAGCCGGCGAAGAGGATCATTTTGACCGTTCTCTCAGCTGAAAAATGACCGCCCGCTGCACCTGCGTGTGCCATCTCTAATATGGGTAGATACTCTCCTTCATGCATGCATAATCGTAATTGATTATCCTTTCCTCTCCTAAACAATTGTTTTCCCATAAGTACGTAATCCTTGCTCATTTCTTCTAGGGATCGTCTTCTAGTTAAACTTATTCCTTCCTCATGTTCTCTGTTCTTTAGAAATTTGACCAATGTTTTACTCCAATTGGGTGCTATGGTTGAAACTGGTATGGACATATGATCCTCCGGAATTGTCTCCTGGCATTCTGCACAATTACTCACGTAGTCATGGACGTCCTTGGGCATGTCAGGCCAGTACACTCCTAATCTTTTCAAATCCCGAATGGTTCCATACGTTCCTTGGTGTGTTCTCCATTTGTTCACATGTGCTTGCTCAATTAGTTTCTTTTGTTCCTCCTCCTCGACACATCTTAGCAACACTCCATTGGGTTCCTTATAGTACACGCTTCCAGCAATAATGTGCAAATTTCTTGATTGAAGAATTTCCTTTTTGCTATTCTTATTGATTGAGTGTTGTGGGCCATGGGTGAGTATAGGAATTAATTTCTCTGCCCACTTTGGACATACTTCCAGATTGAACAAGTAAGTATCTGGCAGATCATCGGGTATTCCACTTGGCGGTTCTTCGTGGGTTAACCTAGAAAGGTGGTTTGCTCTTACATGCGTGTTTCCCTTTTTTAATACCACTTCGAAGTCAAACTCCATTAACAGTAAGAACCATCTTACTAATCTTCCCGTGTTACAGGGTTTATTAACCAAGTACAGTAAGGCCTGATGGTCTATGAAGAACTTGAATTTGTTGGCTAAAAGATAGTGTCTGAATTTCTTCACTGCGTAGACCATTCCTAACCCTTCTCCTTCAGTAGTGGGATAATTCCTTTCCGCTTGATTTAGTTGTCTACTCGCATAGGCAATTGGGTGATCTAGCTTTCCTTCATCGGCCGGTTGGGCTAAGATACGTCCGATTGCATAATTAGACGCATCCACGTGAATATGAAACAACTTGTTCCAATTGGGCGTTTTCAGAATTGGGGCTGTGCTAAGTCTCTTTTTTAATTCATTGAATGCTTTCTCGCACTCCTCAGTCCAAGTGAATTGAGTGAAGAGACCATACAGGGGTTTGGCTATTATGGCATACATGTGAATGAACCAACGGTAATATCCACAATGTCCCATAAAGGCTTGTACCTCTTTCGCATTCTTTAGTCTAGGAAGCTCTAAAATGACCTTGATCTTGTCCTCATTTGTGGATATTCCGTTCCTCGAAACTATGTGTCCTAAGATCTTTCCTTGTCTCACCATGAAGACACATTTCTCTGGGTTTAAGCAGACTCTGTACTGTCTACATTTATCGAATATCTTCCTCAACTCCGGAATATGTTCGTGTCTTTGATTTGAGTATGTGCATAGATCGTCTACATATACTTCCATGCTCTTCTTCAGGAATTCCTTGAAAACATGACACATCAATCGTTGGAAAGTAGCAGGTGCATTGGTGAGTCCAAAAGGCATCACTCTGAAAGCATAGACTCCCCATTCGGTTGCGAATGCGGTCTTATGTTGATCCTCAGTAGCAATAGCTACTTGGTTGTATCCGGAGAATCCATCCAAGAAGCTATAGACTTCTTTTCCTGCTACTCTCTCCAATAGATGGTCTGTGATGGGTAATGGATAGCTATCGCATATGGTGGCTGCATTGACCTTTTTCAAGTTAATGCACACCCTCAATTTCCCATTTTTCTTCGGCACAACAACTAAAGACGATACCCACTCGGTGTGTTCTATCTCATATATGAATCCTGCAGCTAGTAGTTTGTCAATTTCTTCCTTAATTTTGGCTGCATAAACCTCATTATACGTATAAGGGCGTTGTTTAGAGGGTTTTGCGTCTGCAGTCATCGGTATTCGATGAGAACAAATGTTGGGTTCCACTCCCTTTAGATCCTTATATGTCCATGCAAACACATCTCGATATTCTTGGATCAGCTGTATGAGTTCTTGTTCCTCTTCAATTGACACATCTTTGCCTATGTATGTGCATCGCTCCTCTCCGTCTTCCACTGTTACCACGATTTTTTTTGTTTGTTCCTTGTTGTCGTATTCTTCTCCGTCTCTAGCCTCTCGTTTAGGCATTTGAATGGCTACCTTTCTTTCTTCTACTTCATATTTTTTAAAATGTTCAGGAACTTCAAAAAGATCAGGGTTTGGTTCCGTCTTACTCATGTCTTCCACTTGTTCTTGTACCATGGGAGCAGCTTCAATTGCTAAGATCTTTGTTGGTTGTTGTCCCTCTTTACTTTGAATGGTGTCTAGGTAACTCTCTTCGGAGTCGAATTCCAGTTCCATCTCTATACTCTCATATTCCTCTTTCCATTCTTTTTCCAAAACTTCCCCTTCTTCTACTTCTTGAAGAACAACCATATAAAGATTTACATCATAGCCTTCCTCATCTATGCACTTGTTCATTGTCAAAACTTCCTCATTCACACACACATCTAAGGTGGCTAAGATTTCCATCCATCCATGCTGTTCAAAGGTCTCATCAGGAAAGATTTGAGGCATGTAATCAGGGTCCTCTACTGGTCGGTAGTTAGGATGTCCTATCGGCCACAGTTGTCTTTTATTCTCCTCCTTCTTGGCCTCTTTGCACATCCATAATGGAGCATCCTCGTGCATCCAAGATTGATCGCTCGATCCAGCACTATGCATGGATAGGTCGTCTTCCTCCTTGTGTATGGGATTCCACTGTAGTGGAGGGACATCTCGATAAGCAAATGTATGCAAGTTTATCTTGGTCGTGTTTCCTTGATGTTGTAGGTACAATGAATCTCTTCCCCAGTCTTGCACTACCCGCATTTGTCTCATAAAGGGTCGCCCTAATATCATTTCGTAGTTGTTGGCTTTTTCGAACTTACAAATGGCTAATGTGTGTTCAAATTCTACTCCACAGGTGGTTAATTTGATTCTTTCCAATATTCCTAAGGGTTTCTCCACATGACCGTCTGCTAGTTGTAGCTTCATGCGTGTGGGTCGTAAGGCAGGTTTTCCCCGTTTTTCCCATATCTCCTTGGTGGCAATTCCTACCCCGGCTCCCGTGTCTAGTATAGCCTTGGTCATGTACCCATTGTAAGTGACAGGCAGACAGGTATTGCCTTCGTCACCTTCACTAAACTCCCCCACTTTATCAATTGGGATTTGTATTTTAGATGTGTTCTCTTTTTCCTTTCCTTCCCTTTCTTGCCCTAAATCTAGTTGGCTCGCTAATTGTCTCCATAATTGTGGCTTAAGTTGAAGTAATTCTTCCACGGTCAACTTGCATTGTACTTTCGTTTTCTTGAGTTCCGTTAGATTGTGTGAACTTTTTTCTGAGTTCCCTTTTCCTTTTCCATGTATTGTGGGTGCTCGTATTATTATAGACTCCTTTTCGTATTCTCCCATGTAATTCAGTAAGGTAGAAATACTCAGGGTTTCCTCCCTCCTCCTATCGAGTCTTGATACTTCCTCATATACTTCCTCCAAGTTGGTATTTGGTTGATAAACCTCCACATCTATTTCCTCGAAAGGAGGTTTTGATACTCCATTTTTCTTCCATTGTTCTTCTCGTAGTCTCTTCCATAATTCCTTCGGCCATTCTGCCTCTAAGTCCGGTATTATTGACACAGGTTCATCTTGAGTTTTCATTTGCTCATCCGCGTTTTCCTTCCTTTTAAGTTCTTTACCTTGGGATTGGACACATTCTTCGTATTGTTCTTCGTATTGATCATCCGTTATCCTTGTCTCTGGCAGAGCTGGGATAGTCTTTTCTAGGGTTGCTTGTGCTACCTCTATCAGTTTCCTACATATCTCTAATCTTTCCTTTTCCAGCTCCCCCTGTGGGTAGAGTCTTTCGTGTTGCTCTATATTCGGCCCAGTCTTAATTCTAGCTTGGTAAGCTTTCAACCACATGTCTAAGTCGTCTGGTTTTGGGTCAGCTAGAATTGATCCTAGTTTCTCTTTCTCTTGGATAAGTGGTGACACCGGGGTCTCCTCTCGGATCCCTTGTTCTTTATGTTCCCTTCTATTTCGGGCTTGTTTTTTACTTTTTTGACTCTCATCTTTTGTCCATTTATTTTTGAGTTTTTCTCTTCTTTCCTTCCATTTTTGAGCTTTGGTGTTCTGTGCACTCTCTTGTAGATCTGCCCAATCTTCCACTACCTGAACTTTAGGACTCACGGTTTTATTGCTCTCTTGTTCCCGTTCTGGTTGTTTCCCTTTTTGTTGCCTTATCTGAGCTCTTGTAATGGCTTTCAGTGGCACAGTATATTCCTTATCACTTCCAAATCCTTCTATCACTTCGATTACGTTGATAGGTGCAGTGTCCTGGACTTTGGTTGGATTCTTAGGGCAATCTCTGAAAAGATGTTCCTTTCCACAATCACTACAATATCCTTCCCAAGTCCTAGGTGGTGGTGGATTGTAAGGTCGAGGGCACTCTCTTATAAAATGGTCTCCTCCGCACCTATAACAAGGTCCCCTTGGTACAGGTGGTCTAATGGTTGGTCTCATGGGTGGTTGTGCTTTGGGAGCGGTATACATTAGAGTTGTGACCTCAGTGCCATAGCTTGGGTCATAGTTTCCATATCCATAATAAGCCGAATCATAGGTTGAGTCGTAATCTGCCATATTGGCTTCATATGGGTAGTAATCTACTGGTGGCAGCTCATATCCAGGGTTCGCTGATTCCTCATTGATTGTAGATGATGCTGGCACTATGGCTCTCTCCAAATTCTCTTCGGGCTGAGTATACTTCACAGGTACTACTTGTTGAGGTTGTGACAGTTGTGGTCCTAGCACTGGCTATGGTGGTGGATAAGGTGCTTGTTCATATGGTCTTGATACTCCTGCTGGTGTTGGATAGTATCTGGGCACCTCTCTGCCTTGCTCTCTAGGTGGATATCCATATGGTCGATACTGTGGTGGTTGAAATGGTCTTGCTTGCCGATTGAATGGACAACTTTTAGTGGTGCGATTAGTGTATTTTTGTTCTATGTGGCAATACAAAGCGGTTCCTGGTTGGTGATGTCTGTTGTATGGGTAGTTTTGATGTGCACCGGTCCCTCCTCGCATGCACATGTGTGTGGGGTGATCTCCTCCACATAGGCTACATCTTCGTAGCATAGGCACTCTTTGGGCTGGGTGTTGATAAGTTCTTTGTCCCTGGACTCCTAGTTTTTTTGCTAATAATTCAGCCAATTCTTCCATATTACTAGAGTTCGAAGTAATGGTACTTCGCGAGTCTTCTGATTTTATGGGGCTGGGTGTACTCTTGAGGTCCTCAGCTAGGTTAACTTCTAGGTCAATGCATTCCTGAAGACATTCACTCAGGGTTTGTAGTCTTTTCACGTACACTAAGGTCCTTAGGGTTCCATTCGTGAGTCCATCCAAAAATAATGAAATCATTTTTTGTTGAGTGGGTCTCTCTGCAACAGGGCATTTATCCACATACTGATTGAATCTTCGGGCTGTTGTTTTCACTGTTTCATTAGGGTTCTGTTTAAAACTATGGATTAAAGATGCGGAATTGTGTTTGATCCCTCTCTTCGTGAATTCCCCAATGAATTCTTGAAAGAATTGCTCCATGTTCCCAAATTGATTAGGGTCCAATGGTTGGAACCAAGTTAGAGCCGTTCCTGTGAGGGTGAGTCCAAAAGACTCATACTGCACAAAGAAGTCGTCTACTTGTTCTGCCCTTAGAACTTGTTTAAATTCGGCAATGTGATCGTAAGGTTCTCCTAATCCATCATAATGATTTCTTACACACTTGGCCACTTGTATAGGTCTCAGTCTTCTCATTGGTTCAGGTGGTCTCGGCATTACAGGGAAGACAGGGACTGCTGGTCTAATTGGGGGCATTCCCGACTGTCCTCCTACTGGTGGTCGTGGTCTTATGGGTGGTCGATACTGATTACCTACCCCTGCATGGGCCTGATTATGTATTTGTACCCCGGGAGGTGCAAATTGCACATGAGTACGGTTTGGCACACTTCGTTGGCTGGTCTGTCCTGACGTGGTATGTTCTGTCTCTTGTTGATTTCCAAAAGGGTTTTGCGACGTAGTTGCCTGATCTCTCTGAGGAAATACAGGCACACCCATGTATCTCAGTCGAGCCCTGTCTTAAGGCACTCATGGGCCAATATCTCCTCTGATTTTTGTCCAAGTATGTTAGTCTAGCTTCATCTTCTGGATCCTTTAGCTCATAAAATGTCATGGGGCTTTCTTCTCTCCCTGGAGCAGGTAAGTTTGTTTGAAGCAATAAGTCTGATCCATGGATCATATAGACTTCCAATAAATAGTCGTCTTGAGGTATCAAGTCTCCTCTCAAGACTCGAGTTACTTGGGATCTGCCTCTAGGAGTAGTCACTAGCTCTTCAGGGTTTGTTCTTCCGGAGTTTTCTGGTTCCACTAATTCTCCCCTTTCATTGATCATATCAGGAAATTCCGTCACGATGTAGATGTGACCAATCTTATCCACATATGCTCCTCCTTCGTACTTGACAACAGGTCAGGGCACGATTGTGGCACTCATGGAAGTTACCATCCTAGCCATAGATCTATTTAAGCCATCCAGGTAGATGGGGATCTCCTGGGCATTGGTAGACACATACTGCAAGGAAGTACGGTAATCTCCCTCTACAGTAGTCATGAAATTTCTACTTGGAGTTGGACCCTGCATGTCTTCCGAAGCCATGGGTATTTCCTCCTCTGAGTCACTAGAGGTCTCTAAATAAGCAGAGTGGTGACTAACCTGGGCAGCACTTCCCACTGAGGATATGACACTTCTTCGGCTACTTAGCACTCTCCTTGACCTCAAGTTCATTCACCCTCCTAAGACTCTCTGAGTCTCAAAGACTCTCCCTGAGTAGCTCTTCCAAAGCCTCAAGTTTCTTGACAAAATGCTTCAACCACTCTAGCCGATACCACTTCCAGGCGATATTGCATTGGGCCATACCGAGCTGGCCACGACACGATACTTGGAATCTACACGATACGATACTTGCTATAGCCGACGATATGACACTGAACTAGTGCCACGATACGATACCAAAAATCCTTGCGATACGATACCTGAGCACCGAGACGATACGATACTGATTTTGGCCACGATACGATACCAGATTGCTCAAGCGATACGATACTAGAGCATACGCCGATACGATACCAACTTGGTATCGCGATACGACTCTCGGCAATGAGACGATACGATACCAAGACAAGTGGCGATACGATACCACCAACTTGTACGATACGATACCATCAATGGTATCGCGATACTACACTAGGAAGTGGACGATACGATACTTCTGGATTAACGATACGATACCACTATCTTCTCTCTTGTTGATCTTCTAGGTGCATGTTTGGAGCATTCTCCAACCTCTTGCATCTTTGCTTTGCCTCTTGACTTCCATAGCTTGTAATCCTTTTCCCTTTCATCTTGGTCATCCTCTGTATCACTTCTTGGATCCTAGACCTGTGTATCATGCTTGCTTCCTAATTGATAAGAATCAGAATCAAGATCATATGGTAGTGTTACCTTTTGTTTGTCTTCATCATACCAAGACCTGTGTTCTTCAAACACAACATCTCTACTTGTAGTGAATTGCTTGGTTGAAGGATTGAAGAACTTGTAACCCATCTGAGTTGAATCATATCCAATAAACACTGCCTTTGTTTCCCTTTCATCTAGCTTACCTCTTATTTGTGATGGTACATGAACATAAGCTAAACAACCAAAAACCTTGCAATGTCCAAGACTAGGTTTTCTTCCATGCCATGCTTCATAAGGAGTCATAACTTGAAGTGATTTGGATGGTAGTCTATTGACAAGGTACACAGCAATTGAAATAGCTTCTGCCCATAGATAATGTGGCAACTTCTTCTCTTCAAGCATTGTTCGGGCTGATCCAACCAATGTCTTGTTTCTCCTCTCTGCAATTCCATTTAGTTGAGGAGAGTACCTAGTAGTCACTTCCCTTTTGATACCTTTTTCTTGCAAGAACTCATCAAACTCTTTGGAGAAGTATTCTCCCCCTTCATCAGATCTGAGCTTCTTTAGTGATCTACCTGTATGATTCTCCACATGTGCAAGATACTTCTTGAAGCAATCAAACACTTCATTCTTACTCTTGATAAAGTATAGAACAGTCCATCTACTATGGTCGTCAATAAATGAGACATAATACCTTGATCCTGCCAATTAAGGTTCTTGACTTGGTCCCCATACATCTGTATGTACTAAGTCCAATAAGTTGTTGTGGATGTAGCCTTTGTGGTTGAATGGTTGTCTTTGTGCCTTCCCAATCTTATATGCATCAAAACCTGTTGATCATGTGTTTCTTTGATATGTTCGGTAGTCCTAGAACACTTTGATCCCTGCATATATCCTTCAAGGTTCTTTCATTCACATGAGCAAGTCTCTTATGCCACACTTCAAGCTCACTTAGGGTTTGAGACCCAATGTTGAATAGAGCTATGTTCCTGATTTCTCCTACTTCAAAAGTAAAGAGCCTACCATGCTTCTCACCTTGGGCTATCTTTTTGAAGCCTTGACATGGATCTTCCACAAAAGCTCCATGCTGGGTGAACCTAACTTTCAAGCCTTTTTCAACTATTTGGCCTACACTTATTAGGTTTTTAGTGATAGTGGGTACATAGAGAACCTTACTCAGAATGTTTGTCCTGCCATTGGAAGCTTTGACATTACCAATCTTCTCCACATTGTGCTTATTGTCATCCCCTATTTGCACTTCATGTCTATGCTTTGGACTTTCCAAATCAAATAGAAGAGCAATGTTGCTTGCAACATGATTCGAACATCCTGAATCTATGTAGAACAAATGATCATCTTCTTTACCTTCTTTGTGGCTTAGATTCATAAGAAGCAATGATTCTTCATGTGGTTGATCTTCTGAATAATTTTTGTAGTCCCTTTTATTAAAGCCTCTATTGTTATTGTTGAAGTTGTGTCGACCTCTACCTCTATTGCTGCCATATCTACCTCTTCCACTTCCTTTCTGGGTCTTCCCATTGAACCAGCAATTCTGAGTGGTGTGGTTGGTCTTATCGCATATGGCACAAGGTTGAACATTCTGACCTTTGTCTTTGTCTTGCTTTGGTCATTTCTTCTTCCCTTTCCACTTGCTCTTGCTTGCGAAGTTGGCTTGGGAGGTCTCTTCTTCATCTTCTTCCTTCTTCTTGCCTTTCTGCTTCTTATCCTTCTTATCTGCATATAGAGCACTAGTTGAATTACCATGATAGGAAAGTCTCCTATATGCTATTGTTGGCTTCTTGATTGAAGAGTTGTCCAAGAAAGATGTTGAATTCTGGAGTTTGCACATCCATGATGAGATCATAAGCCGTCGTGAAGGATTGTCATTGCTTATCACTTCGAATGCCATTGAGAATTTGCCTCATGATGACCTCTTCTTCAATCAGCTCTCTAATGGATTCTAACTGATCAGCAACCTCCTTGACCTTCGTAACAAACTCTGTGATGGTTTGTTTAGGTGTCTTCTTCATTTGGTTGAACTCGTTCCAAAGATGATTCTTTCTTGCTTTGGTACTAGCAGAAAAGAAAGTCTCGAGGGCATCCCAAGTCTCTTGAGATGTCTTGCATCCTCTAATATGTGGTAATAGAAAGTCAGAGATAGAGTTTAGTATGTACGACCTTGCTTGAGCATCCCTTGCGCACCAAAGTGTGAGCTTATCTGTCTCCTCTCGTGTAGGTCCTCCTTTGGATCTTGGAATAGGCATAGCTTCATCACCTGCTACAATTCCATAAAGATTTCTACCTTGTAAATAGGCCTCCATCCTCATTTTCATAGCCGCGTAGTTGTGTTGATCAAGCTTCTCAATCATTGAGGGAAAGCCGTCACCCATCTTGATCTAGCTCTGATACCACTAAAAGAACTTGGAGAAGCTTGTAGAAGGTAGAAAAGTGTTTTTCAAAGTGACGAAGTTTGGTCTAGCCAACCGGCACAAGACCAGCCCTTGAGCTTATGGAGACTCAAATAGACCTTATAGGCATGCGATGAGTGCAAAGAAACACACTATGTACTTTGGAGCATCAAGGAGAATGAGTCGATACAAAACAGATAGGTTCGTGGGTCGACTAGCTCAAAAAACTTACTATCTATGGAAGAGACAATGAACAAATGCCCATAGCGACCAAGGTGATTACAATTAGAAAAAATACTTTTATGGGAGTAATAGAAATAGGGTTGAGTGTATAGAATGCACAAAAGTATAAGGAATAAGAAAAATATGCTATGGGAATGAATGAGACATTCACCGGTGGTACTTCCTTTTTTTCAGGAATATGCAGAGATTGATCCTGAGATAGAAAAACTCATATTTCTCCCAATCTACTGAACCAAATGCTATGAAAATTTATAGGCATAAACTAGACACTTATACCTTTCTAATGAGCCATCTATCACTTAATTTGGAGCTCTGGAGAGAGAGCAGCAGCCTCTGCAAGATTACTGTTGGCGAAGAAGATGATGCAGAGAATTGAAGGAGCAAGACAATGATGGTCACAAGTGTATGTATATTGCTTCCATGTATTTTGCAAGTGATTTCAAGTCTTTATATAGACTCTAGGGGTGTTCCAAGACTTCTACAAGTGGATTTTGAATTCAAATGAAGGTGGGAATGGTTGTTGGAGGGAATCAATTCACTTTCCTATAATCTAGGAAAAGTGAAGATCTAGTTTGATCTACTTTTAGGTGATTTGATTGCTTGATTGAATGCAACTTCAACCACCACAAATTCGTGGAATTTGGGCTCTATCTTTCTACCTTTACATGTGTAAAGCTCAAGGCTTTTACAACGGTAAATGAATCATCAAAAATCTCTCAAGAAAAAAACAATAAATGAGCATAAGAGAAAGAACTCTCCAACGGATATTCTTTCGACGCGATAGCTTTTGATGTAGGTCAAATCCACCTCAAGCATAGTGTAAGCTTGATGTTACAACATAGAGGCCTCTACAACAACCATTCCAGCCTCTTTCTTCTTTCCCTCTTTAGCAACCAGTTTTGGATAGTTCTTTATGATATGATCATTTCCTTTACGGTACTTGCAAAACAAGTTCTTCTTTTCTGATTTCTTTTCATCTTTGTCATCCCTCTTCAATTGTGAAAAATTAGTAGGTTTCTACTTACTAGCTGAAGAGCTCCTTTTTCCTTTGCCCTTCTGACTAACCGGGAGAGCTTGATCTGCAATGCACATAATGGACGTGTTTTGCCTGGATTGATCCTCCTCCAACAGAACAAAGTTTAACTCATCAAATGACAAGGCATTTGGATTGCCTTTCAACCAAAGAGTAGAAGCAAAACTTTTATATGAATCAGGAAGACCATTGAGAATGGTCTGCACAAGTGAGTTATTTAGTATAACCTCATCAGCAGAAATCAACTGTTCCCATGTGCTCACTCTCCAACTGTTTTCGGAGGTAAGCAACATGAGCCTCATTCCTAGCTTGGTACAATGTGGTAAGTATATCCCAAGCATCCTTAGTTGTTCTTCAAGAGCGAATGTGAGGAATAATGGCATGTTTAATAGTCAAAGCTATCAATGCATGTGCTTGGGCATCTCTACCATCCTAACAAATTTTCTCTGCAGTACGTGTAGCAGAAATCATAGCAGGAACAACAATCTACAGAATATCATCATCTCTAACACCATCTCCACCAGCTCCAACACCTATATTTGCAGGCGTAATAGGATGCCTTTCAACAACCTGTACAATATTCCATAGTCCTTTTGCAACCAATACATATCACATCATATAAGCCCATAACGGGTAGTTGGTACCATCCAACTTATCCTTACGGAATACATCACTGCTTTCAGCCATGGCAGGTGACTAAAATACCTTGATGTATAAAATTGACTGTATCTCAAAAAATTGAACAAAATTGCCCAGATGAATTCTACTAAACTTGTAGTAGACTTTGAGATGCTTATACTGGTGAACCAAAATTGGTATATACCTTTGGCAGAAAAAGATAAAAGAGCCTACACAAGCACTGTGATAGTGCATTCGGAGGTCAAAACGAGCTCAAATCGCGATTTTGGAACCACATAGCAAAGCTGTTTTGATCTCTGAAACACCCTGAGTATGCTCACCAAAATTCGTGCAATTTTGAGACTACAATGGGAGGAGTGTTGACGATGCCCTAAATGAAGCGGCGACCTGCTTTGATACCAATTGTTGGAGTTAGACGTCTGCGGAAGCACATGAACAACACAAGGAAGAAGAAGAAGCTTGGAGCTCAAAACACAATACTGAATGTATTACCACTACAATGTACAAAGACAATTAGCCCATTAGGGCAATAGGCGTATATACAAGCTGGGGCAAAAAAACCTCCTAAAGAGGGAAAAAAGTGCCTCGATGGTTGTAGAGTGTTCACACACATCACTACCTAAATATATTAACACCCTATGTACTCTGTTTTTCTATGTATTATGCAGCCTCTATGTGGAGTACCATGTACAACACTTGGAGTTTGTTTTTCTTCTCAAAGGATATCGTTGTGGAGCTCTCAGGATGGAGAGCACATTGTGGTGCATCGCCATCAAAATACTTCAGCTACTTCCTTTGTTTCTTGATTTTTAATTGGCTTTTTTTAACGTTTGATTGTGCTTGACTGGCATCTTTCCCTCTCTAATTTCATTTCTTTTTGTCTCTTCTTGAGAAGCACTAGGCTACTCAAAATGGACTTTCTTTTCAATATCTTTGACATTTTCCTCATCATCTTTACTTTGCTTCTAGTCACTCTTATTTCTAGCTTTTCCACATCCTACATCTTGTCTCTTCTCCTCTTATCTCAACATTGCCAATATTTGAATAGAAAATAAATTAATCTATAGGAGACTTCAAAGTAGTCTTCTGCATGATCGCTTCTCTAGCTCTCATTAGAGCTTCAATTAGGTAAATCTTTTGAGACTTTGGTCTACCTTCTTCTATATATCCTACATCCAATGGATCTAACTTGGATAGCATTGTATTTGAATGATTTTTGTATTATTTCTTCATTCCTCCCTTCCCTAGTTTGTAGATAGAGGAAGAGGAGTCCTGAAGTTGCATAACTTTTTGTCCATATCAAGAACTAGTTGATGCACTTTAGCTTGTTTTAGCTCCTCGCATGCATAAGAATGGTGTTCTTGGGCATCACACTAGATGCACCTTCTTCCACCAGCCGCTCCAAATCCTCTAGTTCCTCATCTATCATTTGATCCAATATTTCTTTGATACATGGGATGAACTAGTGGCATTGGAAAGTGCTGAGTAATAGGCTCTATTGGAGGGAAAACCTGAGACATTATGTATCCTTGAGGTATGTTTGGCATGGGCATAGCATTTCTTTGTAGTGGGTCTACATACCTCATGCTAGGCTAAGTAGGAACAGTGTCTTGAAATCCATGGAGTACACCTTGTTATGAAGGCTAGCCATCTCTTTGGATAGAGATGCTTGCATGGACTTAACATTCTCAATTCTTTTGCTAATAATGTCTAATTGTAACTCCAATGGCATTTGATATGTAGATGCAAAATTAGTTGTAGTGTATGTTGCAAATACATTTGGATCCACTGGAATAGGTGTCTCTCTTAGATACATTGGAACAATTTGCACTTTTCTACTATAAAGGATGCCCTGACATTGCCTCATTTGGGCAACTGCCTCTATCACTCTTCTAACTATCACGCAATCCTCATTTAACCCAAATCTCCTTCCCATCTCCTCGATTCTCCTCCCAACATCAACCTTATTTTCACAACTTAAAATATTAAGGAATAAAATCACAAGATCTAACTTCCAAGAATCTAGGTCAGCTTGTGGAAGTTGAGAAAACCTCCTGAAGAACTCATTTAGCAGATGAGTCAGGGATGAAGTGGGTTTTGGCGAATGAATCCATCGTATAAAACCCTTATGACTACCTAGCTAAACTCCTCTTAAGTAAAATCTGCAAATAATTCCTAAGATCACACCAACTCTTCTCTATATGTGCTTGGATAGATGTCAAGATTGATTTGTAAACCACCTATGTGAAGAAATGTGTTGGCATCTCTGTAGGTAGACCGTAGATCTGATCTTGGTCCTCAAAACTATCAAATTACTTAATAACATTCAATCCAATAAATTTTCCTTTGTCTTTTAGGATGGACTAGACTACTCGTGCCACTTGTTTCTCAATCATTAGTTCTTTAAACACCTCTTATGTTTCCCTTTTCTAGCTTGTCCTAAAGTTTAGAACAATACCCAAGGTGATATGCTCAAAATCTCTCTTAAATTAGAATAGAGTTAAAATAAAAGATTACTTGAATCATGAGCCAAGAGCTGAAGTAAGCTTAAGTGGGTTTATTTAGAAACTAAATAAATTATAAGTCACACTATTGATGTCCACCCTAAAGTTGGATTATTGATGTCCGCCCTTTCACATCTTTCACGCCCTCATGAACCTTCAGCTACTATATCAAAAACACTAAAACATATTAATACATTAATAAATTAACACTCCAACAATGCCTTGTTCAACACATTCCATAATTTATAACATAACCATAA
This sequence comes from Ceratopteris richardii, assembly GCA_020310875.1. Classification (NCBI taxonomy): domain Eukaryota; kingdom Viridiplantae; phylum Streptophyta; class Polypodiopsida; order Polypodiales; family Pteridaceae; genus Ceratopteris; species Ceratopteris richardii. The sequence goes on along the minus strand of CM035407.1, from coordinate 88,080,215 downwards.
CCATAACCATAACCATAACCATAGCCATAACCATAACCATAGCCATAAGCATAGCCATGACTATAACCATGACCATGAGCATGACCATAACCATGACCATAACCATAACCATAACCATAACCATAACCATAACCATAACCATAACCATGCGATAACCATAACCATAACCATAACCATAACCATAACCATAACCATAACCATAACCATAACCATAACCATAACCATAACCACAACCATAACCATAACCATAACCATAACCATAACCATAACCATAACCATAACCATAACCATAACCATAACCATAACCATAACCATAACCACAACCATAACCATAACCATAACCATAACCATAACCATAACCATAACCATAACCATAACCATAACCATACCCTTAACCATAACCATAACCATAACCATAGTCATAACCATAGACATAATCATAACCATAACCGTAACCATGACCGTAATCATAATCCTAACCATAACTGTAACCATAACCGAACCATCACCCTAACCATAATTGTAACCATAATCTTAACCATAACCATAATTGTAACCATACTCTTAACCATAACTATAACCATAACCATTACCATGACCATGACCATGAAAATAACCATAAGCATAACTATAACCATATGTGCAACCATAACCGGAACCATAATCATAACCATAATTGCAACCATAATTGTAACAATGATCATAACCATAACCATAGCCATAACCATAACTGTAACCATAACCATAACCACAACCACAACCATAACCATAACTAAACCATAACCACAACCATAACCATAACCATTGTTGGTGCAATTACTCCAAACCTACATGGTTGTCCAATTAGCCATAAGATCATATGTGCATTATGTATTACCACATGAATGATCTCTTGTAAAAGATTGATTTTTACTCCTTGTAAAAGTGCATATATGAAATCGCTTCAATCACAAGTACTTAGGAGAATCTTTCCATGAATTATCTGGTGGGAATTCATGGCAAATCAACTCCTAAAACCTTGGAACACTTTTAGGTAAAGATTCAAACTCAATTTGAATCTTGGCTCCAACAAACATGGTATAAAAGAGGACTATCTAGGCGTGTGAATGAGCCGCTAAAAAAGCTTGATTTGGAGAGACATTCAGAGGTATTTCATATGGATACTGATCTCACACTATAGCTCTACCATTGCCCTCACATTTTTCAATCATTCATTGCCAATATCAATGTAACTTATGTGCATTAATACATTGAGTTTTCTCATATCTCATCTCTTCTACTCTATCATGTATCACTCATAATAGTGAACTTCCATGTTCCATTTCTCAGTGTGACATAATTAAGGCATTACTTTGGCACCCAAGGCTCCTTGGCAACCGTTGGCTATGTACGAACCAATTTTAATTTATGAGTGGCAATAAGGAGTTTTATATTCACCAAGGTGGGAGGATTTGAACCCACAACCTCACCCACACAAGGGAAGTGTTTTACCACTACACTATCTCTTTGTATTGTCACTCTACTTCTCTTTTCTTTTATTTAATGCAACTTTCATCTCTTTCTTACTTTTTCAATTCCCAAGAACAACCCTTCCTTTTACATTTTAACTCAAACAATCTCAAAAATTGTTTTACATATCTAGCAAGAGGGTTTTGTTCTCTACATCCTCATGGACCCTATGAACAACATGGAGGATTTCGGCGAATCACCTCTACTAGAGGTAACACTCGAGCAACAACTTGAGCTCCTCCGACATGAACTATGAGGCGCTCAGAACCAGATCCAAAAACGTGATGAAATACTCAAAAAGATGCAAACTGATTTACGAGGGTGGTCAAAGCTATTGTCTCTGCCTAGTCGGATGGCACGCATTCCAAGATTGCCATTAAGAATTACAAGTTTTTACAGTTTGATGGCCATAAGGATGGCCCTTTTATCCTTTCATGGTTGTCACAGTTTGATGATTTTTATACTGATGAAACATATGTTGAAAGTGAAAGAGTCAAATTTTTCACTAATCATTTAGCTGAAAAAGCTGAGCTTTGGTGGAATGATATTTTCATAGTGTAGATTGTCCAAGCACATGGAAGGCTTTTCAAGAAAAGTTTAAGGATTCTTTTCTACCCTTATAGTTCAACCTACGAGTTCGACAATTGGGGGCTAAATTTACATGGATGGAAGGTGATATGTTTACAACCTATGCGGACCGGCTCTACCAATACTTAGTACCTCTTCGCTTGCTTGAAGATGTTTTAGATGATACTATGAAGAAGAAGTATAATGATGGTTTAGAGAAGGAAATTCAAGCAAAGCTTTGCTCATGCCGACCTACATCGCTTCATGAAGCTATTGCCTTTACTCATGATGTGGAGAATGAGTACCAAAGGATTATCAAGAGGATCAGTTTGCAGCAACCACATCAACAACAAAAGTCCTTTTGCTAGTCTAATTTTCTTTGATTATATGTAATGCATTTACACATAGAATTTAGTATGTAGGATCATACTTTAGATATACTTTTGAAAATGAATTAGAATATTGACTTATTTAAGACTATGTTAGCACCTCATAGATAATTCTAATAATTTAATGCCTCCATGAACATTTCCATGCATGTGTTTTACATGGAACATGCTTATTTATTTTGTTCAGTGATGGAACATATGCCTAGCCATCCATGTTTATTTTTCTTTTATCAACTGAGGTCAGTTGCTTTTCAGCTGACACATGTTATAACTTATGGAATATGTTGAACAATGCATTGTTGGAGTGTTAATTTATTAATGTATTAATGTGTTTTGGTGTTTTTGACATAGCAGTTGAAGGCTCGTGAGGGTGTGAAAGGGCGGACATCAATAATCTGACTTTAGGGCGGACATCAATCAATTTGATTCATAATTTCATTTGTAAATAAACCCCCGTAGAAGATTCTATTGTTAGAAATAGTTAAAAAATTAGTGATTAGAATAAGGGTCATTGTAGACTGTAATTATGATATGAAAAGCAAAGGCTTTCCACAAAAGTCACCAACTTTTACTTTCACGCATGCTTTTCGAAGCCGCTCTCATGTAACCACTCTTTTTGACGTAATCAAAAATTCCTATAAATACATGCACTCTGTGGACTGTCAAAACAGAGTGCATGGGGGGAGATTACAGCCAATACTGCATTCAGTCTCGTCTCTTGGCATCTCTATTTTTCTATGTGTTTTCTACATTCGTAACCTCCGTGTGCATGTGAGCAAGATCCTGATAACAGTAACCATAACCATAAACATAACCATAACCATAACCATAACCGTACCCATAACCATACCCATAACTATACCCATAACCATGCCCATAACCCTAGCCATAATGGTACCCATAACCATAACCATAACCATAAATCCATAACCATATCCATATCCATGTCCATAACCATAACCATAACTATAACCATAACCATAACCATAACCATAACCATAACCATAACCATAACCATAACCATAACTATAACCATAACCGTAGCCACAACCATAACCATAACCATGACCATAACCATGACCATGACCATGACCATGACCATGACCATGATGATGAACCTGACCATGACCATGACCATGAACATGACCATGACCATGACTGTGATCGTAACCATAACCATGACCATAACCATAACCGTAACTAGAACTATAACCATAACCATAACCATAACCATAACCATAACCGTAATCATAACCATAACCGTAACTGTAACCATGACCATAATCGTAATCGTAACCATAATCGTAACCATAATCGTAACCATAACCATAACCATAACCATAACCATAACCATAACCATAACCATAACCATAACCATAACCATAACCATAACCATAACCATAACTATAACCATAACCATAACCATAACCATAACCATAACCATAACCATAATCATAACCATGACCGTAACCATGAGCTGAATATGCAAGCTTTCCCCTAATTTGTGAGGGTATGCGTGCATAAGCAATGCACCAAAAGATCTTACAATGAACTAAAGAAGGTCTCCTGCCATTCAATGCCTCATAATGTGCCACCCCATCTAGAGACTTGGATGGGAGACTATTGATTAGGTAAGTGGCTATTGAAACAACCTCAGCATAAGTAATTAGGGAGTTTTTTCTCATTCAACATTGATCGTGCAGCCTCTATTATTAATCTATTTGTTCTTTCTGCCACTTCATTCTGTTCAAGAGTGTGCCTTCTTGTGATCTTTCTCTTTATACCTCTGTATTGTAAGAAAGAGTCAATCTCATATGAGAAATACTCACCACCTCCATCAGATTTCAGACTCTTCAAACTTTTACCTGTTTGATTCTCAATCAATTCCGAATACTTCTTGAAACAAGTGAAGAGTTCATCTTTATGCTTCATAAAATAAAGTATTGTCCACCTACTATAGTCATCTATGAATGAAACATAAAACCTTGACCCTAAAATTGATGGTTCTCTTCTAGGACCCCACACATCTGTGTGTACAAGCATGTATCTTCTTTTGTTGAATGGTTGCCTATGTGACTTGCTAAATTGGCATGCTCCACGTTTGTAAATCATGTGTTGCTCAGACACATTTGGGATGCCATGCACACTAATTCCTGCATATTTGCTTCAATGTCCTTTCACCTATATGTCCTAGTCTCTTATGCCATATCTCCAAGTCAGATAGGGTTTGGTCCTTATAATTGAAGAGAGCAATATTCCATGTATCTTCAACTTCAAAGGTAAAACATCTACCAGATTTCTCACCTTTTGCAATCCTCTTGAAGCCTTCTTGAGGGGGTCCTCCACATATGATCCATGCCTTGTGAATCTAACCTATAAACCCCTGTCAACAATCTATCCAACACTCATTAGATTCTTGGTTATAGTTGGCACATACAATACCCTGCTTAGAAGATTCATGTTACCATCAAATGCTTTAACATTTACAATCTTTTTTACTGAGTGCCTAGTGTCATCACTTGTCTGGACTTCATTCTTTCCTTTGGGCTCTTCAAGGTGAGACAATAATGCTACATTGCCTGCTACATTATTGGAACAGCCAGAATCAATGTAGAATAGGTACTCATCATCTTTACCTTGCTTGGCTATCATATTCATGAGTAATAAGGATTCCTCTTGGTCATCTGTATAGTTGTTGTAGTCTCTTCTTCTTGTGAAGCCTCCTTGATAGTTTTTGTTGTCTTCATGGTTGTAATTGTGATGTTAGTTGTTTCCTCCATTATTGAACCTGCCTCTTGATTGTCCATAACCTCCTTTGTGGAAGCCTCTTCATCTCTGACTCTTTGTATTCTTGAAGCATTCATCTATGGTATGATTGGTCAAGCCACAAATGTTGCAAAGTGAAGAATTGTATGGTCTCCCCCTACCTTGTTTTCTCCTCTCTCCCTTCCTCTAGTACCTCTTCGTCTACCTCTAAAATTCACTTGGGAGATATTTTCATCTTCTTCATTTCTCTTACCTTTGCCTTTATATTTACTTTTATTTTTATCTGTGTAAAGGGTAGAAGATTGATTACCTCTAGAAGTATCTCCATTCTCGTTGCGCTTTGTCTCATATGTGAAGAGTTCCCCATCAATGTATTGAGGTTAGGTATCTCCATGTCCTTATATAGGTCCATTGTTGTGGTATCTGCTCTTATTGTATTTCTTCTCCAATACTCTCAAGTTGATCAGCTACATCCTTCATCTTGGTCACATAGTCAGCTACACTTTGCTTTGGTTGCTTCTTCAAGGTTGTGAACTCCATCCAAAGCTGGTTCTTTTTAGCCCTTGTATTTGATGAGAAGTATGAAGATAGTACTTCCCAAGTCTCTTAGGAAGTCTTACAATTCCTAATATGAGGTAACAAAGAATCCGATATTGAATTGAGTATGTAAGACCTGTCTAGAGCATCCTTTGCACACCATGTAGCTAGTCTCTCTTGCTCCTCTCTTGTAGGTTGGTTTTTGCTTCTAAAGGTTGCCATTTCTTCATCTCCTGATATGTATCCATATAAGCTTCTTCCTTGGGGGTAAGCCTTCATCCTTAGGACCAAGCTGGATAATTGTGCTTTTCCAATTTGTCAATTAATGATGGAAATCCATCTCCCATTTTACCTTGATGTTGCTATGATACCATTGTTGGAGGACATGGTGGACACCTTCCAAAGATGAGATGGTGCTACAAATTCTTGATTCCCACCAGCAAAAACATTGACATTGGAAATGAATGATTGCACAATGTGAGGACAATAGAAGATCTATAATGTGAGCTCAATATGCCACACAAAGTCCTCTAAAATCTATGCTATATCTACTTCTATTCCACACGACTAGGTTGTCCTCTTTTATAGCCTTTTGTTGGAGCCAAGATTCAAATTTCAATTCAAATATTTAACTAAAAAGTGTTCCAAAGTTTTACGACTTAAGTTGCCATAAAGTTTCACCAAATAATTCATGGAAAGATTCTCCTAAGAACTCGTACTTGGAAGTGATTCCAATTATGCACTTTTACTAGGAGTAAAAATCAATCTTTTACATGAGATCATTTATGTGCTAATACATGAATGAACATATGAACTTTAGGATAAGTGATCAAGGAATTAGGGTTGGAGTAATTGCACCAACAATGAAATCAACCCCAACATTCATTAAAGCATTCTCTTGGAGTAAAAAGGTCTCATCAAGGGAAAATTCATCAGAGACACCGTCATCTCTTCTGCAAAACATATGGATATTGGCAAAGATGATGGCAAAGGTTTTATTTTCATAAAGAATGATTTTGATAAGTTCTACAATTGGATTGAATGAGATTTTGGGTTTCAATTACTGCACGAAGTTGGTAGTGGTAGGCATTTTATTTGCTTCAACCATTGCCCTAATGGGCTACTTATCTTTGTACATTCTCTAGTAATACATTCAGTATACGCCAATTGCCGTAATGGGCTACTTATCTTTGTACATTCTCTAGTAATACATTCAATATTGTGTGTTGTGATCCAAGCTTCTTCTTCTTCCTTGTGCTATTCGCGTGCTTCCATAGACGTCTATCTCCAACAATTGGTATCAGAGCAGGTCGTCACTTCATTTAGGGTTCCATCAACACTCCTCCGTTTGCAGTCTCAGAATCGAACGAATTTTGGTGAGCATACTTAGTGTGTTTTTGAGATCAAAACAGCTTCAATCTATTGTGCCGAAATCGCCATCTGAGCTCGTTTCGACCTCCGAATGCACTATCACAGTGCTTCTGCAAGCTATTTCGTATTTTTGTGCCAAAAGTATATAGCAGTTTTTGTTTGCCAATATAAGCATCTCGAAGTCTGCTACAGGTCTAGCGGAATTTGTCTGGGAAGTTCTGTTCAACTTTTTGAGATACAGTCAATTTTTTGCATCAAGGTATTTTAGTCACCGGCCATGGCTAGAAGCAGTGATGTATTCCGTATGTTGGCTATTGAGGATAAGTTGGATGGTACCAACTACCCGTTATGGGCTTATACGATGCGACATGTGTTGGTCGCAAAAGGACTGTGGAACATTGTGTAGGGTGTCGAAAAACGTCCTATCACACCTGCAACTGTTACAACTGTAGGTACTAAAACTGATGTAGAAGGTGTCGAAAATGATGATATTCTGCATATTCCTGTTCGTGCTATGGTTTTTGCTGCACCTACTGTAGAGCAGATTCGTTGGGATGGCAGAGATGCCTAGGCACATGCACTGATAACTTTGTCTGTCAAACATGCCATTATTCCTCATATTCGCTCTTGCAAAACAACTAAGGATGCTTGGGATACACTTACCACATTGTACCAAGCTAGGAATGAGGCTCATGTTGCTACCCCAAAAACAGTTGGAGAGTGAGCACATGAATGAAGGTGATTCTATGGACAATTTCCTAACAAAGATCAAAGACTTGAAGGAACAGTTGATTTTTGCTGATGAGGTTATACCAGATAGCTCACTTGTGCAAACCGTTCTGAATGGTCTTCCTGATTCATGTCAGAGTTTTGCTTCTACTCTTCGGTTGATGATGAAAGGCAATCCAAATGCCTTGTCATTTGAGGAGTTAGTCTCTGTTCTGTTGCAGGAAGATCAATCCACGCAGAACAGGTCCATTATGCATGTTGCAGATCAAGCTTTCCTGGCTAGTTAGAAGGGCAAAGGAAAATGGAGCTGTTCTACTAGTAAACAAAAATCTGCAAATGCTGCACATTCGAAGAACCAAGACAAAGATGAGAAAAAATCACAAAAGTAGAAATTGTTTTGTAAGTACTGTAAAGGGAATGATCATATCATAAAGAACTCTCCAAAACTGGCTGCAAAAGAGGCAAAGAAGAAAGAGGCTGGAATGGTTGTTGCAGAAGCCTCTACACCAAAAATGGAGTCTGCTAATCTTGTGCAAGAAGAAGAATGGGCATTTACTACTGTTTGCAATTTTGACTCATCTTCTCATGAGCAGTGCATGTCTGCAGTAGATTCAGATGTTTGGTACTTTGACAGTGGGGCGACCAAACATATTACCTTGCAGCGTAGTTTCTTCTCTTTGCTCGAGCCTGCCCCTACAGGGAATATTGTTACATGTGCCCACAACTCCTCTTATCCTGTTATGGGAGTTGGTAAGATCATTTTGACTATTGCTGATGGTAGTTCTTTCACTTCGTCAGATGCTTTATTTGCGCAAGGGATCAAGAAGAACCTGTTATCAGTTTTTGCATTAGCCAAGATTGGCTTGGTTGTGAAATTTGTTGATGACAGGTGTACAGTTCATGATCTGTCAAATGGCGATGTGATTATTGCTTCTGGCATTTTATGTCGTGGGTTGTATAAGCTCATAGACTATGAAAGATCTGTAAATGATCTCGCATGTGCAGTAAATGATTCTCAAGCTATGTCAGATGCAAAGCTTTGGCATGCATGCTTTGGTCATCTGAATTTTGCTAGCTTGCTACGCCTACAGAAATATGAAATAGTGTCCTCTTTGCCTAAACTTGAGGCACATGGAAAACATGTTTGTGAAAGCTGTATTTGGGTAAAATGCAGCATACATCATTTCCAAAAGATGGTCCAGTTCGGGCTACTCAGAAATTGCAGCTTGTACATAGTGATGTCTGTGGTCCTATGCAGACACCTTCTTTTGGGAATTATCTTTACTTTGTGACTTTCATCGATGATTTTTCCAGGCATGCATGGGTATATCCATTGAAGGCAAAGTCCGAAGTGTTCATGTACTTCAAAGAGTTTTTGGTTTTGGCTGAAAATATGTAAGCATGTAAAATGGGCACCCTCCGTTCTGATCAAGGGGGGGAATATATGTCTTCAAATTTTAATGCATTTCTGGCTGAACATGGGATAAAACACCAATGTACAGTGCCGTATACACCTCAACAAAATGGATTTGCTGAAAAAAAGAACAGGTCACTCATGGAGATGGCGAGGTGTATGGTCAAGAGTCAAGCTTTACCACAGTTTCTGGCTTGAGGCTGTCATGTGTGCAGCATATGTACTGAACAGGTGTCCCACTAAAGCGCTCTAGTCTATCACTCCTTATGAGGCTTGGCATGATTGCAATCCATCTGTTGCTCATCTGCGTGTTTTTGGTCGCTTGGCATATGCATTAGTGCCTAAACAACATCGCAGAAAATTGGATGATAAAGTAATAAAATGTATTTTTGTTGGGTACAGTTCTGAAAGTAAAGGCTATCGTCTGTATCATCCACAGACTAAATGCATTCTGGTTAGCCATGATGTTGTTTTTGTGGAAGATGTTATTCAGCCATTGCTTTCATGTACTACGGAGACATCTGTTAGCTCCAAAGACATGTATGATACCTTGTTGCCTCTTTTTATAGGTGGAGAATCTAGTGGTGGTCCTAATGAGGCACCTTCTCAACCTTTGCAGGTTTCATGTGATGATGCAGATGATTCCATTTCTGATGCAGATTTACATGATGCACCTTTGCACCTACATGTCGTATGACTTCTGTTCGGAGCATCTGTGCACTTGCAGCTCATCATGGTTGGAATCTACATCAGTTGGATATAAAAACAACATTTCTCACTGGTGACTTGCATGAAGAAGTGTATGTTTTTCAGCCCCGTGGCTTTGTGCAAAAAGGGCATGAAAACCAGGTGTGCAGGTTAAAGAAGGCATTGTATGGTTTAAAGCAAGCACCACGTGCTTGGTATGAGAAGATACATGCCTATCTGATTGAACATGGTTTTGAGAACAGTCCAACTGAAAGCACCTTATATGTTAAGCGTGTTAATGATGTGCTTCTGATCATTGTTGTCTATGTTGACGACATGCTACTCACTGGTCCTATTGAGAAGCATATTGCTGATTTTAAGGCTGGTTTGCATGCATCATTTGAGATGTCTGATTTGGGGCATTTGCATCACTATTTGGGCATTCAATTTATGCAAGTTGATGGTGGAATGGTGTTGTGTCAAACGAAATATATTGACACATTATTGCAGTGTTTTGGCCTTGAAGACTATAAGCCTATTGCCACTCCTATGGAGATAGGTTTACGATTGAGTCTTCATGATGTTGGAGATGCATTTGATGCTATTCTCTATCAGCAGGCTGTTGGATGCTTGATTTACTTATGCATTACTCGGCCAGATATTTAGTTTGCTATCTCATAGATGAGCAGGTTTATGCATTGCCCAGGACTTAAGCATTGGCAGGCAGTTAAGCGCATCTTTCGCTATTTGAGTGGTACTCGGCTACTTGGGCTGATTTGCATGCTTTTTTTGACTCTGATTGGGCTGGTTTCTATGACACTCGTGTGTCCACTAGTGGCTTTTGTTTCATGCTTGGTAGCTCATGTATATCTTGGTTGAGCAAGAAGCAGCCTACTGTGGCCACTTCCAGTTGTGAGGCTAAGTATAGGGCAGCTTTCACAGCTACTGTTGAGTGTGTGTGGCTCAGACGCCTTATGGCTGATTTGGGTGTTGGTCAGACTTCTGCCACCACCATCTTCGCTAACAGTCAGAGCGCATTGGCAGTTGCGAGGAACCTTGTGTTCCATGCTCGCACTAAGCACATTGAGGTGCATTATCACTATGTCAGGGAGAGGTTTTCTACTGGGGGGATCAGCTTGGCATATGTGCCCACGCAGGAGAACATTGCAAACCTTTTCACGAAGGCTCTGCCTAGGGAGAAGTTTGAAGCTTTCCGCAAAGCTTTGGGCTTACTTCCTTTTGTGGAGTGATTTCTACATAGCTTGGCACTTCCTTATACATGAGTGTCAGCTCCTTGTTCACCGCATCACTCCCAAGAGGGATTTGTTGATATATTTAGGTAGTGATGTATGTGAACACACTAGGACCGCTGGGGCACTTTTTTCCCGCTTTAGGAGGTTTTCTTCCCCCGGCTTGTATATATGCCTATTGCCCTAATGGGCTACTTATCTTTGTACATTCTCTAGTAATACATTTAGTATTGTGTGTTGTGCTTCAAGCTTCTTTTTCTTCCTTGTGTTATTCGCGTCCTTCCGTAGACGTCTATCTCCAACACAGGGAATATTGTTACATGCACCAACAAATCCTCTTATCCTTTTATGGGAGTCGGTAAGATCATTTTCACTAATGCTAATGGTAGTTCTTTCACTTTGTCAGATGCTTTGTTTGTGCCAGGGATCAAGAAAAATCTGTTATCAGTTTCTACATTAGCCAAGATTGGCTTGGTTGTGAAATTTGTTGATGACAGATGTACAGTTCATGATCTGTCAAATGGAGACATGATTATTGCTTCTGGCATTTTATGTCATGGGATTTTTAAGCTCATAGACTATGAAAGACCTCTAAATGATTTGGCATGTGTAGTACATGATTCTCAGGTTATGTCAGATGCAAAGCTTTGGCATGCACGCTTTGGTCATCTGAATTTCACTAGTTTGCTAAGCTTGTAGAAATCTGAAATGGTGTCCTCTTTACCCAAACTTGAGGCACCCAAAAAACATGTTTATGAAGGCTGTATTTTGGGCAAAATGCAGCGTTTCTCATTTCCAAAAGATGGTTCAGTTCGGGCTACTCAGAAATTGCAGCTTGTACATAGTGATGTATGTGGTCCTATGCAGACACCTTCTTTTGGAAATTATCTTTACTTTGTGACTTTCATCGATGATTTTTCTTGGCATGCATGGGTATATCCATTGAAGGCAAAGTCTGAAGTGTTCATTTGCTTCAAATAGTTTTTGGTTTTGGCTGAAAATATGTCAGCATGTAAAATGGGCACCCTCCATTTTGATCGAGGTGGGGAATATATGTCTTCTGATTTTAATGCATTTTTGGCTGAACCTGGGATAAACCACTAATGTACAGTGCCATATACATCTCAAAAAAATGGAGTTGTTGAACGAAAGAACAACTCACTCATGCTTTACCACATAGTTTTTGGCTTAAGGCTGTCATGTGTGCAGCATATGTACTTAACAGGTGTCCCACTAAAGTGCTGCAATCTATCACTCCATATGAGGCTTGACATGATCAAAAGCCATTTGTTGCTCATCTGCGTGTTTTTGGTTGCTTGGCATATGCATTAGTGCCTGAACAACATCGCAAAAAATTGGATAATAAAGTAGTAAAATCTATTTTTGTTGGGTACAATTCTGAAAGTAAAGGCTATCATCTATATCTTCCACAGACTAAATGCATTCTGGTTAGCCATGATGTTGTTTTTGTGGAAGATGCTATTCAGCCATTGCTTTCATGTACTACAGAGACATCTGTTAGCTCCAAAGACATGTATGATACCTTGTTGCCTCTTTTTATAGGTGGACAATCTAGTGGTGGTCCTAATGAGGCGCCTTCTCAACCTTTGCAGGTTTCATCTAATGATGCAGATGATTCCATTTCTGATGCGGATTTACATGATGCACTTGTTGATGAGATAGCTGATATTGAGGAGGCAAAAAATTATGCCAAAATGGCTGGTGCAAACTTTGCTTGATAGCAAATTAGATGCACCTCTATAATATCATACTTGTTCAGGCTCTCATAGTGCCTCTTTTGCATCAGATTGCTATGCTATGGCTACATCTAGTCTCTGTGATGAAAATGAGCCTGTTTTGTTTGATGAAGCTCAAAATTCAGAAAATTGGATGGTTGCTATGTCATCTGAATATGAAGATATAATGAAGAATGGTACTTGGTCTTTATGTGACTTGCCTCCTAGCAAGAAGGCCATTGGGACTAAGTGGGTATACAAGCTTAAGCGTAAACCGAATGGTACAGTTGATAGGTATAAGGCTAGGCTTGTTGCAAAGGGTTATGCACAAGAAAGAGGCATTGATTTTGATGAGACCTTTGCACCTACATGCCGTATGAGTACTGTTCGGAGCATTTGTGCACTTGCAACCCATCATGGTTGGAATGTACATCAGTTGGACATTAAAACTGCATTTCTGAATGGTGACTTGCATGAAGAATTGTATGTTTTTTAGCCCCATGCCTTGGTGCAGAAAGGGCATGAGAACCATGTGTGCACTTTAAAGAAGGCATTATATGGCTTAAAGCAAGCACCACATGCTTTGTATGAAAATATACATGCCTATTTGATTGCACATGGCTTTGAGAACAATCCAACTGAAAGCACCTTATATGTTAAGCATGCTAATGATGTGCTTCTGATCATTGTTGTCTATGTTGATGACATGCTGCTCACTGGTCCTATTGAGAAGCATATTGCTGATTTTAAGGCTGATTTAAATGCCTCATTTGAGATGTCTGATTTCGGGCATTTGCATCACTATTTGGGCATTCAATTTATGCACGTTGATGGTGGAATGGCTTTGTGTCAAATGAAATATGTTGACACATTATTGCAGTCTTTCGGCCTTGAATATTGTAAGCCTATTGCCACTCCTATGGAGATAGGTTTACGATTGAGTCTTCAAAATGTTAGAGATGCATTTGATGTTGTTCTCTATCTGCACCCTGATGGATGTTTGATTTACTTATGCATTACCCGGCCTGATATTTAGTTTGTTGTCTCATAGATGAGCAGGTTTATGCATTGCCGAGGTGTCAGGCATTGGCAGGCGGTGCGCATCTTTCGCTACTTGAGTGGTACTCGGCTACTTGGGTTGTTTTATCCCAAGGGGGGATCACTACCGCCAGATTTGTATGCTTTTTTTGACTTTGACTCGACTGGTTGCTATGACACTTGTGTGTCCACTAGTGGCTTTTGCTTCATGCTTGGTAGCTCATGTATATCTTGGTTGAGCAAGAAGCAGCCTACTGTGGCCACTTTGAGTTGTGAGACTGAGTATATGGCAGCTTTCACAACTACTGTTGAGTGTGTGTGGCTCAGACGCCTTATGGGTGATTTGGATGTTGGTCAGTCTTCTCCCACCACCATCTTCACTGACAGTCAGAGTGCATTGGCAGCTCTGAGAAACCTTGTGTTCCATGCTCACACTATGCACATTGAGGTGCATTATCATTATGTCAGGGAGAGGTTCTCTACTCGAGATCAGCTTGGCATATGTGCCCACACAAGAGAACATTGCAGACCTTGTCACAAAGGCTCTGCCTAGGGAGAAGTTTGAAGCTTTCCACAAAGCTTTGGGCTGACTTCCTTTTGTGGATTGCTACCACATAGCTTGGCACTTCCTTATACATGAGTGCCAGCTCCTTGTTCACTGCATCACTCCCAGAAGGGATTTTTTGATATATTTAGCTAGTGATGTGTGTGAACACTCTAGGACCACCGGGGCACTTTTTCCCTCTTTAGGAGGTTTTTTCCCCCTTGCTTGAATATACACCTATTGCCCTCATGGGCTACTTATCTTTGTACTCTAGTAATACATTTTCAGCATTGTGTGTTGTGCTCCAAGCTTCTTCTTCTTCCTTGTGCTGTTCGTGTGCTTCCACAGACGTCTAACTCCAACATACCCTTATTGTGAAGTGGAAGCTCACCTCATAGCTCACTCACCACTCACACATTGAGCAATGATTGATTACCAATGACATTGTATTTGTAAATGTTTTAATACATATGATCATTACATTGTCATCTCACTTCTCTGTCATAACTCCATTAGAAGAATGATCTTGTGAGAGCTTATTCTCTGTGTGTAGTCAATCATTTTCCATGATTTAAAGCATGGTAGATTCTGCATAGCATCTACTATAACCCAACAAAGTTTGGTTATCAAAGCTTTTTGGGAGCATCAGATATTAACTCATCTTTACTCACTGGTTTGTTGATTATCACAACCCATAAATGTCTAGATGATAGTATGATTTGCTAAACACATTTATCTGCATGTGGTTTATCATTTTTTATGAAACTACTCATGATCATTGGCTTACTAAGTTAATTAGAGTTTCCCAAAAGGAATTAAGCCAATTGATGTTGTGCTCAGAGAATTGTTCTAAACATTGAACAGGTGTATGAGCCAAAATAGCAAGTTTTGGATCTTGGATTATCTTCCAACCTATCTGTTTTGATCTTACCATTAGTGAATCATCTTCCAAGCTACATATATAATTATTTGTGTTCATTAGCAATTTGAAGAGGCCTACTACACTCTCCAATCATCATTCTTAGCAGGTGTGAAGGAGGATCTAGCTACACCACTTCATCTCTTGTAACTATCCACCATCTCCTCCAACAAAGACAACCCTGTATATGTATGTAAATTAAGGAAGGCACTATATTGTTTAAAGCAAGCTCTTAGAGCTTGGAACCATAGGCTGGTCACATACTTGCAGGACCAAGGTTTTGCTTCAAGAAAGGTATATTTATCATTGTTTATTAAGAAGATTAATTCAAAGGTTATTTATCTATGTGTTTATGTGGATGACATTATCATTACAAGAAATGATGCCAATGGCATCAAGAATATTAAAACCCACATGAAGGAGTCGTTCACGATCAATGATCTTGGGTTGCTTGCATATTTTCTTGGTTTAGAGATTGTTTATACAGATTCTAGTGTTTTCATTACTCAGAGAAAGTACATCCATGGTATACTAGTTAAGTTCAAAATGGAAAATGCTTCACCCATGGAATTGAACCATAAACTCAGTACTCATGAAGGAGAGCGACCTGTAGACATTACAGGTTATCAAAGTCTTGTTGGGAGTCTCAATTATGCAACCCTAAAAAGAGTAGATATATGCTATGGGATGAGTACATTGAGTCAATTCATTCATATACCGAGAAAACCTCACATGGAAGCTGCCAAACACACCTTAAAGTACTTGAAGGGTACTATAAATGAAGGACTATTTTATCCATTTATGACTTGGATATCAAGCTATACTTTGATGTAGATTGGGCTGGCTCAAAAGATGATAAGAGGAGCACCTCTGGATACTTATCTTTTGCAGTGTCTAAGATGGTCATCAAACAAACAACCAATTGTGGCATTTTCATCTACTGAAGCTGAATATAGGGGCCTTGCAAATGCAACACAAGAGGCAATGTGGCTAAAGCTACTCTACTCAGACTTGGGGCTACATACATACACTCCAATGATCTTTGGAGATAATACTAGCTCACTACATTTGGCTGCTAATCTTGTATATCATACAAGGACTAATCACATTCAATACATTATTATTATGTGAGAGAGAAGCTACTTAGCAAGCACATACAATTGTCCTATGTATCAACAGACTTGCAATGTTCAGATATGCTAACTAAATCTTTGGATGGAACTAAATTGTAACAGGTTCAAGATGATGATTGGAATAGAAGGAGATATAGCAGAGATTTTAGTGGACTACCTAGTCTCATGTATAGAAGAAGATATAGCAGATATTTTAAAGGAATTTGTGTGGCATATTGAGCTCACATTATAGATCTCCTATTGCCCTCACATTTTGCAATTGTTCATTGCCAATGTCAATGTAATGTATGTGCATTAATACATTGTAAGGTCACCAGATTGGCATTATGTAATTCCTATTTTCTATTACCGCACGCACCGAAAGGTCGTAGCGAAGTGTTGTATCTTTCTATCAATTAATGAAAAGGCACTTTTTCGGTGGTTCTCCGGCAGAGAGGAACGGGATCGCCAGACTGTCTGTCTGGGCGATTTGCGGCCTGTGGAGACATCGTGGTGCAGCATTCCTTAAACTCTGAGTATTGTCTCTTACTCTGTTAAGTTACATTAATTTGTGATTAACACAGTAATGTTTGTCGGCGATATTAAGTCTGTGCGACGATAATTAATAATTATTGCGTTATCTACTATGGAGAGACTAACCGAAATATGAACAGTAATACTGTGTAGAAGGCGTTATATTGAACATTAATGTACTACTTGCTTGATGAGTTAAATGGGAAAATAAGATACAGGGCCTCTGATTTATCAGACCCCTACCATCCCCAAGAACTTGAAAGAGCTTAAAGTGTCTGTGATGGCAAGTGCACTTTAACACTGGCGCCTTTTGTGGGAAGATGGCAAGTGATTAAGAAATCAGTAAGGTGGAGCAGTATGTAAGGCAAGTGGTGCAGAAGTGATATATGCCAGTTACTCGGTCCGGTGAGTCTTATCCGAAGTACAGGAGAGATCAGCATCCCTGGATAGTACCAAATTTGTTAGGGACACCCCCAGGTGGTAGAACTGTAGGCCATTTAAATCCAATTGCCGAAGAATCGGAGCCAGTTAGTAGAGATTCTGGTACCAGTTCGGTGATAAATGATGAAATTTTGGTAGATTCCGGTGTAATTCCGGTGCATTCTGAAGAAGGTGTAGTAACTTCGGAGTGTACAGGGACGCAGTGCTTAGTTGTTTCGATACCATTTGGTCAGAATTTGAACCTTTCCGAGGATAAAGTTGTGTTACCCAGAGAGATCGTTGCTGGTGAAAGTATACCTTGTTTCGGTGAAAGTTCGATAAGTTCCGGTGAAAGTTCGGTACGAGTTGGTGGGAATTTACAGTTTTTCGATGACAGTGCGATACTCCCTAGTGGATCTTTATTACGTACACCGCTATTCAGGGCAAACTTGCCTACCTTTGATACCAAAGCTGAGGATAGACTATTTGATTTGGAGATCCGTAAAAGATTGAATGCTATTTTCGAGCCGGAAGGTGAGCAATCTAATAATACAGATTCCGAAGGACAAGAGACACCCCCTCAAAATTCAGGAGACAGCAAAGGTACCACTAATAACACAATGAGTGGTCAACAACAGCAACAACAACAACAACAACAACAGCAGCAGCAACAACCACCTCCACTTCGATCGGTTCCAACAGGGGTGACTTACACAAAGTTCGATGGATTTCCAGGTGACGACCCTGATGCACATGTGCGAACCTTTGAGATAAGCTATGCAGTGCTGAACCATCCACCCGATCCGGCGTACAAGGCCATCGTATTTCAGGCAACATTAGTCAATGAAGCAGCGAGATGATTAACAGAGTATGATATCAACCATTTTGTTAATTATGATGCAGTAAGGGATGCATTTTTACA
Organism: Ceratopteris richardii; assembly: GCA_020310875.1. Lineage (NCBI taxonomy): Eukaryota > Viridiplantae > Streptophyta > Polypodiopsida > Polypodiales > Pteridaceae > Ceratopteris > Ceratopteris richardii. Next base: position 88,061,771 of record CM035407.1, on the reverse strand, counting down.
GAGGTTCCGGTTGAAGAAGAATCCCGCCAAAATCTTCAACTATTTGCAGAATAACCGACAGAAGCCGCACCAGACTGTTCAAGAATATGCCACATTGTTTAGAACTCATTTAAGACAATTGCCTCCGGCACATTCTAATTTATCGGATGATGTTATAACCCAGTGGTTCATTAATGGTTTGACCCCACAGCTAAGACAAATCATGATCATCCGTTGTGTGGGGGCTATGACACTAGATGCTATTATAGCGATGGCCCTGCAACTAGAGCATAAAGTTGGAGGATTCACTGAAGATTTGGAGTGGCTGAAAGCTAATAAGAACGTTATAGATGATCCGGCTAAACAGATGTATTGCACCAAGTGCAAAAATCCAGGGCACACCAGTGCTACATGTGCCCTTAATCAGATGTACTATGCCATCTGCAACACAACCGGGCATTCAATAGAAAATTGTGTGTATAATGCCAAGGTGCAGGGATGAGCAGCTATAAATGCCATTATCTAGGAACCCGGGCAGCCCGCAACCCATTACGTGCCACCACATGTGCGAAACAATCAGTCACAAGGATATAGAAATTATCGGAGTCAGCGGAATACCAATTTTAAATCTAATCGATGGCAGGCAAGTACATCAGCGGAAGGTACTTCTCTGCCACCACCTCGATGTCACTTTTGTGGTGAGATTGGCCACATCCGGAGATTTTGCAAGGACGTAGCAGAATACGACAAAAGGAAGAAGGAGCATCAGAACCCGATGACCAACATGGTCTATATCTCACCTGTGGAATCACTAGCAGCAGTGGTCCAGACAAGATCGGGTAAGCAGTTGCAACCAGCAGCTGAGGTATTCAAACCTGGTATCTGTGAACAACAGCGAATGTATACCAAAGCTAGCCAATGGGCAGCTAAAGAGCAAACTGTGTTTCTTGGTCCAATTCCGGTAACACAGGTCCCCCTGCCAAATGCGAGAGCGAATGGGCAAAATCCTAACCTAGTAACAACAGAATCATCATCAGAAGCGGTGAGGAGTACGATTCAAACAGATCAGGTATGGGAGATTCTATCTAAGGCTTCCATTTCACTCCCGTTGAGACAGTTGCTTGAATTGGTGCCAGGAGTTAGGCAGCAATTTCAACAACAGGTCAGTCCTGGATCTCCCGATACTCTGGTGACTGCAACAATACAACCGGAAACTGATTCTACGGTGGACCATTCAGTCCCATTGATCACGGTATGGCATAAAAATCACAAGATTACTCAAGTGCTAATTGATGGCGGTTCGTGTGTGAATATAGCTACTATAGTCGTCTGCAAGAAATTGGGATGGACCCAAATCGAGCCTGTCTAGTTTTTTGTAAGAATGGCATACCAATCCCGAGTCCATCCGGTGGGATTAGTACGGAATATCCCGATTACTCTGTAGGGTACCACATTCAAAATGACTTTTGTAGTCTTAGAACTACCAGAATCCAGCCTCGACTACAATCTACTTTTCGGTCGACCATGGTTGAAACAAGCCAAAGTTGTACAGGATTGGTCAGCGCAGGAATTGACTTTCAAAGATAATCACCATAAATATGTTGTTAAACTGGATGCCATCCAGCCCTGCGAGCTTCATGCCAGACCATATATAGCGGAGCCGGTCCACATGTTGGATGGCTTATCTGACGATGAGGAAGAGGCATTTTTGAAGAACAATAAAGATCTGATCTCTTTAGGTATTGTAGATCTTCAATCAGTAGCGGACACGTGGAGTCCGGCAGCGTGTACGACTGTTCCAGTGACCGGAGAGGCGGATGCAGATGATAATGTTGCTATGGATGGAGCCACCCTACATCAGCTTTTACAATCAGCTGATGATCTGGTGAAACCTCGACAATTTTATGTCTCGAAAGATCAGTTAATAACATATAATTTGGGTGATGAGGTTAACCCGCGACCTGTTAAGATTAAGGCAGGATTGTCTAGGGCATTCCAAGAAGATTTGATCCGACTCCTGCGTGAGTCTTCCGATGTTTTTGCTTGGGACTATCGCGATATGAAAGGTCTTGATCCGCGAATCGATCACCATCGGGTAGTGCTCAAAGCTGAGGCAAAGCCAATTAAACAATTCAGTTACCGAATGAACCCCAATTATGCAGCACAGGTTAAAGCAGAACTCGATCGGTTATTGAAGGTGGGATTCATTGTACCAATCGAGCATGCTGAATGGATATCTCCTATCGTGATTGTCCCGAAGAAAAATAAACAGCTGCGTATCTGTGTGGATTACCAGAAACTGAATGCGGCCACGGTACCTCATCCATTTCCTCTCCCCTTTCTCAACACAATGCTAGACAGAGTGGCCCGGCATGAGATGTACTCCTTTCTGGACGGCTACAGTGGTTATAACCAGGTGCAAATGGCAGAACAGGACATATCGAAAACAGCTTTCATCACGAATTGGGGTGTTTATGCTTGTACGGTAATGTGGTTTGGGTTAAGGAATGCTCCTAGCATGTTTCAACGGTGTATGCAAGAAATCTTTTCACCCTACCTGACTACTTTTATGCAAGTATATCTGGATGACTTTTGCTTATTTGGGAAAATTGCGGCACACCTGTATCATTTACGTTGCTGCTTTCAAAAATGCCATGAATATCGGTTATGCTTGAATCCGGCAAAATCTATTTTTGCGGTCTCTTGTGGTAAACTCCTCGAAAATATTATATCTGCACAAGGAATCCAAGTTGATCCGGATAAAGTCGCAGCCGTGTTGGAGGCTCCAGTCCCCACAACACCGAAAGAAGTTATGCGCTTCCTGGGTCAAATCCGATGGCATGGCAGACATTTACGGCGGTTAGCTCATTTAGCAACACCACTTAATTGGCTTATGACTAGTCCTCCACGGCAGTATGATTGGACTCCCGAATGCCAAACTGCATTTGATCGTTTAAAGGGGTTATTAACGCAGGCTCCAATTTTGCAACCCCCGGATTGGGAACGCCCATTCCATGTCTTTGTCAATGCATCAGACATAGCTATTGGAAGCGTTTTAATGTAGCAAACTGACAAGTGGTTTCGGCCTGTCTATTATGCAAGTCGCCGTCTAGCTCCTGCTGAAAGAAACTATTCAGTGAGCGAAAGCGAATGTCTCGGGTTGGTGTACTCTGTGAAGAAATTTCGGCATTATTTGTTGGGCTGAAAATTCACCTTCCACGTGGATCATGCCGCGCTTGTATATCTAGTCCAGCAGCAACATTTCGGTGGTCGCTTGGCTCGATGGGTTTTCTTATTACAGGAATTCGACTATGAAGTTACTCATCGATCCGGCACCGCACATGCCTTGGCAGATTTCCTATCTCGGTTGGATTCCGGTGAAGCTCCAATGGGATTTGATGACACTACACCAGCAATTTACGCTACTGAGCCGGCTCGGGATGAATCTACAAAACCTCTTGTGCTGCCTACCTACTATGATATGCTACTCACTTTTCTAATTGAAGGGTGTCTTCCTCCTCATACTCCTCCTGCTCTGCGGCAAAAAATTGCGGTTTACAGTCGTAGATTCCGGTTGATTGTAGGTCAGCTATACTACATGGATCATACTGGTGTCTTACTTCGTTGTATTCCACCACATGAAGCAGACTCGGTTATTGCTATGGCACATTCACTACCCTCCGGTGGACATTTTGCAGCGGATCTTATGCACCAGAAAATTCTGCAAAGTGGGCTTTGGTGGCCTACCATGTACAAAGACGTGACTCAGTTTATGCAGCAGTGTGACACTTTGTTGGGAATTGAACTCACAACCTCTTGGTTAGGAGTGCGATAGGCTAACCACTTGCCCCAAAAGCCATGGTTGAGGATTACTTCCTAATCCTCTCTCTTAGGGCGTAGTTCAACCATCTCCTACTAGGAGTATGTGACATTCCTTCCCCCTTAGACTGAGCATTGTCCTCAATGCTCACTTATGGACCTTCTAACTCTTGGACCCACTTTCCATGCATGATCGCTTCCACCAACCTCAAACTCTAGCACATGGACCAAATTTGGACCTATCCCACCCTCCGTGGGTGCCCAAATGCCCATGCGCCTTCATCCAAGGCCAATTTCACACTCACCACAGATAAGCGCTTTTTCCAAGTGCCAACGAATGAGGCGCGAACCTCCGTCTCGCGCAATTTCTCAACTAGGCTCTGATACCAATGTTGGGAATTGAACTCACAACCTCTCGGTTAGGAGTGCGATGGGCTAACCACTTGCCCTAAAAGCCATGGTTGAGGATTACTTCCTAATCCTCTCTCTTAAGGCATAGTTCAACCATCTCCTACTAGGAGTATGTGACACACTTGTCAAAGGTCTCGACAGCCATTATAGCACCACTTCTTTTCTCTGCAACCTGTATTACCTTTGGAACCCTTTCAGAAGTGGGGTCTCGATTTTATTGGGCCAATAACACCACCAGCAACCCTTAGCAATAATCGATATATACTGACTTGTACAGATTACGCTACCAGGTGGGCGGAAGCTTGGGCTTTACGCTCAGCCACAGGTGTTTCGGTGGCAAAATGCCTAATGAAGGATGTTTTTCCGCGTTATGGATTACCTCTGGAACTTGTGACAGACCAAGGCACATATTTTGCCAATAATTTAATGTGAGTACTAACGCACACTTTTCAAATTCTGCATAAATTCAGTTCACCATGCTATCCACGTGCCAATGGATTGGCTGAAAGCACCAATAAGACTCTGTTGACTATGCTTTGCAAATTGCTCGTGGAATCTCCAGAACGTTGGGACCAGTTACTTCCCGCAGTTTTATGGGCATACCGAACTACATACAAAGTGGCAACCAGAATGACGCCTTTTAAGCTTGCTTATGGGTTGGAAGCAATCGCGCCGATGGAAATTGTAGTGCCAAGTCCACGCGTGGCCCTCACTCAGAAATTGTTGCCCGAAGACTCTTTGCCATTTCGGTTGGAAGCACTCAGAACCTTGGATGAACACCGTTGGGAAAGCTTCCTAACTCTTCAAGAAGTTCAGTTGCGGCAAGCCCGGACTCATGATCATTTCCTCAAGACTCTTGTGTTTACGGTGGGCCAACTTGTGCTATTTTATAATGCTAAAGCAAATCGTTATGCTGGGAAATTTAAATTACGGTGGTTTGGTCCTTATTGGATTAGTGAGCAAGTGGGTCCAGCTACTTTTCGGTTGACTACCTTGACCGGAGTTCCCCTTCCCAAAGTAATTAATGGTTCAAAGCTACACCCATATCACCAACATACTGATCACCGCTGACGTGTTCTTCGTTTTTCCGCGTGTCACTTATTTTCTTTTTATTTCCATAGTTCAGTGAATACAGACTGTAACTCTCCTCGTTTTAATATCTAAATATGATTAATCGCCGCCCTGTGTTACTGATTCTGCTCATGCATGCACGCCGTAATTATGGTGGTTATCATTTCAATACCGCACGATGAGTAGGGTTTTCGATCGCCTCACGTTGTCGTGTGTCTACTTAATCTTAATTCTTTCACTGTTAATCGCTATTATGTCTTTGTCTTTCTGTGCTCTGTGTTTTTTGTGTTCTCTGTGTTCTTGTACTTTCGCGTGCGCGTCATGGAAGCACTAGCCAACGTTGTTACCTTCCGTGAAGGACTCACCTCGGACGTGAGTGACTTTCTGCATATCCGAGGCCTTTTGAACTTCGCTGAATTGCCTTGGCATTCAGTGGAGTGTCACCCATTTTATGCACAGATTATTGTTGCCATCGCTGCCACACCTGCTACGGAGCAGAGTTGGCCTATTCTTTGCTTACCAACATGCGTAGTGATCACTCTGACCTCGTTTGCTAAAGCATCTCATCTTCCTATGGAAGGCTTGGAGAATGGTCCTCTCCTCCCTGTCGCTACCATGACTGCATTATTTCCACGGCACTCATCTAATGAGTACGCCATTCTATGTTGCCCTGATCCTGAACGTACCGCATTACAATTCTTAGTTGCGATCTTGAATTTGCAAAAATGTACCTATTGGATTTCACGTCCCTTTTATTCGATGATTGATATGGCTTCTCGTGAGCCTGTCAATTTCGCCTCTTATTATTTCCGGCGCATTCACCATGAATTGTTACAGTCATTAAACATGTCAATAAGGGTGATCTTCCACGATCACGTCTTCCCCATATCCTCACGTTTCTCTTTCCATCCATTCAAGCCGCGCAACCTCTGCCCAATGCTCCCTTTTTATTACGTGAAGAATCCACTCGGATGCTCGAAGATGAAGAGGATGAGGATGAAGATCTCTTCCAACTTCTTCGTCGGAAAGGCACCTGTATAAGTCCATCTGAGAGCCAGGTGCAAGGATCTAATGCCGCACATGAAGAAGAAGTTTTCCACGACACCGCCACTTCTATCCATATTGATTCTTCCGCCCAGTCTTCTCCAATCCAGCAGCAGGAACAAAGTGCGTCCACCACCGAATCTGAAGAAATTTCTTCCAAGGAGGATTCTCAGCAGCAGACCCACGATGATGTGCAAGCCATTGTTGCTGAGATTGTCAATGAAGTGATGGCTTTGGTCGATGCTGTAATTGACCGAACTGCAGCAACCACGCAGCAGACTACCGGAATTGTGTTGGTGCCCAACATGACTATTGTTGCGCCAGTTGCTCCAGTCTAGCCTATTGTTCCCGACGTACCCCCTTCTTCATCTTCTTCTCCCACCTATTCCCCACCATCTTCCCCTCATCTGTTCTCTGCTTCTACATCCCAATCCCTTCCTACTATTCCGGTTCCAACCCCCATGTTTCATGAACTTGAGTCAATGGGTCGCATGTTGATCCAATTCTCACAACAGTTACCAATGCAATTGAAGATGGCAACAGATAGAATCTGTCAAGACTTACAACACAAAGTGGATGTCTTAGAGGCCGACATTGCGCCATTACAAGAAGAAACTAATGCGGTGAAAGCAGAAAACCATGCCCTACAATTATAGATTCAGCAACTTCAAGATCAGCTTGCACACAAGGATGCTTTACTGTGTCAAAAGGATACAGACATAACCACGTTGAAGCAGGAACTCATTGATAAAACAGATGCGATGACCGCCATAGGTAATGAACTTCATAGTACGCGTGAAGCATATAGTATCTTAGAAGAAGCCTCCCAGTCTGTGGCTGCCAATGTGCTTAAAGCTGAAGCAGAGCTCCATAAGACTACTGAAACACTGTTCAGGCGTGATCAAGAATTACAAGAAGAGATTGAAAAATATCTCAAATTGAAGAAAGAATTGGAAGGAGTGCAGAATGAAAGAGAAGCCTATTTTAAGACCATGCAGTTCCAATCTGAAGAGCTAGAGAAAAGAGAAAAGAAGTTGGGATATCAAGCAGAGCATCTTTCGCGCATCGATAAACAAATTGAAGATATGAGAATGAGCCGTGACACAACCCTTGCCAATGATTTTTATTTGCAAGAGGCATTTTTGCAGACTCAGGCTGAAGTTTTGATGAGTCAAGTAATTGCAGCCAGTTCTGTACGCACAGACGCCCAATTAGTAGAGTCGGACACTTTAAAGATGATGCTGGATTCGCTAAAATAGAAAATTACCAGAACCTTCAAGTTAGCAAGAACCATGTATATACAAGGCATCATAGACAAGCCTTAATTTTGTTTCCATTGCGGGTTCAAGTCCACCGTGCGTGCCAGAGTGTAAGGTCGTCGGATTGGCATTATGTAATTCCTATTTTCTATTACCGCACGCATCGAAAGGTCGTAGCGAAGTGTTGTATCTTTCTATCAATTAATGAAAAGGCACTTTTTCGGTAGTTCTCCAGCAGAGAGGAACGGGATCGCCAGACTGTCTGTCTGGGCGATTTGCGGCCTATGGAGACGCCGTAGTGCAGCATTCCTTAAACTCTGAGTACTGTGAGTCTTACTCTGTTAAGTTACATTAATTTGTGATTAACACAGTAATGTTTGTCGGCGATATTAAGTCTGTGCGACGATAATTAATAATTCTTGCGTTATCTACTGTGGAGAGACTAACCGAAATATGAACAGTAATACTGTGTAGAAAGCGTTATATTGAACATTAATGTACTACTTGCTTGATGAGTTAAATGGGAAAATAAGATACAGGGCCTTTGATTTATCAGACCCCTACCATCCCCAAGAACCCGAAAGAGCTTAAAGTGTCTGTGACGGCAAGCGCACTTTAACAACATATAGTATTCTCTTGGCTCATCTCTTCTACGCTCTCATATACTGCTAAGAACAGTGAGCTTCTCTGATCTATTTCTCAGTGTGTACTTGATCATTTGCAGTGATTTAAGTTGTTATAGATTCATTAGATACTCTATTTGTATATTACAAAGATTCATGTAAATCACCTCAGCCATTCTTGCAATATGTTCAAGGCATTGCTCTTTTGTTCTGCATATTGTTAAGTCCCTAAAATATAGGGATGCATCTCAGATTTGCCAAGCATCATTCTTTGAGCATGGTTGATCATTTTAAGTGAAATAACTTGTGAAGGCTAGCTATCTTAGTCGATTAGGTATTCCCAAAAGGAGTTTTTCCAATTTTTACCAAGGAAGGAGTACTATTTATTTCTCTGAATAGGTGTAGTGACCAAAATAGCAAGTTTTTGGCTCATAGTGAAACTCCAAGTTATCTCGTTTGATCCAATGATCTGAGGATCATCTTTTAAAGTACTTGGGTGATTATTTGTGCATCTTGGAAAACTCAAGAGGTCTACTTTGCACTTCTTAACTGAGTTTTGGCTGATGTGAAGCAAGAATTTATAGCACCATCTCATCTTTGGAAGTTGTCTACCATCTCCTCCAACAGTGGTATAAGAGCAACATTAAGGTAAAATGGGAGATGGATTTCCATCATTCATTGAGAAATTGGACAGGGGCAATTATCTAGCTTGGTCCCTAAGGATGAATGCTTACCTCCAAGGAAGAAGCTTGTATGGATACATATCAGGAGATGAAGAAATTCCAACCTTTAGAAGCGGAAACCAACCTATAAGAGAGGAGCGAGAGAGTCTAGCTACATGGTGTGCAAAGGATGCTCTAGCCAGGTCTTACATACTCAATTCAATATCTAATTTTTTTTGTTACCTCATATTAGGAATTGTAAGACTTCCCAAGAGACTTGGGAAGTACTATCTTCATACTTTTCATCAAATACAAGGGCCAAAAAGAACTAGCTTTGCATGGAGCTCACAACCTTGATAAGGCAACCAAAGCAAAATGTAGCTAACTATGTGACCAAGATGAAGGATGTAGCTGATCAACTTGGGAGTATTGGAGAAGAAATTGAAGAAGAGTAGATAGTAAGGCAAATCATAAATGGAATCAACGCTTATGAAAAAATTGAGCCTTTTACCACAACATTGGACCTATATATGGACATGCATATACCTGACCTCAATACATTAATGGGGCAACTCTTCACACATGAGATAAAGCTCAACAGGAATGGAGATACTTCTAGAGGTAATAAATATTTTGCCCTTTACATAGATAAAAATAAAAGTAAAGATAAAGGCAAAGGTAAGAGAAATGAAGAAGATGCAACTACCTCCCAAGTGAATTTCATGGGTAGAGGAGGAGGTACTAGAGGAAGAGGCAGAGGAGCAAAACAAGACAGGGGGAGACCACACAACTCTTCACCTTGCAACATTTGTGGCTTGACCAATCATACCACAGATGAATGCTTCAATAACACAAAGAACCAGAGAGGAAGAGGATTCCACAAGGGAGGCTATGGAAAAACAAGAGGCAGGTTCAATAATGGAGGAAACAACTACCATCACAATTACAACCAAGAATACAAGAACAACTATCAAGGAGGCTTCAAAGGAAGAAGAGACTACAACAACTATATAGATGAGAAAGAGGATTCCTTATTACTCATGAATATGATAGCCAAGCAAGGTAAATATGATGAGTACCTATTTTGTATTGATTTTGGTTGTCCCAATCATGTAGCAGGCAATGTAGCATTATTGTCTCACCTTGAAGAACCCAAAGGAAAGAATGAATTTCAGATACATGATGAAACTAAGCACTCAATAAAGAAGATTGGAAATGTTAAAGCATATGATGGTAACATGAATCTTCTAAGCAGTGTATTGTATGTGCCAACTATAACCAAGAATCTAATTAGTGTTGGATAGATTGTTGAGAAGGATTTACAGGTTAGATTCACAAGACATGGAGCATATGTGGAGGACCCTCAACAAGGCTTCAAGAGGATTGCAAAAGGTGAGAAATCAGGTAGAATTTTTACCTTCGAAGTTGAAGATACAAGGATTATTGTTGTCTTCAATTATAAGGACCAAACCATATCTGAATTGGAGATATGGCATAAGAGACTAGGACATATAGGTGAAAGGACATTAAAGCAAACATGCAGGGATTAGTAGACACAGATATGTGGGGTCCTATTAGAGAACCATCAATTTTAGGGTCAAGGTATTATGTTTCATTCATAGATGACTATAGTAGGTGGACAATACTTTATTTTCTGAAGCATAAAGATGAAGTCTTCACTTGTTTCAAGACGTATTTGGCATTGGTTGAGAATCAAACATGTAAAAGTTTTAAGAGGCTCTCATTTGATGGAGGTGGTGAGTATTTCTCACATGATTTTGCTTTCTTACAAGATAGAGGCTTAAAGAGAGAGATCACAACTCCTGAATAGAATGGAGTGGTAGAGAGAAGAAATAGATTAATAGTAGAGGCTATAAGATCAATGTTGAGTGATAAAAACTCTGTAATTAGCTATCAGTAGAGGTTGTTTCCATAGCCACTTACCTAATCAATAGGATTCCATCCAATTCTCTGGATGGGATGACACCTTATGAGGCATGAAATGGCAGGAGACCTTCTTTAGATCATTGTAAGATCTTTGGGTGCATTGCTTATGCACACATACCCTCATAGATTAGGGGAACGCTTGATCCAAATGCTGAAAGATGCATATTTATTGGCTATGATCAAAATCAGAAAGGATATAGGTTATATAATCCCACTAACAAAGGATTTACAGTTAGTAGGGGTGTGGTATTTGATGAAAATAACTCTTGCTTTGAAGATGATTGCACAAAAATAAAGCTACCATATGATTTGGAGAATGATTTTCCAAATTTGACCAAAGAAGAACCAGATACATCAGAGGATGTCAACTCAGAAGATGAAGAACAAATTTATTTTGAAGAACTCAAAACTTGGAAGTCCAAGGGCAAAGCAAAGTTCAGAAAATTGGAAGACATTCTAGAGTCATCCAATCAAGCACTTAGAAGATCTCAAAGGGGAAGCAAGAAACCTATAAGGTATGGCTATGACACATCAATAGTCACCAAGAATTCTATATACATGGCTAAAGATTCTCTGTCAAATGAAGAAGCCAACAAGAAAGATAAGTGGAGAGAAGCTATGCAGGAGGAAATTGAAGAACTTCAAGAGAATAGAACTTGGGATTTGGTTCCCAAAAAACCATTCATGAAGGTAATAGGATCGAGGTGGATTTACAAAGTGAAAAATAATTCAAATGGCACAATAAACAGGTATAAAGCAAGGCTAGTAGCAAATGGGTTTGCTCAAACCCATGGAGTGGATTATGAAGAGTCCTTCTCACCTATGGCCAAGATGCCAACGATCAGAGTCTTAGTAAGTATTGTTGCTTCAAAGAACTGGAACTTGTACCAATTAGATGTTAAAAATGCATTCCTTAATGGTGGATCTCTAAAGAGGTCTACATGGCTCAACCACTAGGATATGAAGACAACGAAAAACCTGATTATGTATGTAAATTAAGGAAGGCATTGTATGGTTTAAGCTCTTAGATCTTGAAACCATAGGCTGGTCATATACTTGTAGGACCAAGGTTTTGTTGCAAGCAAGTTAGATTCTTCATTGTTTATTAAGAAGATTAATTCAGAGGTTATTTATCTATGTCTTCATGTGGATGACATTATCATTACAAGAAATGATGTGAATGCCATCAAGAAGATTAAAACCAAAATGAAGGAGGAGTTCAAGATCAATGATCTTGGGATGCTTGCATATTTTCTTGATTTAGAGATTGTTTATATAGATTTTGGCATTTTCATTACTTAGAGAAAGTACATATATGATATACTAGTTGAGTTCAAAATGGAAAATGAAAAAATTGAAGGTACACCCATGGAATTGAACCATAAACTCAGTATTCATGAAGGAGAGTTGTTTGAAGACATTACAGGTTAACAAAGTCTTGTTGGGAGTCTCAATTATGCAACCTTGACAAGAGTAGATATATACTATGGGATGAGTACATTGAGTCAATTCATGCATACACCAAGAAAACCTCACATGGAAGCTGCCAAAAGGACCTTAAAGTACTTGAAGGGTACTATAAGTGGAGGGCTATTTTATCCATTTACATCTGATTGGATATCAAGCTATACTCTAATACAGATTGGGCTAGCTCAAAAGATGATAGGAGGAGCACCTCTGGCTACTTATCTTTTGCACGGTCTAAGTTGGTTTCATGGTCATCAAAGAAACAATCAACTATGACATTTTCATCAACTGAAGCTGAATATAGGGGCCTTGCAAATACAACACAAGAGGCAATGTGGATAAAGCTACTCTACTCAGACTTGGGGCTACATACATACACTCCAATCATCTTTGGAGATAATACTAGCTCACTATATTTGGCTGCTAATCATGTATATCATGCAAGGACTAAGCACATTGAAGTGCATTATCATTATGTGAGTGGGAAGCTACTTAGCAAGGACAATTTTCCTATGTATCAAAAAACTTGCAATGTGTAGATATGCTAACTAAATCTTTGGATGGAACTAAATTGAAGAGGTTCAAGATGATGATCGGATTGCAGGGGATTAAGGAGAATTGAAGCCCAAGCATATTAGGCTTGAGGGGGAGCTGTTGATGCAATTACTCCGAGCCTAAATGATTGATCACTTATCCTAAATTTCATATGTTCATTCATGTATTATCACATGAATGATATCATGTAAAACATTGATTTTTACTCCTTGTAAAAGTCCATAATTGGAATCACTTCCAATTATGAGTTCTTAGGAGAATCTTTCCACAAATTATTTGGTGAGGATTTATGGCAAATCAAGTCCTAAAACTTTGGAACACTTTTAGGTAAGATTTGAATTCAAACTTGAATCTTGGCTCCAACAAAAGGCTATAAAAGAGGACTACCTAGTTGTGTGGAATAGAAGGAGATATGGCAGAGATTTCAGAGGAATTTGTGTGGCATATTGAGCTCACATTATAGCTTTTCTATTTCCCTCACATTGTGGAATCATTCGTTGCCAATGTCAATGTAATTTATGTGTATTAATACATATAGTATTCTCATGAATCATCTCTTCTACTCTGTCATATACTACTCATGAATCATCTCTTCTACTCTGTCATATACTACTCATGAATCGTCTCTTCTACTATGTCATATACTACTCAAAATAGTGAGCTTCTCTGATCTATTTCTCGGCATGTATTTAATCATTTGTAGTGGTTTAACTTGGTATAGATTCATTAGATAGTGTATTTGTATGTTACAAAGATTCATGTCAATTGTCTCAGCCATTCTCGAGATATGTTCAAAACATTGCTCTTTGGTATGCATACTGTTAAGTCCCTAAAATATCGAGATGCATCTCAAATTTGCTAAGCATCATTCTCTAAGCATAGTTGACAATTTTAAGTGAAAACTTGTGAAGGTTAGCTATCTTAATCAATTAGATATTCCCAAAAGGAGTTTGTCCAATTGTTACCAGGAAAGGAGTACTGTTCATTTCTTTGAACAGGTGTAGTGACCAAAATAGCAAGTTTTTGGCTCATAGTGAAACTCCAAGTTATCTGTTTTGATCCAATGATTTGAGGATCATCTTCCAAAGTACTTGGGTGATTATTTGTGCTTCTTAGAAAGCTCAAGAGGTCTACTTTGCACTTCTCAACTGAGTTTTGGCTGATGTGAAGCAAAAATTTGGAGCACCATCTCATCTCTGGAAGGTGTCCACCACCTCCTCCAACATTTATTAGTAATGCATTTATCTATAACCTTGTATATATTATTCATGTAAGTGATGGGCTTCAAGTTGTGAAGGGAGTCTTTAACATCCTTTTATTTCAAAAGTTGCTCGTTAAATTAAAACAAGGAAAAAAAATACAAGAAGGTTAGAAAGAGTTACACAAACGGCTTGTAAACTTTTTGTCCCTTTAATGGGACTCACTTGAATGAACACCATGTGGTGTCGAAATGGTCCATGATTGTAAGAAATCCCCACTCTTTAGCATCCTTTTTGTGTCTCCACCCGTTGATTAATGAATGAGGAAAGTGTTTGTTTTAAGCGATTTCCCGCAAAAAACGTTTTGCCTAAAGGAGTTAAAGTATGGGAGACCTCTCCCATCCACCATCGTTGTGAATGATTGTTAGTTACATTACAATAGATTGGTCTTCGTTTCACCCTGGGTAGAGAATCTTGGTTACTTCTGTAATTAAGAATGGACCTTTTGCACAACGAAGGGCTTCTCCTACTACAATTGAAACAAGCGATGCCCAAATAAGGGCCCACATAAAAGGTAGGGAAAATGCTAAGAAGGTTCTATTTTCTTATAAAGAGAATAGCCTTTAATACAAAAGGCAATAGACATGATTGTGGATTTCTTTTTCAATGTAAAGTGGTGGAAATTGAAGTTGTGATGTAGAAATGCACAACTCTCTTGGAAATACTATTTGCTATGACAAACAAACGGAAATTTGAAAATGACAGAACGATAAAAATGTTACAACAGAATTGTGTTATGATTTATGATAGGGAAAGATCGATCATCTAGGCTAGAGGAAAACAAGAGCAGATCATTGAAGACAATGATCAACCAAGGGAGGAAGAATTTCATAAAGTGATCGGTAGGAGATGGTTGAACCAGTCCCTTGATAAGCAGGTGATGGTTGAACTTCATCCTAAGAGTGAGGATTAGAAAGCAATTCTAAACCATGGCTTTTGGAGAGTGATAAGCCCATCACACTCCTAGCCCAGAGATTGTGAGTTTAAATCTCTTGTAAATTTAACACTTTCCTTTTTTTCCTAGCCTAGGGATTGTGAGTTCAAATTTCCTATAAATGTAACACTTTCCTTTTTTTCAACCTGTCCATGTGATGATCATCACATAAACTTTTTAAACTTGTTTGAATAATGGCTCTTTTGTCAAAGTGTTCTTGTATAAGTGGAAGAATGCATAAAATAAGAAGATTGCAATCTTGTTTTGGGTGTGAACGTAGTTTGCGTACTATTGGATAATTTTAGGCCCCTCTCATTTCCTGTGTAATGATATACACACATCAAAAACATCAAGATGGCTCGCACGGCTCTTTATTGTTTCCGCGTTCACTCTAAAAGTCTACATAGATAATTCTTAAGGGGAGTATGCTTGGCATAATCTTTTAGTAAAATGCTTTGATGCTTAGGTGTTTCCCTATCTAGAATTGTTCAAATATGTGGAAAAACAAGTGTGCACGTGAACGTAATTAGTTCTTATATAAGATCCATCTTATGTCACACAAGAGCAATATGCAAGTTATGAAAGCGAAGGACTCCCAAAGGTTATCTATTTGACGACCGAAAGGCCAATCGCTTAAAGGTCAAACGTCCACTTGAAGGTGAATGGGTTGTTCGCGCGCGCTTACGCACACAAACACACATGCTCTCTCACACACACACACACACACACACACACATATATATATATATATATATATATATATATATATATATATATATATATATATATATATATATATATATATATATATATCACTATACGATCTCCTAACAACAAACAAAGAATTCAAAGGCTACGATCCAAAGGCCAATTCATTAACGACCAAAAGGACAATTGCAGGCAAAGGCCTCGCTTGTGTCAAAATATTGACATAATTAGTTAAAGTGAGTTTGGAGAGGAGGAGAGGATACATCGCCCTCACAATTAGAAGAGTATTAAACTCTCATAATTATTAGGTTATGTATAAAACGTATATAAGTAGACATGGAGGATATATATAAGGTCGCCCCATCACAAGGAATTAGAGTGCTCGTAAGAGCATGACGGAGCGTTGAAGCGCAAACAGGTAGACCAACTACGATTTAAGGAATATTCTCTCTCAAGAGAAGAGAAGAGGATGTTTCGAGATTCAAAGCCTCTACCCTCTACCGTTCATCGAGAGCGAAATATGTGTGTATTTCGTGGCGCGTAGTACTTCCTTATTCTCGGGTCCATTGTAAAGCTCAAAATAAATTAGAAAGAAAAAGAGAAGCTTTTTGTCTCCGTTCCTACTCTCTCTAAGTACATCGACTTTAGACACAAATGGAAATGTCATGTTTCCAAACAAAGCACATCTCCAAGGAAATGAGCCCACTTAAGGCAGGCATTCGAGTGCTTGACTAAACTAATGCGAATAAAGGGGCATGCACTTAAAGTTTCTCAAGGAAGAAAGCTCTTGTTCCAATTCGCTGGCCTCGTGGTTGGGCCTCTCGCCTCTTGAGGCGGGGGTGAGGGTTCAACCCTTGGCAGCAACATGTAGGGACATATGAATCCCAGAAACTGTTGTATGTGGCTGTTGGCCACCATTTGACCTTCCTCGTGGTAGTTGTGACTGCCGTTCAACCCAGTTGTAAACCCTTGTTCTTGTGGGATAAGGGGGTCCCATGGGTACTATGCCCTTCCTTGTACAGTTGTAATTTCAAAGTTAAAGTTCGGGGGAGTAGGCCTCGGCCGAACTCCATTTTAAAAAAAAAAGGGAAGGAAGCTCTACTTGGCTGCTTTGGGGAGGGAATTAGTCAAAGTTCGCAAGATATTACAATACTACTTGATATATTCGTTTTATTTTCTTATTTTGAACTTATTCGACTGCATGCGAGGAACATCACCCATCACCATGCGACCCACGTAACCATCACGCGACCCTCTACATTCTATAAAATAGGTGCATACAACAATCCAAAGGCTTATACCACATCATATCAAAAGCTCACACAACCCATGGATAGGGCTTGATGTCATGGGCTTCGCAACACAAGCAAACTTACTTGAACTCCAAGAGACCTCCCTATCACAGAAAAGAACAACATACAATGCCATGAAAACAATGTCATACGAGGCCCTTACAAGATAACCTTAGTCATCTACATACGAGTCAAAAGCCCATCATGGTGTGGATATTCCACGAAAAAAGATCATACAATAATATGAAGCCTCATCTAAATGAGGTTTTTTAAGGACAACTTCAAGGGTTTAGTAACCTTCTTGAATTAAGAGTGCGCCATGGTGAATAACTATAAAAACAATCTATTAAAGTAACCTAAGCTGGTATAGATAGAATTAGACGAATAGAAGGAGAGGGACGAAGAACTTGAATTCCTAATTTGTCAAAAAGTCAGCTACAAAGATGGGATTCTAGCTCCATGCGCGCCCAATGCGGAGCTTACGTATCAACCTAGTTGATGAAGTGTTCGTTCACGCTAGATACACCCAAAGTTGCATAGAAGACACCTTTCTATGGTTGTCAATGTGCTGCTCAAAGTGGGGAGGCTTAAAAATATTCCATGAAATAAAACGGCGAAGAACTTCGGGAGGCCGCTGTGTGTCGTCACCATTAACGTAGTCTATCTCATGTGTCGTAACACCGTCACAATCAACTTATCGAGCTTATGAAAACATCATACTGATGCGAATCCCTCTCCGTGGCCGCAACAGGGATCGAATCGTCCGTACTGTGTTTGTTTCTGAGTAAGCAGCTGCCGTTGTTGATGCAGGTTGCTACTTCTCCAGCAATATGGGTTTAAAGAGATAGAATTCCAGGCTCGAGAAGAAGGCCGACGACAGACCAGTGCAGAGCCACATTGCCGCCCTCTCCAGTTTGCCCTGCAAACTCACCATCTCTTGAACGAGGCGGCGTCCTGAGAACTGTGAGGTGGCCTTCGTCTGCCGGAGAGGAGGCCATTGCCTGCAGGAGTCGTGTGTCGCGGGGAGCACGTCTATCGCGGGTACTCGGTCTATCGCCGGCGAAGGCCGTCGATCTATCGCGCGTCTCAGGGGGACCGTCTTTCGCTGGCCGTCTATCGCGACACTCCGGAGGCCCATCTATCGCGGCCTATCGGCGAATTTCCCGGTCTCTTCTGGCTTTTCCAACGTGCGCCGCCTGCTCTCTGCGCTGAGGGCTCTGTTTTTTTTTAATATAAAGGAAGTCCGCCTACTCTCCCGGACTTGAATTAGATAAAGAAAAGTACAACAGAAGGGGACTAGTGCCCACGGGACCCCCCAAATCCCACAAAGCAGGGAGGGATCCCACAAATTTTGCTAGCCTTAAGGTTGGTCCAGATTCCATGATGAAGGATTTGCCATAAGAGGACAGACTTTTTGATTTCTATGAGGGGGTGCCAGATAGCCATGAACTTCATGTCCCACCGAAGCCGCGTCCATGACAGGCACCACTTTTTGTTGAGGTTAACCTGATAGTCGATCGTTTCTTTGATGTTCGGGACTTTTGATAGGCTATTCCCATTGTGCCATTTGAGACCAAGCGAGCTCGACATGTCGTGCCATGAGAAGGCGAACTTTGTGTCGGTCCCAGGCGAGACATCTGCTTTGCAACGTGTTCCATTCTTCATGCGAAATGTTGATGCTAGGATCAATATCCTCAAAGTTGATCCAGCAGTTGGTGTCTTGTTTCCAGAGATGTTTCCATTTTCTGAAGCCTTTGTTCCATAGCTTCTTGGCATTTTGAATGTTCCAAGATTCCACATCCCGGATGCCATGGATCGGAAACCAGATAGAGTCGTTTTGTCTGATACCGGCAGCCCATTTCCAGTCTTCACTTATTCTTGTGAAGCTTTTGACTTTATTCCAACTCTTCCAAAGGGAGCACACCAGATTAGAGCCTTTCGGGAAGACAGGGATCGGGGAAAACAACAAGGTCAAGATGTTCCGTCTCGTACGTGAAAGTCACTTTATGACTTAGTATTAAATGGATCTAAAGTGGATTTTTAGAAGGAGTCACCTGAGTGTTCCCGACTTTTTTTTTTTAAATAAAGGAAGTTCGGCCTTAGCCTAATCTCCCGGACTTTAATTATAGTAAAGAAAAAAAAAAGAAGTTACAAGTGAACGGGACTAGTGCCCATGAGACCCCCAAATCCCACAATCCCGGGTGCAAAGCGGCCATTTTAATTTCTAAAAGCTTAAAAAGTGGCGAGGAAAGTTGCTTCAACGCCTTGGTTTAATTGCTAAAACAAGTTTTAAACTCCTTAAAAAAGAAATAAGTTAAAGAAAAAAAAACAAAAAAGAAAAAAAATGGGGGTTTTCTTTGGGGACTTCGCGGCCTGCTTTGGCTTGTAGAAAAAAAAAAACTCTGATTTGTGAGTCCTACTTTTGAAAAGGTTGGTGAATTCCTGTCTCCTTCATGTCTACCTTCGTGCCATCTTTGGGCTTAAGCAATGTGGCTCCCCCCCAGTCCCAGTGCCCCCCTGAGGCGGACGGCATCATGTGACACGGGTTCTGAGACTCACACACCAAATCAATTGGCAACAGGTGCTGTTGGGTGAGGTGGTCGGCTGCTCATCGAGGCTGTGGAATGCCATCAGGGGTGAGACCCTTTGGAATGCTTGAGGTTCTACCGTATTTGCCCTTTCAAGGTGACATGATGAGCCCTTAGAATCTAGGTAAAGGGGTAAGCTCCTTCTACCTCCCCCCAAGAAGAAAATCCCTTTTCCCTTCCTTTAACGTCCTTGAGGGAAACTACGCCACAACACAAGTCTCTTATTTTCACCTCAAATGGGCTAGTGCTTCTGACCAAAGTTTTTTTTTTTAATAAAAGGAAGTTCGGCCTTAGTCTAATCTCCCAGACTTTAATTAAAATAAAGAAGAAAAATTACAAGTGGATGGGACTAGTGCCCAAGGGACCCCCCAAATCCCACAAAGCAGGGGAGGAGTATGGTAGCCTAGAAGGCATCACAAATGAGGCGGATAAAATCATCATGACCCTCATGTGGGACCCATTTGGGTTTCAACTTGTTGTTTTCGAGGTGATAAATACAATGATGTCTAAATGGCGGAGATCTCTTATCTCGGGAGATTCTTTTACCAAGAAGAAACAAGGATTTCTCAATCGACCATTCCTTAGGAGTTTGGCCAAAATTGACAGCACATCGCTCCCTCCAAATTTTCCAGAGAGTCTCACCCCTGATGGCATTCCATAGCCTCGATGAGCAGCCGACCGCCTCACCCAACATCACCTGTTGCCAATTGATTTGGTTCGTGAGTCTCAATACTCGGGTCACGTGACGCCAGATAACACGAGACTTGGGGCAGTCGAAGTGCAGGTGAACTAAATCTTCAATGCATCGATGACAACGCTTGCACCATGGCGGCACACCACAGATTTTGTTAGCCCTTGCATTGGACCAGATACCTTTATGCAAGATCTGCCACATGAGAACGGACTTTTTGACCTCAATTAGGGGGTGCCAAATAGACATGAATTTTAGTTCCCATCGTAGTTTGGTCCAAGAAAGGCACCATCTCTTGTTAAGAGTGTGATGAACATCTAAGTTCTCTTTGAATTTGGGGGTTATGGATAGCTTCTTGCCATTGCTCCATTTGAGGCCCTCCAGGCAAGGAAGATCTTGACCGCAGAGAAGGCGGGTAGTTGAGCGGTCCCATGCTAAGCACCTGCTTCTGACCAAAGTTGTATTTTTGCGGTCTACAACCCTTCAATTTCAGGGTTATCTGAATATAGTACTGTATTTCACATTTTTAGTGCAATTCCTCGAGGTATTTTAAAATTTATGACCTTATTCTATGGTCTAAAATGGCCAAAATGGGCAATACAGTCATGAAAAATAAACTATGCTTGTGATATTTATGTCCTACATAATCTAATGAGTAGTCTTACTAACATCATTTAGAACCATCTATGGTCACACATAACTAGGGTCTCACAAATGGCCAACTCTCAAACTCACTTGTCCGCATAATGGGAGCCTTACAAATTACAATACAATGGATCATTCGTGGTCTCACAAAAGTGGAGTATTGAGCATATCTAAGAGATGCAACGTTAAAATTGACGAGATAGTTTTGTGGAGGCCAAGTTCTACCATGACTCAACATGAAGATCAATATATGAGACACATTGAAATCCGAACCCTGGACCCATCTCATCCAAAATCTTATATGAGACCCATCTCCGAAATTCCAACTCTAGAACACGCATCCAACGTGTCAGTGGCTAAGCAACGCATGCTTGACCACTTAGGTCTTTTCACATAAAGCGGAACGGAACGTCCAAAGGGAAACGCACACAGATCAGTCAATTTTGTACATGTGAAGACCTCTATTCACATAGGGGCGGCGGCGGCACAGATGGCTTCATGATCCACATCACGGAACTGCAAACAAAATTTTATGGTCTCACTCCGCTCAAGATTGTTCCACCTTCTAAGCGGAATTAAAAAAAACCATAAAATAACAGAAAACAGTTCAGTTTTAAGATTAAACATTTTGATTCAAGCTTTTTTGTGCTTCACGTAAGCAGTTTTACACAACCCTTATGTGAAACTGGCCTTACTGTTCTTGGTGTCATACTTAAACTAACAGACCAAAAAACCAATGTGATAAGGCTTGCGGCTTAAACCCATATAGCTATTAGCGAGACTCGAGAGGAAAAGATAAATCCAAAAATCTTTTAATATTATTCGTATCATTAAAAGAAGGCCTTCGTTAGAGAGTGGGAAGAGAACGTTTATGTTTCTCGAATAAGCCGGCTGGCCCGCACTCATGCCACACACATCTCTATCGAGTTTCTTGATCCCGATTTCTCCCAGTTCTACTCACCAATCACCAGCAACTTGGCTTGTACAAAAACAATATATTATATATTGGCTGATTTGTGATATGAATGATTGACCGGCTCTCCCTGCTTATGCGCGTACTTCCTCTTGCGCACAATGCATATTGCACACGCTCCTGAAAAGGATTCATTGCACACCTGCATTTCAAATTCGAAGGACCCATAGAAGGTGCAATGCACCAAGCAGACCTTCCGACACTTGCGAGATCTTCTCTGGGCTCATGTTTTTTTAGACGCTTCGTCTTACTCAGAGACATCGCCTCAGAGCGCGACGTGAGGGGCCAATTGACGCATGGTTGCATATCTTTCTCCTAGTCCACTGCATCGCTGCAAATTTCTGCTAGTTGCTCGATGCTTTGCCCAAATGTCCTGTCCAGATGCTCTGTTTTTAGTCCATTTTAGGCTCGCGATTCCCCATCATGTTGCCAGGCCTCCATCACATCGCACACCTCTCTGCGTTTGCTCACCTCTTCGGAGAGAGGGTTTCTCTTTTTCGCGACATTACGCTACTGTTTTCAAGTACTATTTGTACAAATCACATTACATCCTCTATCTGCTTATATTTCTGGGATCCTTGGACCTTCAGCTTCGTTCCGAACTTCCGATACCATGTCCAATGATCACTGATGACTCATCTCATGTTACGTCCTTCTAGTGCTTCCACTCCCCTTCTTCGTAGTTTGATCTTTCAACTAAATATCATTGTCCGAGCTCGAGGCCAGGTTCGCTCACTACGTCTTTCAATTCTTTCCTGAAGATGATTCAACCCGCTCTTTTAACTCCGCGGCTCCCTGTCTCTCCATCACGTTCGTCATGTCTCTATGAGCAGAGAAGTACCATTTGTTGATGCGATTTGTTTGCAAAGCTTCTCTGCAGACAGCCAGTTGTATTGTAGTCTCTATCAAATAGAGAGAGAGAGCTCTGTTGTTCAAGGAATTATAGTCCCATATTGTTTTCTATCTGCATTTGTATCCCTAAACAGAGACGTAAAAGAATCATCTTGATCAAAGATGAACGAAGAGATTTCAAACATCTGTTTTCGCACAGCAGCGAAGATGGTGACTGAAGTGGAAACTTTCTGTTCCGTTTACGGGGATGAGAACACAAGGTCCGGGGAGGTGTTGGAAACTTGGACCTCACCGAATGGAGGGAAAAAACATGCGAATTCATATCATGTGGATGCTTTCAGTACTAGCATTGAGATTTCACGTGAAGCTCGTTCGCCAGTACATGATTCCCCTCAACGGGCAGAATGGTTCGGAGATGACACTACCAACTTCGCAGCGGGAAAATCCTTTCCTCAGTTTCAACATGAGGCACGGTTTCTTTCATCTAGAAGACATGGAAAGGCAACTTCTGGACGTAAGGATCCCATAAACTGGCTCCCAGCTGAATTGCTTCGGCACGTGTTCCGCTTTCTTCCCGATCAACGTGATAGATTTTCTTGTGCCTTAGTTTGCAAGAACTGGCTTTTCCTTCAAAGCCATCTGCATCAGGACGAATTGGTCCGTTCAGAAGAAGAACGGCATGAGATAGGCGACGAAGCACAAAGCAAAGAAGTGATTTATACTTGTAGGAACGAAACTAGGGTGGACAGAAGGCAGCCGCAATGGGCTATAGGAGATCTTTCCCGTTGCTTACAAGGAAGAAAGGCATCTGATGTCCGTCTAGCTGCAGTTGCTGTCGGAACAGGCGCACGCGGGGGCCTTGGTAAGCTTTCTTTAAGGCGCAGCACAGCCACTGACATTGGACTTTCTGCAGTCGGTCATTGCTGTTCTGCTCTGAAGACACTCTGCTTATGGGAATGCCCTAGCATCGGAGATGATGGTCTTTCACTGATTGCTAAAGGTTGTCGGCTGCTGGAAAAATTAGATCTATATAGATGTTCAACATTTGGAGATCAGGGCTTGCAATGTATAGCTGAGCATTGTACGTTGTTATCAACCTTGACTCTGGATGAGTGCTCAGATATTACCGACAAGGCCTTGATCGCAATCGGGGAGGGCTGCCAAAACTTGCTTTCTTTGAGCATTCGAAGTTGCCCCCTGATGGGGAACAATGGGCTCATATCTGCAGTATGCAAGCTGAAGAGGCTCACGTGTCTGAAGTTGGATGGAATCAAAGTCGGGGATAGAAGCTTGACCTGCATAGGCCTTCACGCAAAGGCTTTAACCTGTTTATGCTTGGCCAATTTGGAGCTAGTGTCACATAAGGGTTTTATGTCCCTTAGCTTAGCTCATGGCATGCGGTCTCTTGAACGCTTTACAGTGGCAAACTGCAATAACTTTGGGGACGACATATTTCTCACGATGGGAAGGATGTGGGAGGGCGTAAAGTATGTATCACTGACAAGATGCAGCAAGATTACTGATATGGGGCTATCACTTCTCATACAAAATGGGACGTCGCTGGAGGTGCTACAATTGGAAATATGTACTTCAATAACGGCCCGAGGCGTATTTTCAGTGCTTACAAATAAGCACGGGAAACTACGGAAATTTTCTGTGAGGGATTGCTTGGGCATCCAAGACGCGGGCTATTTCCCATCTCTCCAATTTCCAGCCATCTCTTCTGTAAAGTCTCTATCCCTCGCAGGATGTGTTGGTTTTGGTAATATGTTCCTCGCTCTCATTGGATGCACTTGTCCTCATGTTACCAACATCGACTTCTCCGGGCTTAGAAATGTAAATGATGAAGGTATTCTTGCATTTCTCTACAGTGGAAGGAGGCAACTTACGAACGTCAATCTAAACGCGTGCTTGGGGCTCACAGATCGCTCTATATGCGCCATCGCCGAGCAATGTGGTGAGACTTTGAGGAGCCTCTCTCTAAATGGATGTGCCAAGATCACAGATAAAGCCCTCAAAGTGATGTCGAAACATTGCATTTCCCTTGAAGACTTGGATATCTCTAATTGCCGTGTTACAGACGATGGAATCACGGTTTTGCTGGTTAAATCAGGGCCTACCCTCAGCTCTTTAAATTTAGCAGGTTGCATGGGCATTACAGAGAGGATTCTCCCCGTCATTAAGGAAAAATGTCATGGTCTTTCCGATTTGAACTTGAAGCATTGTCAGGGATTGTCGCAGAAGTCTATCTATTCGTTTGAATCAAAAACATGGAGGTGCAATGTTCTATGTGAGTGACGCCATGGAGGGCAGGAACACGATAACCGACGTCTTCTTCTTTGGCATCCGAAGGTGCCTCGGCTAGCAGATGATGCATGACCAGTCTTGGCGAATGCAAAGCTGAAAATCTGCTTGTTTAGACCCACTGGTATACGCATAGGCAAAATCTAAACCGATTTAGGAACATAGTCTTTAAGTTAACTTGGGTTTAAGCAAGTTCTGAATTTAGGGCTACCTAACTTTGGCGCACCTTGTTTCCCGAAAGCTGCCTCCTTTTTGCAGGCTCCCGTTTCATGGGCGCTCTGTTCTATGTTCTCCTCCATCGTCTTTTGGCTTTGATTGAGAGTTTGGCAAGGCTTTTGCGATACTCATAATAGGTGAAGTCTTCACTTATTGTGTATTTGCCGTTTTCTGCTTCGATGAAATTCTGATTGATGAGAATCGGATAGAGCGAATGATACTTTATATCGGGCTCCTTTTAAACCCTGTATCTCAGCCTCAATTATCATGGTATGATGCCGCGCTACCGCTTTCTCAAACTGCTTTTAAGCTTACTTGGAGCTCCGTCAGCTTCAATATTTTAAATACCAAATGTAAGCAGCTTTGATGAATTGAGCAGGGTTTTCATACGTACCAGCATCAATTGGAAACGTTTATTTGTAACCGTATGAGCATACAATGTGACTCAGGTGAGATCCCCAGTGAGGTAGTTTTAGATATTTTCAATAAATTTAGAAGTGCGATTTTGAGAGTGTTGTGATAGAGGCTGGGATAAGGTGTGGGGATGAGGACAATGTATGCAGTCCTGCATGTTCTAGTTTTTCTGCTGTTTTCTGGAAGGGAGATTGGGGTCAAATGAGAAGGAAGAAATATGGAAGGTGCTTTGAGGGGTGCACGAGGGGCCTTAAGAAGGCTGGAGTACACGCTTTATAGAGTTGAGTATTCTCGAATTGTACAATGTGTTTTCGGGGGTGCAATAGAGGCCCGTAGGAAGGCTGGAAGTACAGGTTTTGCAAAAATTCAGTATTTTCATAGAGTTCGACCATAGAGTTCCAATATCCAATTGAGCAACTCTTATATATTATACGATAGCAACGTTTCTTTTTATAGCCATATTCTTGAGGGCTTTGAACGTGAGCTTTCACTTCAATTTATACCAATGGAGCTTCCGTTGTGTTCAATCTTCTTTCAATTTCAACATCTTTATGTAGATATGAGATCTTGTCAGGATTGTATCCTCCTTTCCGTATTCAACACTTTCCATGAAGACGTAAAGAAGGCAAAAACAACCTTGAATTCTCTATTTTTTATGTAGTTATCCTACCTCTAAGGAGGATCTAATTTCAATGTGCTTAGTATGAGCATGGAACACAGGGTTCCTCGCAATTGCCAATGCGCTCTAACTGTCAGTGAAGATGGTGGTGGCAGAAGTCTGACCAACACCCAAATCAACCATAAGGCGTCTGAGCCACACACACTCAACAGTCGCTGTGAAAGCTGCCCTATACTCAGCCTCACAACTAGAAGTGGCCACAGTAGGCTGCTTCTTGCTCAACCAAGATATACATGAGCTACCAAGCATGAAGCAAAAGCCACTAGTGGACACACGAGTGTCATAGCAACCAGCCCAGTCCGAGTCAAAAAAAGCATGCAAATCTGGCGGCAGTGATCCCCCCTTGCGATAAGACAACCCAAGTAGTCGAGTACCACTCAAGTAGCAAAAGATGTGCTTAACCGCCTACCAATGCTTGACACCTGGGCAATGCATAAACCTGCTCATCCATGAGACAACAAACTGAATATCTGGCTGAGTAATGCATAAGTAAATCAAGCATCCAACAACCTGCTGATAGAGAACAAAATCAAATGCATCTCCAGCATCATGAAGACTCAATCATAAACCTGTCTCCATAAGAGTAGCAATAGGCTTACAGTCTTCAAGGCCAAAACGCTACAATAATGTGTCAATATATTTTGTTTGACACAAAGCCATTCCACGATCAACATGCATAAATTGAATGCCCAAATAATGATGCAAATGCCTCAAATCAGACATCTCAAATGAGGCATGCAAATCAGCCTTAAAATAAGCAATATGCTTCTCAATAGGATCACTGAGCAGCATGTTGTCAACATAGACAACAATGATTAGAAGTACATCATTAGCACGCTTAACATATAAGGTGCTTTCAGTTGGGCTGTTCTCAAAACCATGTGCAATCAGATATGCATGTATCTTCTCATACCAAGCACGTGGTGCTTGCTTTAAACCATGTAATGCCTTTTTTAACTTGCACACTTGGTTTTCATGCCATTTCTGCACAAAGCCACGGGGCTAAAAAACATACAATTCTTCATGCAAGTCACCATTCAGAAATGCAGTTTTAATGTCCAACTGATGTACATTCCAACCATGATGGGTTGCAAGTGCACAAATGCTCCGAACAGTACTCATACGTCATGTAGGTGCAAAGGTCTCATCAAAATCAATGCCTCTTTCTTGTGCATAACCCTTTGCAACAAGCCTAGCCTTATACCTATCAACTGTACCATTCGGTTTACGCTTAAGCTTGTATACCCACTTAGTGCCAATGGCCTTCTTGCCTGGAGGCAAGTCACATAAAGACCAAGTACCATTCTTCATTATAGCATCATATTCAGATTGCATAGCAGCCATCTAATTTTCTGAATTTTGTGCTTCAGCAAACGAAACATGCTCATTCTCATACAGAGACTAGATGTAGCCATAGCATAGCAATCTGATGCAAAAGAGGCACTATGAGAGCCTAAACGAGTACAATATGTCAGAGGTGCATCTAATTTGCTGTCGCACAAGTTCTGCTCCAGCCATTTTGGCATAGTTCTTGCCTACTCAATATCAGCTCTCTCATCAATGAGTGCATCATGTACATCTGCATCAGAAATGGAATTATCTGCATCATCACATGAAACCTGCAAAGGCTGAGAAGTTGCCTCATCAGGATCAGCACTAGATTGTCCACTTGTAAAAAGAGGCAGCAAAGTACCATACATGTCTTTGGAGCTAACAGATGTCTCCTTAGTACATGAAAGCAATGACTGAATAGCATCTTCCACAAAAACAACATCACGGCTAACCAGAATGCATTTAGTCTATGGACGATACAGACGATAGCCTTTACTTTCAGAACTGTACCCAACAAAAATACATTTTATTGCTTTATCATCCAATTTTTTGCGATGTTGTTCAGACACTAATGCATATGCCAAACAACCAAAAACACGCAGATGAGCAACAGATGGCTTGCGGTCATGCCAAGCCTCATATGGAGTGATAGAGTGCAATGCTTTAGTGGGACACCTGTTCAGTACATATGCTGCACAAATGACAGCCTCAAGCCAGAAACTATGTGGTAAAGCCTGACTCTTGACCATACACCTCGCCATCTCCATGAGTGACCTGTTCTTTCATTCAACAAATCCATTCTGTTGAGATGTATATGGCACTATACATTGGTGTTTTATCCCAGGTTCAGCCAGAAATGCATTAAAATCAGGAGACATATATTCCCCCCCTCGATCAGAACGGAGG
The DNA here is from genome assembly GCA_020310875.1 of Ceratopteris richardii. Lineage (NCBI taxonomy): Eukaryota > Viridiplantae > Streptophyta > Polypodiopsida > Polypodiales > Pteridaceae > Ceratopteris > Ceratopteris richardii. The sequence goes on along the minus strand of CM035407.1, from coordinate 88,033,141 downwards.
GTGCCCATTTTACATGCTGTCAGATTTTCAGCCAAAACCAAAACCTGTTTGAAGCACATGAACACTTCGGACTTTGCCTTCAATGGATATACCCATGCATGCTTGGAAAAATCATCGATGAAAGTCACGAAGTAAAGATAATTCCCAAAAGAAGATGTCTGCATAGGACCACAGACATCACTATGTACAAGCTGCAATTTTTGGGTAGCCCGAATTGAACCATCTTTTGGAAAGGATGAACGCTCCATTTTGCCCAAAATACAGCCTTCACAAACATGTTTTCCAGGTGCCTCAAGTTTGGGCAAAGAGGACACCATTTCAGATTTCTACAGGCATAGAAAACTAGCAAAATTGAGATGACCAAAGCGTGCATGCCAAAGCTTTGCATCTGACATAGCCTGAGAATCATTTACTCCACATGCCAAATCATTTATAGATCTTTCATAGTCTATGAGCTTATATAGCCCATGACATGAAATGGCAAAAGCAATAATCACATCGCCATTTGACAGATCATGAACTGTACACCTGTCATCAACAAATTTCACAACCAAGCCAATCTTGGCTAATGCAAAAACTGATAACAGGTTCTTCTTGATCCCTGGCACAAATAAGGCATCTGACAAAGTGAAAGAACTACCATCAACAATAGTCAAAATGATCTTACCAACTCCCATAACATGATAAGAGGAGTTGTTGGCGCATGTAACCTTATTCCCTGTAAGGGTAGGCTCGAGTGAAGAGAAGAAACTGCGCTGCGAGGTAATATGTTTGGTTGCCCCACTGTCAAAATACCAAACATCTGAGTCTACAGCAGACATGCACTGCTCATGAGAAGATGGGTCAAAACTGGAGACAATAGTAAACACCCATTCTTCTTCCTGCACAAGATTAACAGACTCTGTTTTCGGTGTAGAGGCCTTTGCAACAACCATTCCAGCCTCTTTCTTCTTTGCCTCTTTAGCAGCCAGTTTTGGACAGTTCTTTATGATATGATCATTCCCTTTACAGTACTTACAAAACAATTTCTGCTTTTCTGATTTCTTCTCATCTTTATCTTCCTTCTTCAAATATGCAGAATTATTAGATTTCTGCTTACTAGTTGAAGAGCTCCATTTTCCTTTGCCCTTCTCACTAGCCAGGAAAGGTTGATCTGCAACTCGCATAATGGAACTGTTTTGCCTGGACTTATCTTCCTGCAATAGAACAGAGACTAACTCCTCAAATGATAAGGCATTTGGATTGCCTTTCATCATCAACCGAAGAGTAGAAGCAAAATTCTGATATGAATCAGGAAGACTATTCAAAACGGTCTGCAGAAGTGAGCTATCTGGTATAACCTCATCAGGAGAAATCAACCGTTCCTTCAAGTCTTTGATCTTCGTTAGGAAACTATCCATAGAATCACCTTCATTCATGTGCTCACTCTCCAACTGGTTTCGGAGGCAAGCAACATGAGCCTCATTCCTAGCTTGGTACAATGTGGCAAGTGTATCCCAAGCATCGTTAGCTATTCTGTAAGAGTGAAATTGAGGAATAATGGCACGTTTGACAGACAAAGCTATCAATGCATGTGCCCGGGCATCTCCGGCATCCCAGCGAATCTGCTCTGTAGTAGCTGTAGCAAAAATCGCAGCACGAATAGGAATATGCAGAATATCTTTATCTTCGACACCTTCTGCATCAGCTTCAGTACCTGCAGTTGTAACAGTTGTAGGTGTGATAGGACATTTTTTGACACCGTGCACAATGTTCCATAATCCTTTTGCAACCAACATATGTCGCATCATATAAGCCCATAATGGGTAGTTGATACCATCCAACTTATCGTCAATAGCCAACATACAAAATACATCACTACTTTCAGCCATGGCCGGTGACTAAAATACCTTGATGCAGAAAATTGACTGTATCTCAAAAAGTCAAACAGAACTGCCCAGAAAAATTCCGCTAGACCTGTAAGAGACTTCAAGACGCTTATACTGGTGAACAAAAACTGGTATATACCTTTGGCACAAAAAGACAAAATAGCCTGCACAAGCACTGTGATATTGCATTCGGAGGCCGAAACGAGCTCAGATCGCGATTTCAGCACCACAAAGCGAAGCAATTTTGATCTCGAAAACACGCTGAGTATGCTCACCAAAATTCGTGCGATTCTGAGACTACAAACAAAGGAGTTTCGACGACATCCTAGATGAAGTGACGACCTGCTTTGATACCAATTGTTGGAGATAGATGTCTTCGGAAGCACGCGAACAGCACAAGGAAGAAGAAGAAGCTTGGAGCATAACACACAATACTGAATGTATTACTAGAGAATGTACAAAGATAAGTAGCCCATTAGGGCAATAGGCGTATATACAAGCCGGGGGAAGAAAACCTCCTAAAGAGGGAAAAAAGTGCCCCGACGGTCCTAGAGTGTTCAAACACATCACTACCTAAATATATCAACACAACAAAGTATCATATACGTCTTTGGAGTTAACAGATGTGTCCCTTTAGTACATGAAAGCAATGGTTGAATAGCATCTTCTATAAAAACATCACGGCTAACCAGAATGCGTTTAGTCTGTGGATGATATAGATGATAGCCTTTACTTTCATAACTGTACCCAACAAAAATAAAAATCATCTAATTTTTTGTGATGTTTTTTAGGCACTAATGCATATGCCAAACAACCAGAAACACACAGATGAGCAACATATGGCTTGCAACCATGCCAAGCCTCATATGGGGTGATAGACTGTAGTGCTTTAGTGGGACATCTATTAAGTACATATGCTACACACATAATAGCCTCAAGCTAGAAACTATGTGGTAAAGCCTGACTCTTGACCATACACCTCGCCATCTCCATGAGTGACCTGTTCTTCCATTCAGCAAGTCCATTTTCTTGATGTGTATATGGCAATGTATACTGATGTTTTATCCCATGTTCAGCAAAAAACGCATTAAAGTTAGAAGAGATATATTCTCCCCCTTGATCAGAACGGAGGGTGCCCATTCTACATGCTGACATAGTTTCAGCCAAAACCAGAAATTTTTTGAAGCACATAAACACTTCGGACTTTGCTTTCAATGGATATACCCATGCATGCCTAGGAAAATTATCAATGAAAGTCATGAAGTAAAGATAATTTCCAAAAGAGGGAGTCTACATAGGACCATAGACATCACTATGTACAAGCTGCGATTTCTCAATAGCCTCAACTGAACCATCTTTTGGAAAGGAGGAACGCTGCATTTTGCCCAAAATAGAGCCTTCACAAACATGTTTTTTGGGTGCCTCAATTTTGGGCAAAGAGGACACCATTTCAGGTTGCTCCCGGCGTAGCAAACTAGCAAAATTCAAATGACCAAAGCATGCATGCCAAAGCTTTGCATCCGACATAGCCTGAGAATCATGTACTGCACATGCCAAATCAGTTATAGATCTTTCATAGTCTATGAGCTTATACAACCCACGACATAAAATGCCAAAAGCAATAATCGCATTGGCATTTGACAGATCATGAACTGTACATCTGGCATCAACAAATTTTGCGACCAAGCCAATCTTGGCTAATGTGAAAAGTGCTAACATATTTTTCTTGATCCCTCGCAAAAATAAAGCATCTGACAAAGTGAAAGAACTACCATCAGCAGTAATCAAAATGATCTTACCAACTATCATAATAGGATAAGAGGAGTTGTTGGTGCATGTAACAGTATTCCCTATAGGGGCAGGCTCGAGTGAAGAGAAGAAACTATGCTGCAAGGTAATATGTTTGGTCACCCCACTATCAAAGAACCAAACATCTGATTCTACTACAGACATGCACTGCTCATGAGAAGATGAGTCAAAACTACAAACAATAGTAAATGCCCATTCTTCATCCTGCACAAGATTAGCAGACTCTACTTTGGGTGTAGAGGCCTTTGCAACAACCATTCTGGCCTCTTTCTTCTTTGCCTCTTTAGCAACCAGTTTTGAACAACTCTTAATGACATGATCATTTGCTTTACAGTATTTGCAAAACAATTTCTGCTTTTCTGATTTCTTCTCATCTTTGTCTTCCTTCTTCGAATGTGTAGCATTTGTAGATTTTTGCTTACTAGTAGAAGAGCTCCATTTACCTTTGCCCTTCTAACTAGCCAAGAAAGCTTGATTTGTAATACACATAATAGACTTGTTTTGCCTAGACTAGTCTTCTTGCAACAAAATAGGAAGTAACTCTTCAAATATTAAGGCATTTGGATTTCCTTTCATCATCAAACAAAGAGTAGAAGCAAAACTCTTATATGAGTCGAGAAGACCATTTAGAACAGTCTCCATAAGTGAACTGTTAGGAAGGACTTCATCTGCACAAATCAACTGTTCCTTCAAATCCTTGATCTTTGTCAGAAAATTGTCCACAGAATCACCTTCATTCATGTGCTCACTCTCCAACTGTTTTTAGAGGTAAGCAACACGAGCCTTATTCCTAGCCTGGTACAATGTGGTAAGTGTATCCCAAGCATCCTTAGCTGTTCTGCAAGAGTGAATGTGAGGAATAATGGCACAGACAGACAAAGCTATCAATGCATGTGCTTGGTCGTCTTTGCAATCCCAATGAATTTGCTCTACAGTAGGTGCGGCATAAACCGTAGCACGAAGAGGAATATGTAGAATATCACCATCTTCGACACCTTCTACATCAGCCTTAGTACCTACAATTGTAACAGTTACAGGTGTGATAGGACGTTTTTCAACACCTTGAACAATGTTCCACAGTCCTTTTGCAATCAATACATGTCGCATCATATAAGCCCATAATGGGTAGTTGGTACCATCCAACTTATCCTCAATAGCCAACATACAGAATACATCAGCGCTTTCAGCCATGGCTAGTGACTAAAATACCTTGATGAAAAAAATTGATTGTATCTCAAAAAGTTGAATAGAACTGCCCATACAAATTGTGCTAAACCTTGTAGTAGACTTTGAGACGCTTATACTGGCAAACCAAAACTGGTATATACATTTGGCACAAAAAGAAGAAATAGCGTACACAAGCGCTACAATAGTGTGTTCGGAGGCCGAAACGAGCTCAGATCGCGATCTCGGCACCATAGAACGAAGCAGTTTTGATCTTTAAGCTTGAGTATGCTCACCGAAATTCTTGCGATTTTGAGACTGCAACCAGAGAGGTGTTGATGACGCCCTAGACGGAGCAGAAGCCTACTCTGATACCAATTGTTGGAGTAAGACGTCTACGGAAGCACACGAACAGCACAAGGAAGAAGAAGAAGAAGCTTGGAGCCCAACACACAATTCTAAATGTATTACCACTAGAATGTACACAGATAAGTAGCCCGTTAGGGCAATAGGCATGTATACAAGTCGGGGAAAAAAAGCTAGAGTGTTCACACACATCACTACCTAAATATATAAACACATCTCCCATTTTACCTTGATGTTGCTCTGATACCACTATTGGAGGAGATGGTGGACACCTTCCAGAGATGAGATGGTGCTACGAATTCTTGCTTCACACTAGCCAAATTTGAGTTGAGGAGTGCAATGTAGACCTCTTGAGATTTATAGCAACCACCTAGGTTTGGAAGACGATCCTCAAAACATTGGATCAAAACAGATAAGTTGGAGTTTCATTGTGAACTAAAAACTTGCTATTTTGGTCACTACACCTGTTCAAGGAAATGAAGAGTACTCCTTCTCTGCTAACAACTGAACAGAATCCTTTTGGGTAGCTAATGTTTGCAAGTTATCTCACTTGAAATGATAGATCATGCTCAGAGAATGATGCTTGGCAAGTTAGAGATGCACCTCCACATTTTTGGCTGTTGATAGTATGCAGACCAGAGGGTACTGTTTTGCACATAACTCAAGATTGGATAAGGAAATAAGTATGAAACTTTGTAGCAAGAAAGCAGACAATCTAATGAATCTATATATTTTAAGTCTAAAACTGATCAAGTACACATTGAGAAATGACTCACTAAAGTTCACTATTTTGAGTGGTACACGACAAAGTAGAAGATATGCCATATGAGAAAACTATATGTATTAATGCACATAAATTACATTGAAATTGGCAATGAATGATTGCACAATGTGAAGGAAATGGTAGAGCTATAGTGTGAGCTCAACATCCATATCAAGTACCTCTGAAATCTCTACTAAATGGGGTTGCATTCCATGCGACTAGGTAGTCCTCTTTTATAGTCTTTTGTGTTGGAGTTAGACGTCTGCAGAAGCACGCGAACAGCACAAGGAAGAAGAAGACGCTTGGAGCACAAACACACAATACTGAATGTATTACTAGAGAATGTAAAAAGATAAGTAGCCCATTAGGGCAATAGGCGTATATACAAGCCGGGGGAAAAAAACCTCCTAAAGAGGGAAAAAAGTGCGCCGGCAGTCCTAGTGTGTTCACACACATCACTACCTAAATATATCAACAAATCCCCCCTGGGAGTGATGCGGTGAACAAGGAGCTGGCACTCATGTATAAGGAAGTGCCAAGCTATGTGGAGATCACTCCACAAAATGAAGTAAGCCCAAAGCTTTGCGGAAAGCTTCAAACTTCTCCCTAGGCAGAGCCTTCGTGAAAAGGTCTGCAATGTTCTCTTGCGTGGGCACATATGCCAAGCTGATCTCCCCAGCAGAGAACCTCTCCTTGACATAGTGATAATGCACCTCAATGTGCTTAGTGCGAGCATGGAACACAGGGTTCCTCGCAACTGCCAATGCACTCTAACTGTCAGTGAAGATGGTGGTGGCAGAAGACTGGCCAACACCCAAATCAGCCATAAGGCATCTGAGCCACACACACTTAACACTTGTTGTGAAAGCTGCCCTATACTCAGCCTCACAACTGGAAGTGGCCACAGTAGGCTGCTTCTTGCTCAACCAAGATATACATGAGCTACCAAGCATGAAGCAAAAACCACTGGTGGACATACGAGTGTCATAGCAACCAACCCAATCTGAGTCAGAAAAAGCATGCAAATCTAGTGGTAGTCATCCCCCTTTGGGATAAAACAACCCAAGTAGTCGAGTACCACTCAAGTAGCGAAAGATGCGCTTAACCGCCTTCCAATGTGTGACTCCTAGGCAATGCATAAACTTGCTCATCTGTGAGATAGCAAACTGAATATCTGGCCGAGTAATACATAAGTAAATCAAGCATCCAACAGCTTGCTGATAGAGAACAACATCAAATGCATCTCCAGCATCATGAAGACTCAAGCGTAAACCTGTCTCCATAGGAGTGGCAATAGGCTTACAGTTTTCAAGGCCAAAATGCTGCAATAATGTGTCAATATATTTCGTTTGACACAAATCCATTCCACCATCAACTTGCATAAACGGAATGCCCAAATAGTGATGCAAATGCCCCAAATCAGACATCTCAAATGAGGCATGCAAATCAGCCTTGGAATCAGCAATATGCTTCTCAATAGGACCAATGAGCAGCATGTCATCAACATAGACAACAATGATCAGAAGCACATCATTAGCACGCTTAATGTAAGGGATTGAACTCACAACCTCTTGGTTAGGAATGTGATGGGCTAACCACTTGCCCCAAAAGCCATGGTTGAGGATTACTTCCTAATCCTCTCTCTTAGGGTGTAGTTCAACCATCTCCTACGAGGATTATGTTACATTCTTCCCCCCTTGAACTCCCTTGGGAATGTACCCTGACCAGCTATGGGACTGGTAGGATGTACCCTGGATGTACCCTGGCAGGATGTACCCTGACCAGCTATGGGACTGGCAGGATGTACTCAATCAAGTTCCATCCAAGGATTCCCAAGGAATTCACACATTGCAAGCTAGCTCATTGGAAAGTTTGTTCCGAGAGCTTTCCAACGGTATATTACACGCCTCAATCCGACCTACGGATTGAGAGATACACCCCAATCATTGTAAGGTCCATCATTGAAATCGACGCGCGCCTTCCACAAATCCTACCCTTTCACATGGAGGATGCCCAAGCGCCTTTTTTAGAGGCCATTGGATCATTCCACTTTGCCCAAGCCTACTTCCTAGGCTCTGATACCAATGTAAGGGATTGAACTCACAACCTCTTGGTTAGGAATGTGATGGGCTAACCACTTGCCCCAAAAGCCATGGTTGAGGATTACTTCCTAATCCTCTCTCTTAGGGTGTAGTTCAACCATCTCCTACCAGGATTATGTTACACTTAACATATAAGGTGCTTTCAGTTGGACTATTCACAAAACCATGTGCAACCAGATAGGCATGTATCTTCTCATACCAAGCACGTGGTGCTTGCTTTAAACCATATAATGCCTTCTTTAACCTGCACACCTGGTTTTCATGCCCTTTCTGCACAAAGCCACGGGGTTGAAAAACATACACTTCTTCATGCAAGTTACCATTCAGAAATGTTGTTTTAATGTCCAACTGATGTACATTCCAACCATGATGGGCTGCAAGTGCACAAATGCTCCGAATAGTAGTCATACAGCATGTAGGTGCAAAGGTCTCATCAAAATCAATGCCTCTTTCCTGCGCATAATCCTTTGCAACAAGCCTAGCCTTATACCTGTCAACTGTACCATCAGGTTTACGCTTCAGCTTGTATACCCACTTAGTGCCAATGCCCTTCTTGCCAGGAGGCAAGTCACATAAAGACCATGTACCATTCTTCATTATAGCATCATATTCAGATTGCATGGAAGCCATGCAATTTTCTGAATTCTGTGCTTCATAAAAAGAAACAGGCTCATTCTCATCACAGAGACTAGACATAGTCATAGCATAGCAATCTGATGCAAAGGAGGGACTATGAGAGCCTGAACGAGTACGATATGACAAAGGTGCATCTAATTTGCTATCACGCAAAGTCTGCACCAGCTATTTTGGCATAGTTTTTGCCTGCTCAATATCAGCTCTCTCATCAACAAGTGCATCATGTAAATCTGCACCAGAAATAGAATGATGTGCATCATCATATGAAATCTGCAAAGGCTGAGAAGTTGCCTCATTAGGACAAGCACTAGACTGTCCACCTGTAAAAAGAGGCATCAACGTATCATACATATCTTTGGAGCTAACATATGTCTCCTTAGTACATGAAAGCAATGGATGAATAGCATCTTCCACAAAGACAACATCACGACTAACCAGAATGTGTTTAGTCTATGGATGATACAGACGATAGCCTTTACTTTCAGAACTGTACCCAACAAAAATACATTTTACTACCTTATCATCCAATTTTCTGCGATGTTGTTCAGGCACTAATGCATATGCCAAACAACCAAAAACACGCAGATGAGCAACAGATGGCTTGCGGTCATGCCAAGCCTCATATGGAGTGATAGACTGCAGCGCTTTAGTGGGACACTTGTTCAGTACATATGCTGCACACATGACAGCCTCAAGCCAGAAACTATGTGGTAAAGCCTGACTCTTGACCATGCACCTCGCCATCTCCATGAGTGACCTGTTTTTTCGTTCAGCAACTCCATTCTATTGAGGTGTATACGACACTGTACAATGGTGTTTTATCCCATGTTGAGCCAGAAATGCATTAAAATATGAAGACATATATTCCCCCCCTCGATCAGAACGGAGGGTGCCCATTTTACATGCTAACAGATTTTTAGCCAAAACCAAAAACTGTTTAAAGCTCATGAACACTTCGGACTTCGCTTTGAGTGGATATACCCATGCATGCCTGGAAAAATCATCAATGAAAGTCACGAAGTAAAGGTAATTCCCAAAAGAGGGCGTCTGCATAGGACCACAAACATCACTATGTACAAGCTGCAATTTTTGCGTAGCCCGAACTGAACCATCTTTTGGAAAGGAGCAACGCTGCATTTTGCCCAAAATACAGCCTTCACATACATGTTTTCCAGGTGCCTCAAGCTTGGGCAAAGAGGACACCATATCAGATTTTTGCAAGCGTAGCAAACTAGCAAAATTCAGATGACCAAAGCGTGCATGCCAAAGCTTTGCATCTGACATAGCCTGGGAATCATGAACTGCACATGCCGAATCATTCTCAGATCTTTCATAGTCTATGAGCTTATACAACCCATGACATAAAATGCCAGAAGCAATAATCACATAGCCATTTGATAGATCATGAACTGTACACCTGTCATCAACGAATTTCACAACCAAGCCAATCGTGGCTAATGCAGAAACTGTTAACAAGTTCTTCTTGATCCCTGGCACAAATAAAGCATCTGACAAGGTGAAAGAACTACCATCAGTAGTAGTCAGAATGATCTTACCAACTCCCATAACAGGATAAGAGGAGTTTTTAGCGCATGTGACAGTATTCCCTGTAGGGGCAGGCTCGAGTGAAGAGAAGAAACTGCGCTGCGAGGTAATATGTTTGGTCGCCCCACTGTCAAAGTACCAAACATATGAGTCCACTGCAGACATGCACTGCTCATGAGAAGATGGGTCAAAACTGCAAACAGTAGTAAACGCCCATTCTTCTTCGTGCACAAGATTAGCAGACTCTGTTTTTGGTGTAGAGGCTTCTGCAACAACCATTGCAGCCTCCTTTTTCTTTGCCTCTTTTGCAGCCAGTTTTGGACAGTTCTTTATGATATGATCATTCCCTTTAGAGTACTTGCAAAACAATTTCTCCTTTTCTGATTTCTTCTCATCTTTATCGTGGTTCTTCGAATGTGCAGCATTTACAGATTTCTGCTTACTAGTAGAAGAGCTCCATTTTCCTTTGCCCTTCTGACTAGCCATGAAAGCTTGATCTACAACACACATAATGGATCTGTTCTGCCTGGACTGATCTTCCTGCAACAGAACAGAGAGTAACTCCTCAAATGATAAGGAATTTGGATTGCCTTTCATCAACAACCGAAGAGTAGAAGAAAAACTCTGATATGAATCAGGAAGACTATTCAGAACGGTCTGCACAAGTGAGCTATCTGGTATAACCTCATCAGTAGAAATCAACTGTTCCTTCAAATCTTTGATCTTCGTTAGGAAACTGTCCATAGAATCACCTTCATTCATGTGCTCACTCTCCAACCGTTTTCGGAGGTAAGCAACACGAGCCTCATTCCTAGCTTGGTACAATGTGGTAAGTGTATCCCAAGCATCCCTAGCTGTTCTGCAAGAGTGAATATGAGGAATAATGGCACGTTTGATAGACAAAGCTATCAATGCATGTGCCTGGGCATCTCTGCCATCCCAACGAATTTGCTCTACAGTAGGTGCAACAAAAACAGCAGCATGAACAGGAATGAGTGGAATATCATCTTCGACACCATCTTCATCAGCTCCAGCACGTGTATTTGCAGTACCTGTCGTTACAGGTGTAAGAAGACGTATTTCAACACCGTGCACAATGTTCCACAATCCTTTTGCAACCAAAACATGTCGCATCATATAAGCCCATAATGGGTAGTTGGTACCATCCAACTTATCCTCAACAGCCAACATACGGAATACATCACTGCTTTCAGCCATGTCCGGTGACTAAAATACCTTGATGCAGAAAATTGACTGTATCTCAAAAATTTGAACAGAACTGCCCCGTCGAGTTCTGCTAGACCTGTAGTAGACTTCGAGACGCTTAAACTGGCGAACAGAAATTGGTATATACGTTTGGCACAAAAAGACAAAATAACCTGTACAAGCACTGTGATAATGCGTTCGGAGGCCGAAACGAGCTCAGATTGCGATTTTGGCACCACGCTCAGAAACATGCTGAGTATGCTCACCAAAATTCATGCGATTCTGAGACTACAAACAGAGGAGTGTCGACGGCGCCCTAGATGAAGCGACGACCTGCTCTGATACCAATTGTTGGAGTTAGATGTCTGCAGAAGCACACGAACAGCATAAGGAAGAAGAAGAAGCTTGGAGCACAAACACACAATACTGAATGTATTACTAGAGAATGTACAAAGATAAGTAGCCCATTAGGGCAATAGGCGTATATACAAGCCGGGGAAAAAAAACCTCCTAAAGAGGGAAAAAAGTGCCCCGGCAGTCCTAGTGTGTTCACACACATCACTACCTAAATATATCAACATTTTGTTGGAGCCAATATTCAGACTTGAATTCAAATCTTTACCTAAAATTGTTCCAAGGTTTTAGGACTTGATTTTCCATAAGTCCTCACCAAGTAAGTTGTGGAAAGATTCTCCTAAGAATTCATGATTGAAGTGATTCCATATATGCACTTTAACAAGGAGTAAAAAATCAATCTTTTACAAGAGATCATTCATGTGCTAATACATGAAAGCAAATATGAGCCTTAGGATAAATGATCAAGCATTTAGGCTTGGATTAATTGCACCAACATCCCCCATTATGGTACTGTCAAAGAATAATGGTAAATTGGATGTGTGTATTAACTTGAAGAAAGTTAATGCATCCACCATGAAGGATAGCTATCTGCTATCATAGAGCATCTACTAGAATGGGTAGCACGAAAGGAGATACATAGTTTCTTGTATGGATTTTGAGGCTATAATCAAGTAGCTACAACCCCTGAAGATCAACATAAGATCATTTTTGACATTTAATGGGGAATCTATGCCTTCCGAGTGATGCCATTTTCCCTTACAATGGCTCATGTGTCATGTCTTTAATGATTTCTTTCTTAAAAACCTAGAAGTTCATATGGATGAGTTGTGTGCACATTCCCACATAAGACAGAATCATATCCCAAAGCTTAGACAGATATTGGATAAATGCAAAGAAAAGGAAGTATGTTCAAATCCAGATAAATGTGTATTCATGGTGCAAGAAGGAAAAACTTTAGGTCACATAGTTTCAAAAAATGGAATGTTAGCAAATGAAGATAAAATGAGAGCTATTCTCAAGCTACCAAGACCTAGAACAATGAAGGAGGTACATGTTTTGATGGGATGTTGTGGTTGCTATAAACAATCCATACATATATATGCAAGCATAGTTAAGCCCCTATGTAACCTTCTAATCGATTTTGAGTGGATTGATGATCATTTGCAAAACTTAAATGATGTTTGTGTTCAACCCTAATGTTGATGGAACGTGACTGAAAAAAACCTTTCCATGTCTATGTCGATGCCTTCAATGTTGCTATTCGATGCATGCTAGCACAACCTACAAATGAAGGAAATGTAGACCTACTCATAGCATATGCAAGTAGATAGTTGAATGCCATAGAAAAGCAATTACACCAAAACTGAGTGTGAAGGATTAGGTATATTTTATGTTGTAAATACATTTTGGCATTATCTATTGTCCAATAAAATTAAATTCTTTATAGACCATCAAACCCTAGTCTACTTGGTGAACAAACCTTGTAATATTGGAATGGTGGTAATATGGTTTCTCTTACTAATGGAATATGATTTTGAAGTTGTGGTGAGAAAACAGAAATACTATTTATGATCCGATCACCTCTCACAACTCACTTCATGAGAATCCCCACAAGATGTGTGCAATGAACCTCTTGATGCACATTTGTTCATTCTAGAAGTAGTTCCAAATGTGCCAAAGCAAGTGACTATGAATACACAAGAGTGAATAATTGAGAGCTCTAGAAACCGTGCACAATAGTGTTGCAGGTGGAGAGTTTGGACCCAAACGTGTCATTAAAGAAATTCTATTTTGAGGTCTTTAGTGGCCGACACTTCACATGGATGCACATTCCTACATGAAACATTGTGAAACGTGCCAAAAGAGATCAATGTCCTACAAGAAAAGATGAGTTTCCACTTATACCCATGATGGGAGGATGTGCATTCTCCAAATGGGGCATAGATTTTGTGGAACCGATAAATCCCCCTTTTGGGGTTCGGGTTCAGCACATAACTACTAACTTGTTCAAATACTCACACATAAAGATGAACTTGACCTCCAATCTATTCTCGCATCAAAAGAACAGGCAATGCAAGTGAATCTTCATGTAGACATACAAATCAGATTGATGACCTTTGGCATTATAGACATCACAGAAGAGAACATCTACTCAAGAAGATAATTAAGTAGCATACTTGCAGACAATAGATGAAAGGAGAAGACTTCATTAAATTCTTCAGAGGAAACTTCAAAGCTTACAACTTTCGAATTCTACATTAGAGATTGATTTAATTTCTATTAAAGACTCCTGTCGCCAGTACTGATTTCTTTTGATTCAATTATGAAGGCTCCTTCTTTTGCCATTGTAGACGAACCTTCTTGATTCCTTGCGTCCTCTTATCCTTCTCAAACGCTTCTGCTTCCCTTACTTTTAATTACCAAAAGTGGATAAATACCTTCACACGATGCCAAAACCCTAACTGACTATAACTGTTCATTAAAAATTTGATTTTAATAACATCTGATTCACCAAAGTCCGATTCAGTATCTGAGTTAGCATAATTCCAAGAGAACACTTTTTGTCTGATCAAGTATCCTTCAACACCTGCCACTGCCCACTGGGGAATTTTGCAAACAAATTGCACTCCGATTCACAATTCCTTGATCGTAAACAACTATTTCCAATGATCTATGAGGGACCTCTACTTCTGTTGCAATTACCTCTTCAACTTGTACCAACTTCTGACATGCTTCTATCTGATCCTGCTTCACAACCAATCATGTATCTGCAAATAACTCTTGTTGATCTACCAATGCATCCAATTCTTGTTCAACACTCTTCTACACCAATTGTTCTTTGAGTTCCTTAATCATCTGCAAATGTTCCTCATTCTCTACCTGATATCCTTCTATGACTTGAAGCAGTTCTTTTACATGTATAAAAACAAAGCCATCTTGTAATTGCTCATAAGCCAATCTAATCAGAGTCTTTAGTTTATCCTTAACTACATTCCATATATCATGCACATACTTATGGATTTCTATTTAATTATACCCATATCCAATTTCAACATCAAGATAACATCAAGCTCAATTTCTTCATTATTCAGAGTCTGTCACTATAAGATTAACAATGGTTTCATCCTTGACTTAAGAACCACAATATCTATTTGCAAAGTAGAATTCAAAGCTCACAAAATTTTCAATTCAGTTTCTATCTTCTCCTACATTTGCATCGTCCACAATTCAAATTCTTGTAAGGACTTCTTTGCCCTTGATATCTTAATCACCTATTGTTGTTTGCATTGATTGCTTAAATCCTCATATGCCTGGCTTTTCCTGTTTAATTCATCCTGAAGATTTCGAATTTTGCCTATAATGATTGGTGTTCTTCAATGCTTATCAAACCCACACGCTGCATTTGTTGTGCTAACTGTTCTTCCTGCTTGCATAAAAACTTAGAAACCTCTTCTAACTTCTGCTGCATTATTCTGACTTCTGAGCCTATTCCCTTTTGACTGTTGATTCTGATCATCTGTCGATTTATCAACAATTGTTTGTAACTAAGGCTCTAATCTTCCCTTCTTTGAGAGTTTAAATGTCCTCCCAACCACCTTGGGCTGCTCCTCACTGTCGAGATATGGATCAATGAGTCATGAAATCTTACTCCCTTAGATGATTCACCATTTAACTTTTGAGCTACAGATGCTAACTCCTCCATATTGTAACCAACCTTATATAGATCGCTATACACATCTTTAGGTTTCTCAGTCTCTTGAGCCAACACCTGTAATTTTTTTTTTAGCCGTAGATGCATCCAACTGCCCCGTAATTTCCTTTGGCCATACTTGCTCCTGTCCCTCCACCTATTGCACAAACTCAAACAGAGCTGCCAAATACGTGGCCATTCGACTATTAACTAAGGTTTTGTGTCTATCTCCTTCAAACATCTCACTGTTCATTCGCTCATATTCCCAATGTGCCCAACTAATTCCTCCACTTACATTTGCATATGCTAACAGAGTGAAATTTTCTTTTGACATGTAATCATACTTCACAATAAAACACAAGCGTTCTAAGTACCATTTTAATTGCTCACGCCTTGCATAGGTTGCATTCTTTATCATGTAGTATTCCTTGTTACCCTCTCGTGGCCCAAATTCCTTTTTTAATACCTCCTCTGAACATTTAGGAACTACAACATCCTTATAGAAAGGTAGCTTAAACACCTCAACGACCAATTCTGGTGAAAACTTTACCTGCATTGAGAGTTGTCCTTTGGTCTTCTTAATTATCTCTAGTTGACTCTTTGCGTAGTAATTGCAGTGCAAAGCTGACCAAGGAAGGGTTGCAAATTCAAATAGACACACCCGCTGTAGCCATATAACATTGAAAGGAGAACTGACATCTATTTCAATCTTAAAATCTGTGAAAGGATCCATTAACACTTGTACAAACTTGCTTACTGAAGAGGGCATTGCAATTTCCTCCTCATCCTCTTGTAATAAGGTATCACTTTCCTCAGACGTAGTTTCCTCCTTGTGAGCTACCACCTCTTGACGCCTACCCCGACCTCTCATTTTCGCTGTTATGCTAGTCGGAACGATGGAAGTTACCATGGCTATCTTCTTCCATGACATGAATTAATTCGACCAAAGCCAAATGCAGGTACCAAATTTCAAATCTGCTCTCAATTACCTGTACGATACCAGAGATCTTGCACAAAACAATGAGTGTTGAGGATACTTGATCATAAGTGAATTTTAAACCCAATGATGGCGCATGTTCCTACAATTCAATGGAATGATTTAAAAATTGTTTACGCGTGCATTTAAGCTCATCAACTTTTGTGCGCAAAACATGAGCAATAAAATAATATTTTGACAGCCTTTTACCAAATAGACACTTTCCAAGCCAACATTCTCCGAACAAGGAAACTCCGACCCAGCAAAGTCCAAATTGCTTACCACTCATCCGACCAACTCCGAGCCATGAAAAACTGATTGACCAAGCTCTGACTTCTAGATATCTGACCAATGACACTCTGAGCAAACACAATTCTTCGATTCATGCCCAATTAAATGGGACTAAACTAATCCTATGGAAGACCTCTTCTACTAATCCTCCCCATTCATTAAAGTGATGATAAGAGTAGAAGCATATTTTTTCAAAGGTACAGATTGACACCTGAGGAAACATTGCATTATTAATCGGATCATGGAAACATCCCATCACTAATTGGGTCATGGCAAAATAAGTTATTCTGCAACCATGCTCGAAAAGAATATCCATTTGCATGCTTAAATGTATTAATTTTGACATAAAATTTGGTGAGGAAAACATCCTTGGATTGGCTACCACTATAGTAAACTTTTTATGCAAATTTTGCTTCTGAACTGTCCGTGCAACTGTAATATCTTCATGAGCTCGCACCACTTGTGTATACATTTCCTCTTGCTATAGTATCAGTAGATAAACTATTTCTCTTTGTTGTTCCTTCAGCTGAACATGAACTTTCCCCTCCTTATCTTCTATCTGCTTGTTCTTCCCCTCCAATATAACATGTTGATGCTGGTCTACCCTGCTCTGCCATCCGCTTTGCAACTCTTGCACTTATACTTGCTACATTTGACTTTTTTTTGAATTGACTACCTCATTTACTAACTTTAGCTCAGCACATGAAAACCATTGCATCCTCAAAAAAGCACTTAATGTAATCTTAGACCAAAAATTATCAATAAAGCATGCCACCACCGAAGACGATGTAGATAAATAGTCCTTCACACCTCTGTGATCAATAAGAGTACTAATTTGATTCTCAAAATTAACCATCATTTGGACTAAGTTAGATGGCAACCAATCCATATGGGGCAGTTTAAACAAAATCCATTAATCGATTTTTCCATTCTTGTGCCAAACACATCTGCCAATAGAAAAGTTCCTTGACCTAAATCTTGGACAATTTGATAGGGACCTTTATATCTCAATATAAATTTTCCTGGATGAGGTCCTAACTTGGAATTGTACACCATCACCCAATCTCCTTCTTTAAATAGCTTGAATTTCAGATTCATATTCACCCAAGCTTGTCTCCTTCTCTGAATTACTTCTGTAATATATGCACTAACTAAAGGATCCTCCTCCAACTGAAGAAGATACTTACTTCTATGCTTAACCAAAACCTCAGGAGACATCTTTTCAGCTGTGACTCTCAAACGTGGGACCACAAACTCCATGGGTACTACAACTTCCAATCCATACACCAATCAGAATGGTGTCATACCTGTTGTCACCTTGAAAGATGTTCGGAATAACCATAATGCTGAATCAAGTAACAAATCCCAATTTTTCTGATTATCATGCACTAGCTTTTTAAGAATATGCATTAAAGTTTTGTTGGTACTTTTTGCTTGACCATTCGCATATGGGTGATATGCTGTAGACTTTTTATGCATAATCGAATGAGTGCTTGTTAATTTTGAAATCACTTCATGGAGAAAGTGAGCACCTCTATCATTACCAACTCTATAGGACAACCAAACTTGGTCATAATGTTGTGGTAGAGGAACTTTGCCACACTTTCCGCCTTGTTATCCTATACTCTTACAATAATCTGTAGCTACTAAAATGTATTTATTACCACGTTGAGTATTGGGCTTAATGGGTCCAACAAAATGCATACCCCACTTTTAAAATGGATCCAAAGGTAAAACAAGATGACCAGCCATCCGATCTGAATTAGTTGGTTGGCCCATTTTCTGATAAATCACACATCTTTAAGAATATTCATGAGCATCCTTTAAGACAATAGGCCACCACAGTCCTGCTTGTAAAACCTTCTTGCCTATAGTATCAACTGACAAATGACCTCATATTGGACCTGAATGTGCTTCTTGTAGCACAGCTGGTTGCTCAAAATCTGGTACACACCGAATGACTTGATCCACCCCTTTCTTATACAATGCACCAGCTATAACCAAACATGGTCTACTTTTAAGAGCAAACTTCTTCCTTTGATCAGGTGTAAAATGTTGAGGTAATACTCCATCCATTAGAAACACTAATAATTGATCATACCATGAATCTCCTTCAGTAGTTTTTGCATTAAACAACTCTGCATCTGGAAATTCATCTTTTACATCTATAGGTGCTTCACCTGATTCCAATCTACTAAAGTAATCAGCCATTGAATGCTCTTTCCTTGGAGTATGAATAATAACAAAAGCAAATTCTTGCAATAGAAGCATCCACCCAGCCAATCTTCCTGTCAATAAAGGCTTCTTGATGAAATACACCAAAGCTTGATGATCAACATGAAAAATCACTTTATTACCCAATAAATAATGTCTAAACTTGTTAAGGGTATACACCATTGCTAAAGCTTCTCTTTCAGTCACAGGATAATTTTTTTCCGCTGCACACAACACCCTACTAGCATAATATACTGGTCTATACCATCCTTTTTCCTTTTGCTACATCAAAACTGCTCCAACAGCCACATCCAATGCATCAAAAAATATATGGAATGGCAACGGGCAATCTGGTGGCTGCAAAATTGGTGCAACTGAAACCATCTTCTTCAATAACTGAAATGCTTTTTCTTGAGCTTTAGCCCATACAAATGGAACATCCTTTTTTGTCAAATGTGTGAGTGGTAAAGAGATATTAGCCAAGTACCTTAAATACCTAGCATGCCACTTAATTTGGCCAACGAACCGCATTACTTCCTTGATATTTGTGGGCGCCTTTCCTGTCCTAATGGCTTCAATATTTTTCACATCAATAGCCATCCCTTTTTGAGAAATGACATGTCCCAATAAAGTGCCACTTTGATCGCAATGATGCTCTTAAACGGATTGAGCACCATCTTGAATTTCGTGCATCTATCAAAACAAGATTTCAGATGCAGCAAGTGTTGTACCTTTTTTCCAAACACTGAAAAATCATCCACGAAGACTTGCATGAAATCCTACAAATAAGGTTCAAACACTTTATGCGCCACATAATTGAATGAGGGTGATCCATTCTTCAATCCAAAACTCATGACTCTAAATACATAAGCCCCAAATTCTGTAATGAATGCAGTTTTGTGCTGATCCTCCTCAGTAACACGAATTTGGTTGTATCCTGAAAATCTGTCCAAAAAATTATACATCTCGTGTCCAGCTACTGCATCCAATACGGCATCACAAAATGGCATAGGGAAGGGATCCGTAATTGTTGCTGCATTTAATTTTCTATAATCAACACAAACTCTGAGCTTTCCATTCTTTTTAGGGACCACTATAATAGGGGACAACCATGTGACCTGATTGACTAGTTTAATAAATCCAACTGTGAATAGTTTATCAATTTCTTCCTTAACCTGCTTAGCAAAATTAGAATTCATTCGATACCTTTGCTGCACAATCAGAACTGCATCTTTCTTTAAATTTATGCGATGTTGATGTAGATCAGGGTCTATACCTTTCATGTGTAAGTAATCCCAAGCAAAAACATCCACATACTCCTTTAATAAGCAAATGAGGTGTTCCATGAACTAACCCTCAAGCTCTTTACTTACGCCCACCATCTTTGGTTCAGTCTCCATCCCCAAATTAATTTCTTGAAGTTCATCCTCTTTTACCCTGCCATAACCTGCATATTTCTGATCATAAATTTTTTCAACCAAATTAATTACCTCTTTCTCTTGCTGCTCTATTTTTTGCTCCATAGGAATTTCCAGAGCTGATTTCCTTGTTGATTATTTCCTTGCTGCTCGCCTGATCTCTCCATGGCGGCCGTCCTTGCTGCTGCCTCTGAAAATTACCTCGACCCTGAACTGGAATAGCCTGATTGCCACTTCATTATTATTTCTATTGTCTGGCCTTGGACTTTGCCCTCTATGCTTGGGGTTATACCAACACTAATTTGTTGTGTGTACATCTTTATCACAAATATCACAAAATATTTTCTCTTTTGGAGCTATAATAGAATATCCATGTTTCTTTAACTTGCTAATCAAAGCTTCCTCTTTACTTTGTTTACCTTTATGTTTGCTGTGCTTTCTCACCACCACTTCTTCATCTTGTGTATCCGAATCAAAATCACTTGTCCCTTTCTCTGATTCCATTTTTGAATTTGATTCAGCCTATGAACTTGAATCACTGTCTCTTTTTTGATCTTCCAAATCTTCTTTCCACTCTTGCAACTGCTAACACTAATACATCAAAACCATTAGCAATATCCACACTTGCAACTGCATGTTTGATACTACTCCTTAATCCTTTTAGAAGGTAACCCACCAACATCTCATCAATAGGTCTCTCGTTGCCCTGCTATCTTTCCATTAAGGTTCTAAATTTATGATCATAGTCTTCTACTAACATGATTCTTTGTTGAATTGCTCTCAACTTTCTCAACACATCAGAGGGAGTTTTTACTTTCAAAAATCTTTGTAAAAATGTTGTTTTTAATGCATCATATGTAGCAATATGAGCAATACTGTATTGACCAAACCAACACATTGCTCTTCCTTCCAATGTAGCGACAAATTGTTGGAGTTTGATGTCATCACCATATATAGCTGGATATCCATTGGCTGTCCACTTTATCTCAAATTGAGCAACATGATAATCAACATCTTCTTTAGAGCCTCCTCTAAAATGGGATGCTTTAACTTTGGGATTTGGAGGTGGTTGCGCCATTGGCTGTGGCTGAGGTGTACGCCTAGTTCTTTGATCGGTCGTCCCTGCAAGTGGGTCAAATTGGAGTCGTCTTCTAACCCCTACAGTTGCTTCTGTTAGGAATAGTGCTCCTAGTATACCGCCCACTAGCCTTGCCTCTGATGCACCTTTTCCTCCTTCCTCCTCTTCAGTTTTAGGATTAGATTCCTCTTGTGCTTTGTAACAATCATAAAATTCTGAAGATGACTCAACGTTAGCTGCCTTTGCCTGCGCTCTTTTATAATATACTTTACCAAATCTTCCTCTTTGTCCTCTCATACATTTCTTGCTTCATTAGCAACATAGTAGGATCACCAAATGTGTTGGGGTCGGGTTCAACACATAACTACTAACTTGTTCAAATACTCACATAGAAAAATGAGCTTGACCTCCAATCTATTCTTGCATCAAAAGAAGAGACAATGTAGGTGAATCTTCATGTAGTGAGAAGAATCAGGTTGATGACCTTCGACATTACAGCCATCACAGAATAGAACATCTACTCAAGAAGATAATTCAGTAGCATACTTGCACACAACAGACGAAAGGAGAAGACTTCATTTAATTCTTCATAGGAAACTTCAGAGTTTACAACTTTTGAATTCTACATCAGAGATTGATTTAATTTCTATTAAAGACTCCTATCGCCAAAACTGATTTCTTTTGATTCAATTTTGAAGGATCCTTCTTTCACTGCTACAGATGATCCTTCTTGATTCCTTGTGTCCTCTTCTCCTTCTTGAACGCTTCTGCTTCCCCTACTTTTGTGAACCAAAAACGGATAAATACCTTCACACGATGCCAAAACACTAACTGACTATAGCTGTTCATTAAAAATCCAATTTCAACAACATCCGATTCAGTAAAATTCCGAGTTAGCACAATTCCGAGAGAACACTTTTTGATTGATCAACTATCCTTCAACACCCGCTACAAAAAACTCTCATTCTAAATACATCATAGTTGCCACATACTACTCAACCAAGTGGGTAGAGGTTAGAGCTACATGCAAGAATGACACACAAACCATTGCTAGATTCTTATTTGAGAATTTTTCATGAGATACAAACTTTCGATAGAGCTAGTTAGTGATAGAGGAACATATTCCTTGAATAAAGTAATTGAATATCTACTGCAAGATTTCATCATGTTTCACAAGAAATAGAACCTTATAGTCATCAAGCAAACATATAGGTTGATAGTATGAACAAAATAATGTCCAACGTGCTGAATAAACTAGTCGATAATAAATGCTCTAACTAGGACAACAATTATATCATGCTGTTTGAGCATATTGAGTGGCCAATAAAATGGTACTCAATGAAACTCTCTTTCAAATGTTCTTCAGCCAAAATTTAGTGCTACCCTTAGACTTCTTGATATCTTATTGAAAGTATCACAAACACATCACTCAAATGGCCATGAACTATCATCTAGGATGTTGGATCTAGAGTGCCTAGGAGAGACGAGATTGAGGGCAATTACATGAATATATGCAACCAAGAAGAGACAAAATTACTACTTTGATGCACATGTGAAAGATAAAGGCTTGAAAGATGGAAATTGAGTACTAGTCTACATGTTCAAACAACATGCTTGTAAGCGAGAAAAATGTTTTTATGGACCCATGATTATCAGTCAAATTTCACAAGTGGTGTAGTGCAACTAGAAACCCTAGAAGGAGAAGTGATGCTCAACTACACTAGTGGTTGTAGAGTGGAACTCTATCGAGAACCTCTCATAGATTAAATGCTTACACAATTGAACCAAGCTAAGAAGAAAAGAGAGAAATAACAAAGAATTAGAGAACATGCACACGTTGAGGCCCTAGAACGAATTAAATGTATGGAGTTGAGATGACATGACATACAACCACACGGAGACACCCCAAGATACCATATGACTATGTTTCAAATACAAAAATGAGCCAATCCTAGCATTATATATCAAAGATCATTCATAACAATTGAGCTAGGATAGGGTACTACAATCAAGATGATCAGAGCCCTCATTGACTTTGGCACAACCATAGTGCCATTAGATACTCTTGCAGTCTAAATATAGGCTTAAATGTAAAGCCAATAGAGGCATATCTTGTAGTCTTGGAGGTGTAGAAAATGCATGTTTAAGGGACGAGAAATTGCCGATTACTCTACAAGAGGTCCCCCTAACAATCAAGCTCTTAGTATGCCCTGATGAAGATCTAATTGAATCTTTAATCTTGGGCCAAAAGTAGATTTATGACCATGCAATGAATTTGAACCTGAAGAAGAGACTCTTGTAGGTTTGTATCACCCCATGTGACCCCAGGACCTTAGAACAATGCAATTCCAACTCATATGGGCACATGAAGCGTGTGTCGGAGGCTCAGTGTTAGTATGTTAAATCCGTCCTACAAAAGGCTTTTGTAATTTTCTACTTTCAAAGAAAACTTTTCGCGTACTTTTTCACGCACATCGTTTTCAGCCACCTTCTTTTCCAGCTCTTTGATTGGAACCGTTTTCTTAGCGTCTTCCTTAGGGGTCACTTGCATTTGTATTCGATATGTTTTGGGCCCAATAGTGATAAACCCCGTTCTCCAATCATGTACACACTTGGCCTGCATCAGCCATGGTCGCCCCAATAATATAGAAAACACAGTTTCGGTGGATCTTGGTCTCACAACCACGTAGTCAACGGAGAATTCGATCCCACCAACAATAGTTTGCACATTTCATATTAATCCTGCAGGCTTTACCTGTGTCTGGTCAGCCATTCGGAGAGACATTGGGGTATCTTCCAATTGTGTCAATCCCAACACTTTCATCATGTATTCTATCATTAGGTTCACTGCAGCTCCGCTATCCAATTGCGCGCCTGGGACCGCATATCCATTGATCTCCACTGTAACTGCAGGGGCATTCGAGTCCACTTGAGTCGTAATACTTTGGATCGTCCGTAAGACCACCTCGTCCACTTTTTCCTTTCTTCTCGCTTTCCTTGGTTTCTTGATAAACTCATTGTAGAGCTGCTTTCTGTAGGTTGGCGAACATCTTAGTAATGTGGCCAAATCCAAAGTGACTTCGGTCTCGGCAAGCCTTTGTACAATGTCCATTCCCACTTCTGTTTGCTTCTTTTTTGGCAACTTCTCTTGGACTTTAAGCCTTTCTAGAAATGGTGGAATACCCGGTACACATTTTCGTGTAATTGGTGGAAGGACCTCCACCTCGTCTTCTTCATCTAAATCCCTTTGCCTATGAGTCTCGTCCTCGTCATTCACTTGAACTTGGTTTCCTCGGGTATACTCTTGTGCGCGAGTGACCACAGCCACCATTGGTTCTTTACCTTTCTCTTTTCCTTGATTTGCCTCTACGAGGTGAGCAGAGGTGCTAGCTCCTTGATCCAACTCCCTAATTACTACTCCAGTATTGGGCACTCTTCCTTGAGGTTGCATCGTCGATTGTGGTTGCGGCTGTGCGTAGGTGGAAGTCTCAGCCCCTCTTTGTCCTTGGCAATAATTGTTTCTTTGTTGTGGGCAATCAGCATCATAGTGGCCCTCCCTACTACAATATCGGCACATAGGTGTGAAGTCTTCATGCTTTCTCTCATTCGGGCAATGTGCTTGTATATGCCCAAGCCACCCACACCGCCAACACTCTGGTGGTCCCGTTCTTCTTTGATTTTGTGGTTCAGGCCTTTGATATCCGCCTACTTGGCCTTGGCCTCCATAAGCATACGTGGGTCTAGGCCCCCATCTAGGCACGAGAGGTTCACTTTGGCCCGGTAATCCTTAATAAGCATAGTTCCTATTGTTTAGCCACCTTCCCTTTTCACGGCACTCATCTTCAGTGTGATTGTTCCTTTTGCAAAAGTTGCAGAAGACTCTCGGTTCTACGTACAATCTCGAGACTGTAGGACATTCTGTGGCCATGTGCCCATATCCTCGACATTTCGCACAAAAGATGTTTGATCTAAACACTCCTTGACTTGGCTCAAGTGCCACTTCCTACCTTACCGCATATGTCTCATGAGTTAGAGTGGTAGCTTTTACCGCCTAAGCCACAATTTCGATAATCCTTTCTTCGGTCAACGCCGGCTTCTCCTCTTGGGTCGTGCTTGTAGCAGCCATAAATGATGGCGGAGTTGCAACAAGATTTGTCTGAGTAGCACCACTTGTAGACCCATTGTTTGTATCTTGCATTGGTTCAAATAAAAGTTCTTGCCTTCATTGTTGGCCAAGTTGAACCTCTTCCCACACGCGAGCAACATCTTTGGCAGCCACCAACGTCGTCGGTCGGCTCAAACTGATATGCTGTTGAGTGCTTGGATCTCTAAGTCCCGCAATAAATCTTCGTTTCAAGGTATCTTCATTTGGGGCATTTGCGCCCATCTTTCTTACCAAAGTTTCCATTCGCTAGATATAATGGTCTATACTCTCATTTACCCCCTGCCAGAGATAATCCATTTGTTGAGCTAGACGATCTTGAAAACCTTGCCTACAAAACTTAGCCAAAAAGGCATCGTTTAGCATTTGATAAGTTCGCCTTCGCGGCTCTTCCAAGTTCTCATACCAATTGGCGGCCTCATCTCTGAATATGGCTGGCAAGATTCGAAATCTTTGCGCTTGGTTAACCACTTCATTTGCTTCACAGGTGACCTCGAACAATTGGATAAAGCTACCCGGATCCTCATCCCACAATCCCGAGAATTTCTAAATGCACTTGAACTCGTTGTGCCATTTCAAACAGTGGCGTAATGTCAATATATTCACGATCCCAAAAATTTAGTGCATGTGGCCTTAGGATCCCTCCTTCAAACTTTTGCACTTGATTCGCGACTTTCCTATGGGAGTACACTTTTTTGACGGGTCTCTTCCTGCTAGTCGAGGTCGACTCACCTTGCGACTCCCACCTTTGCCTTTCTCTTTCAAGGGCTCTTCTCTGAGCGCGCTCTTCTATTTCCGTTCGCGTTTCTCCTAAGGATGAGCTCCCCTCGCTCATGTACTAGATCCAGGGTCCGCAAGCTCGGCCAATATGTGGCGCTAGGTGAACCGATGGCACTCTCTTATAGAGACGTACCAAGCTTTTCCTGGCAAACGCACCAAAATGTTAGCACTCTCAGTCCAAGGGAAAAGATGCGCACTTAGGCTATTCGTTTGCCCAAATGACTTGCAATCGACCTATCTGCCTTCTGTTTAATCCTCAATAAGGTGCAAGAACACTCTTCCTACTCACACTTCCTATCTCTTGCTCTCCCTCAATTGCTAGTCCCTTTCTCTCGCCCACTTTCTCACACGCATATACTTCCGCACACTCTCATTAGATTTATCATGCACGCATGCTTCTATTTTCTCTCTTCTGCTCCTTATCATGCACACATGTACACACACACACACACACCTTTTGTCCTTCTTAGTCACTCTCTCTTTCACTACCCTCCCTTAACCCTCTTCTCTCTCACCCGTTTTTTTTTTCTTATTCATCCACGCACTTACACATGCTTTCTCGCACCTTTTCTCTCTTTCCCCTTCACTCTTACTTTTCACACACATGTACTCAGGCATACACTCATGCTTCCACCCCGCTCACACACACGTATTTAAATACACCCACACACGCATACCCTCTTTTCCATCCACACATGCACTCACATCCATAGGCTCTTTTGTCTCACTCACAAATCTCCACTTTTACCACCCTTATGCACACTCAGTTCCCTCTCTTTTCCCCTCTTGCACCCTCTTATACACACCTGTTTGCTCTCTTTCTCATGCACTTTTCACCCACATACACTCATGCCTATATCCATGCACTTACACACCTGCCTGCACATATCATCTTGCATACATACATCCCCCACACTACCCTTCCCTTTCCCTCTTACTTTCACTATCTTACACACTCGTACATTCACACACATGCTCACTCATGCATACATATATTCACACAACTCCCGCTTACTCTCGTACACACCCACACCGTTGACCATCTATCATGAATGAAAACAAGCACCACATGTATACAGATCAATGAAATACATTATTAGAGAACATTTCAATTTTTTATGAATCTAAAAACATCTCCATTGCTAAGATCTTTACCCAACCAAATGTCGACAACAGGTAAATGGTTTGGTGACACAAACTGGAATAATCATTCAATACAACCACAATCTGCATCACAGAGCACATCATGTACAACTCATATTTGTTACCAGAAGGAAACTGAACCTTTGACAAGTTTTATACACTTGGATTGCAAACATACAAGAGCTCTTGGGAAGGGGAAGACCAGCTGAGCAAGATATAGGCTCTTGTGTTAAACCCCTTTCACTTCAAGGATAGTTCAGACAAAACTCACTTCCATTTTGGACTTCCAACCCTGATGCTCCAACTTGAAACTTGGGCAGTTAAAGAAAGCGAAGCCACTAAGGCTGTCTCAGGACTCGAATTTTTTGGCATACAGTCTGAACGTGAATTGTTTCGTCTTTAGAACTTGAAAAGCCGATTATAAAAAATGGTAGAAAAAGCATTGTCCAACTCCGCTACTAAGTTTCATTATGAATGGAATACTGCACTTCAGTGTTAGGCTTGAATGTTGGAACTTAGCAACTAAATGCAAAATTGGCTACTGCTCTTAAGTGCACTCATACTTTCATGTCTCAATTCTGCATGTGTCTTCAGGGAAAACAAAGTAGGATAGACAATACAATACGATCAAAGATATAAAATTTCTGATGATTGAAACAAGTAATCATATCAATCATCACGTTAGTGGTGCCGGATCAAAGTCAAGTAAAAGATTTAATGAGGCTTCACATTCCATGGGAAACAATAGGACTGCTCTACAAAGCATATTCTCCCCTCGATGATGTTTGGGATACCTTTCCTTGTTTGCAAACAGGATGTATGGATCCTTCCCAGCCAAATAGGGCCCTCGTGGTTCATACCAGTATCAATAGAAAAAAATAATTGCCACTCTACATATGTGTGGCAAACAATTAGTTCAAGACATGGTCATCCCTCCCCTTCAATTTTCCTCTCCGTTTCCTTTCTCTGTTCCTTGAGACACAACATCTGCACAACTACCAACAGCCATGACGTACATCCCAGATCTACTTAGCGTCCGCTTTCATCAGTAAAAAAATTATAGAGTTCTCTTAAGGGTACCTCCATTAACATCAAGAACTCTCTAACCCCATGCCCTTTGGTTATCCTAGAGTGGTGTGTTTTATTCTCAGTGTTCATGTTCTATCATGAGGTCTATACGAAATTTTCTGCACCTTGACATATTCAACCTGCTATCAAAATGCTTACTTTGTGCAACTGGGACGATTACTGTAATAAAGTAAGTTTGTGATCTAGGGATCCGATTGGTTCAGACAGATCTGAAATCGGACTCTGTTTGGTCATTCCTTTGTGTGGCCACTGAGATCTCGAGTCTAGACTTACTGCTAGGTCATTTACTCTTCTAACCAAGTAATCCACTTAGCCTAATGGTTAAGACTCAAGGGTGTGAAGGAAGAGGTCTTGGGTTCAACCCCCATGGGGTACATGGGAAGAGTATTTTGCCTAAAGAGCTCTAGAACCTTCCAGAGGCATCCATTGGAGTTAACTCTGGCTAATTGGGACACTTGGCACACATGTAGTTACATGGCTGACACTTGGATGGTTAGTATCCACCTGCCCATGTAGGTAGTCCCTTGGAGAGAGCTATATATAGAGGCATATGGTTGGGAGGAGAGTCATTCATTCAAGAGCATTTACGTTGTTGCATTGGTATCAGAGCATTCTCCATAGCTCTCACCTTCATCAATTTGCTCTCTTCATCTTGCGTGTGCATAAGCTCTTCTACGACAAAGAAAAGCTGCTCGCGGCCGTCTTGAGAAGAGTGCAGAGTTGATCGTGCACCTGGCTTAATCTAGGAGAAGCTTAGCAAAATAGTGGTGACCATCTCTGCTATAAGCCCGCGGGAGCTCGAACCCAGATCCTCATACTGAGGGAGCGCTGCTCTATCCACAAGCCCACGGGCGTTCGCATGAAGGATCATCACAGCAGACTATATTATCGATAGTGCACGCTGAAGAAGATCTCATCCAGGAGCAAGAAGAGGACTTGTTAACGATCAGCGCTTGGGATTCGATCCCTCGACTTCTCAGGTTGAAGTGAAGTCACCTAATCACAAGGCCAAACAGCCACAGCGACTTCTAATCGCGGGCAGCTACCTCTGATCCGATTTTGACGCAGAAGAAGATATTGTCAAGGGAGACAAAAAGGAGTTGGTGCTGAGAATCGATCCCGGGACCTTGCGGTGAGGCTACAGTGACCTATCCGCTGTAGTAGAGGCTTTTCGTGATTATCAAGAGTGCGCGCTGAATAAGATCTCATTCAGGAGCAAGAAGAGAACTTATTAACGATCAACGCTTGGGATTCGATCCCTCAACCTCTCAGGTTGAAGTGAAGTCACCTAATCACAAGGCCAAACAGCCATCCGCGACTTCTAATCGCGGGCAACTATTTCTGATCCGGTTTTGGCGCAGAAGAAGATATTGTCAAGGGAGACACAAAGGAGTTGGTGCTGAGAATCGATCCCGTGACCTTGCGGTGAGGCTACAGTGACTTATCCGCTGTAGTAGAGGCTTTTCGTGATTAATATCTCTGCATATTATCTTCTGTTCCAATCCTATCTCTGCTCTGCTAATCCTAAGCCGAGATCTTTTCATTCTGTTTACTCTTTGGAGTTTGCTGATTACCCCAACCGAACCCGAGTGCATATCTGCGCTGGTTAAAGCTGTAGAAAGCTAAAAGTTTTGAGCAAAGTCTGAAAGAAGTGGAGCTGTGGAGTGAAGATCCGGAGGCCTAACTTCGTCATAATTCTAGCACTTTCGGCTAGAATCAAGTCAACCTCAATGGACCAAATCATCAGGAAACTAAGTGGAAATCTTGTGGAATGCATAAAAATCAAGAAAAAAAGGCAGGATGATGCTTATATAGACTTTTAATTTTCCTACAATCTAGCTAACCACCCACCAATCAGTTTAGGTGCACTTTTTGGTGGCTGATTTGATGAGATTTGAATTTGATTGAGTTTGGTGGAGCTTCTAACTTTATTCCACAACTTTGGGTCCTCATTTTTTTATTGTTCCACTTGCAAAACTCCTAGTTGAGCCTTTTTGCATGATTGAGACTTGATTTTCAATGTTTATATGGTTGAGTAGTACTCCCATGTAGTAATTTGGAAATCTATTTTTTAGTGAGTAAGCATCTTGCTTACCTTCTCTATCCTTGTCTCAAGATCTCTTTCTTCCTATCTCTCACTTATCATCTTAATTAATTAAGTGTGTATGCTCAAAAGGTTTTAGTATTGAAATGATCGTAGGGCCCCAAATTCCAACAAATCCAGTTTCAATCAGCTTGTCGATTTCTTCTTTTATTTTATCTGCATAAGTGTCATTATATGTGTAGGGCTTTTGTTTGGTGGGTTTGGCATCAACAGTCATGGGGATAGTATGAGAGAAAATTTTTAGATCTACTCCCTTCAAGTCTCTATAGTGCCATGCAAACACGTCCCTATATTCTCTTAATAGAGCTACAAGGTCTACTTCTTCTTTTGCACTTAGGTCGTCTCCTATGTATGTGCATCTCTCTTCGTTCTCTTCAATGGTCATTAAAATTGTTTTGGTCTTTTCTTTATTGTCATATGCTTCTCCTATAATGGCCTCTCTCTTAGGCATTCGTACCAAAATTTTTCAGTCCTCCACTTCAAATTTTTTGAAATTTTCTGGCACTTCAAACAATGATTCCTCCTCTTCTTGTTTCACTAGTTTTCTCTTCTTTTTCTTTTGACCTCCTTCACTTCCATGCTTTGAATTTATAGTTTTAATGCTTGTGAGAGGTTCTTCTTCTTTTTGGGTCAATACTCTACATCTTCTAGATAGTGCTCCTCTGAGACAAAGCAACTATCCATCACAATGGACTCTAGATCATCATCGTTCTCTTCCCCTTCTATGAAGTCACTAGGATCACATTCTTCTAGCAAGGGCTGACACATGAACACTGAAATATCATAACCCTCCTCATCACAATGAGGTGTCCACTGTTCTTCATTGACAGTAATGTCCATGGTAGCTAAGATTTCTGCCCAACCATGAGGCTCAAAGTCCTCATTTGGAAAGATCATCAGTGTATAGGCTCGGTCTTTAACCGATCTATCTTCTTGAGAAGTTCCTTCTTCCCTCACTTTTAGGCATCTTTCCTCTTTCTCTGCAACCTTGCACATCCACAAATGAGTATCTTCATGCATCCAGGATGGATCAGGTGAACTTCCAGGATGCACAGAGATAGAATCTTCTTTTGCTTTGTGGATAGGATTCCATTGTAGGGGCGGTACATCTCTAAAGGTGTAATCCTTCAAATTGACCTTGGTTGTGACCCCTAAGTGCTCTAAGTACAAGGAGTTGGTTCCTCAATCTTGCACTATTTGCAATTGTCGTAGGAAGGATCTTCCCAGGATCATCTCATAGACATTATTTTTCTCAAAGTTACATATAGCAAAGGTGTGTTCAAACTCTACACCACAAGTGGTAAGAGTTATCCCTTCGAGCAATCCTAGAGGTCTTTCAAAATGACCTTCTGCCATTTGAAGCTTCATTCTAGTTGGTCTTAATGTGGGTTTGCCCCATTACTTCCACAAGGAGGTGGTTGCAATAGCAACACCAACACCTGAATCTATGATTGCTTTGGTTGTGTACCCCTGGTAGGTGATCAGAAGTAAGTATTACCTTCTTCACCTTCGCTCATGTCTCTTATTTTATCGAGAGGTATCTCTAGAACTTTTTTCTTAGAGCCTACTTTTGGCATTTTGGAATCATGTTCTGGAACCTGATCCTTCACATGATTCCATAGCTCAGGTTTTGCTTTGAGCAGCCCTTCTATAGTGAGATGACACTGAACCTTAGTGTTCTTCAGGATGTCAGTGTTCCTTGGAACCATTGAGTCTTTGTTTCTTACCAGTATTGTGGGAGCTCTGATCCGGAGAGATTCAGATTCCCATGGGCCTGTGAATTGAGGCAACTCTTGTAGAGAATTAGATTCAAAATCTAATCTTTTGTCCTCTTGTTGGTCTGCTTGGTCGCCATAAATAGACGAAATGTCTTGGGGAAATTGATCATGAAGGTCATCAATTTCAGGAATAGGAGGTGGATTATCCTTCTTCTTGGCCCATTTCTCTTCTTGTATTTCCCACAAAAACTCTTGAGAGTATTGCTGAATTGAAACAGGTGTGCCCTCATCCACGGAATCAGGAACATAAGCTTTTGTTGGTGGTAAGCTTTCTCTTTCAACTATTGGTTGAGCCTGTGGAGGTAAAGAAACCTGCGGCTTGTTTACCAATGGCTCTAATCTCTCTAGTATGCCGTGGAAATGCAAATCCGGTTTGATAGAGTTTGTCAAATTGAACTTTTGATGAGTCCCGACCATAGCTTGAGCTAGTTCTACCATTTTCACGCACATTTTTGTCTGTTCAATCTCTAAATCTGCTTTAAGATAACTCTTATCTAGGTGTGCAGTTGTTGGCCCTTCTTGAAGTCGAGCTTGGTAGGCCTTGAACATCATGTCGAAGCCTTCTGGGGTTGGATGTGCAAGAACAGACCCTGGTTGTGGTTTATTTATAGTGGGTGGTGGGGTGGGACGAGGTGGAGTGGATGGAGCTTCGGCATGTGAGGGGCTTTGAGATGCAATGTCTTCTATTTTTGTTTGTGCATCTTTCATGCTTTCCTCTACTTCAGATAATTTTTTATTCCACTTACGATTGGTTCTCTTCCTAGTATCTTTCCATGTTCTTGTTTTCTTATTACTAGGCTCTCCTGATTCACTTGGCTCTGATTGCTCAGCTGGTTTATCCTGTTTTAATGTATGTGCCCTAGTAACTGCCTAGACACGGGCCACATTACTGCTACTTGAACTTGAATCGGTGACTAAGCCTACCACATTGATGGGTGTAACCTTGGGTGCACTAGAGGGATTCCTAGGACAATCTCTTGGAAGATGTTCCTTGCCGCATTCAAGACAAAAGCCTTGTATTGTGATGCTCTGTGCTTGTCCTGGAGTGAGTGAGTGGGGACATTCACGGATGAAATGGTCACCCTGAAATTTAAAACATGGTCCTCTTGGGGCTTGTCATCTTACCTGTCTCGATTGGGACCTTTGGTTAGGATTCGCGTACATGACATTGGAGTATTCTGACTCCCAGTTTTGTTCCATAACTAGTGTCTCATATTGATAAGAATAAGCCTTACTATGCTCTGGTGACTCTGTGTAATAAGCTTGTGGACTACCTTCATGGGAGTAGTCTGAACTATGAGCATGAGAGTTATCTTCTCGTATCAATGGGGTTAGTGGCACCAATGCTCTATTAGGGTTTTCCTTTGCGATCGTATACTTAACTGGGATCACATTGGCAGGAGCTAGTGGTTGGTTTCCTAGGAATGGTAGTGGCCTATATGGTGCCTGATATTGCTATTGTGGCCTATAATATGGTTGTTGGTATTGATTTTGATACCTACCCTATTGGTAAGGTTGCTGATAATTTTGTCTGACAGCCTGCCTATTGTATGGAAAATCTCGAGCCGTATGATTTGTGTATGTTCTCTCAATGGTGCAATATAGAGCATTAGGGTTTCCTTGGGGCTGAGCCATCATTGGGCAAACATTAGCCATGTGGTCTCCTCCACAGTTGTAACATTGCTTCAATGAGGTGACCCTTGGCATTTGTCTATTTTGGACTCCTAGCTTTTTGCCAACTTGCTCCGCTATCTCATCTATCTTAGTGGAGGTTCTAGAGGTATGACTAGTAGAACTATCAGAATCCTTATAGAGTTTGGATAGTCCTAAATCCTCACCCAAATTGTCTTTTATGTCAATACATATCCGCACACACTCTTCTATGGATCTAGTCTCTTTCAAGTACATGTATGATCTTAACTTGGTGCTCAGTAAGCTATCTAAAAACAAGGCCACTTGTTTAGCCTTGCTGGGAAACTCTGGAACAAGGCATCTTTGTAAGTACTGTCTAAACCTTCTTCCTGCAAGTGGCACGGTTTCTTGGGGTGTCTGCTTGAAGCTATGGATCAAGGACGATGTATTATGCATGATGCCACTCTTGGAAAATTCTACAATGAGTTCTTCTAGCAGTTGATATATGTTCTGATAATTGCAACTACTCAGGGGTTGGAACCAAGCTAAGGCAGTACCCTAAAGAGTCAAACCAAATGCCTCAAACTGGGTGAACAAGTCCTCGACCTGTTCAGCTCTTAACACTTGTTTGAACTCGGCCACATGATCATAAGGATCTCTTGACCCATCAAAATAGTTCTTCATAGCCTTGACCACTTGCGAAGGCCTAAGGGTTCTTGAGTGCTCTCGAGGTCTAGGGAATGGAAAATCATGTTCATCTCTTTGATGCCTATGTACTCTATGTCTCTCCCTTTTAGGTCTTTCACTTCCTAATCCTGATCGGTCTCTATCCACCATGTGTGCAAAGCTTACCTCAGGTCTCTCTCTCGTTCTTTCCCTTTAGGTTTCATGAGCCTTGGATGATCCTACTCCTTGGATACCATGGGAAACACTAGATCTTGATGGAGGGAAAATTGATTCACCCTGCCAAGTGTATGCATGCCTATCCTGCTCTCTTACCAAGAACATTTTCTCAGATGTGTGATCTAGATAGACAACTTTCACTGGTGTCTTCGGATCCTTGAATTCATAGATGGTGACTACTGGGCTAGTCGATCTGGCCTGAATCTCCAAAAGGCTTCCTCTGTTTCTCTATTCAAGAATAGTTCTATGCTTTTGTTATCTTGAGGGATCCAATCTGGAGTGATTACTCTAGTCAAGATTGACTTACCTCTAGGAGTCTTGGGTTCTCCTCCTAGGTCCCCTTGCTCTAGGTCTTCTTGGTGCAGGGAAATCAAAAATTGAAGTTTTGGTGAAGAATTGAAGTCAAGGACTGAAGAAAAGACCAAGTTATGAAGCATGAAGGAAGTGCATATCCAGAAGATGAAGATGTGTACACATATGTACATTAATTCAGAGATAGTTCACTTATACTTTTGTATA
The DNA here is from genome assembly GCA_020310875.1 of Ceratopteris richardii. Classification (NCBI taxonomy): domain Eukaryota; kingdom Viridiplantae; phylum Streptophyta; class Polypodiopsida; order Polypodiales; family Pteridaceae; genus Ceratopteris; species Ceratopteris richardii. The sequence goes on along the minus strand of CM035407.1, from coordinate 87,997,547 downwards.
GTCATGAGCTTGTAAATATTTGACTATATATACAAAGGAAAAATGTCGAGGCAAATGTATGATTATAGAATACAAGAATTCATAAGAATTAGGAGAGATTAGACACTTGAGAAGTGTGAAGATTAGCTCTCTCATCTAGATGTAAAGTTTTCTAGTAATGGAAGAAAATTGCGCCCGATGTTTCTGTGCATTCTCCTTTTGTGCTTGATCATTTCAAGAATCCTTTTGTAGGCATCTAATTCCATAGTTAATGAGTCTGTGGTTAAAGTTTGAGAGCCTAATTGTAAACAAGATGTGAGAATTATGAGTAGGAACATTCATATGTGAAGAAGTGTTCATTGTTTTCTGAAACAGGTGCAATCTCGATGATCAAAGATTTGATCATTTTGCAATGCACAGTTTAAAGTTTTGCATAAGTAAGGAGTCAAAATCTAAGTTGGAAGGTAAGCCATCTATGGCTAAAAGCATTTGCATAAACGGGTTCTAGATTGAGAGAACCAAGTGTTAGAAGTTACAGGTGTCTGAATCGACTTCTCAAAAGAGTAGTTTTAGACATAGGTGACTTGTTGAGATCATTTCTCAAGATCTACTGAGTCTTTTGGAATTATTTAACTTAGAGGAGGTGCACAAACTATAGGCGATAGCTTGTGCAATTTTTTATAAAAAACTTTACACATTTGATAAGTCAATGAGAGAGTTATGTGCAGTAGACTTTCTGTGTAGTCACCTTCTTCAAAGTTTGATCAAAATTTAATAATTGATCATTGATCCTCTAAATTGGTGAAAGTTTTGAGTTACTCTTGATATAGAGGTGTTCTAACTTCAAGAGTAGCTTGTTCTTTGGGAGATTAACACTCTCCATCAGTGGTATCAGAGCAGGAAGCATCAAAATTGAAGAAAGGAGGACCCCGACTGCTGCAGCTGTAAAGAATTCAACACCTGAAGGTTCAAAAGGTGAAAGCTTGAGAGCAGAGGTTGAGAAGGAGGCCAGAACATATCAAGGAAGACAAAAGGAACTACATTCAAAGTAAAGGTAACCTTATTCCTCATAAAGCTTGAAGGATTTAATACACAGGTGAAGAAAGGATGGGAGATTCTCTTCAAATAGAGAAGTTGGATAGAGAGAACTATCCAACATGGTCAATGAGGATGGAAGCTCTTCTTATGAGCAAAGAATTGATAAGTTATATCACAGGTGAAGAAGAAAAGCCTCAGTTCAGAGATCCTAGTGTTCCAACTAGGGAGGAATTATCAGATTTGAAGACTTGGATGAAGAAAGATGCTCAAGCTAGGAGCATTATCTACATGGTAGTTAATGATTACTTGCTACCTCACATAAGAGGTCTTGAAAGTGCAAGTGATATATGGAATTCTTTGGAAGAGCATTTCCAAAACACTACAAAGTCAAGGAAGGCATCCTTGTGGGCAGAATTTACCACTTTCAAGAAGAAGGCTTCTCAATCCATCCCAGATTATGTAACAAGGATGAAGGACATTGCAGATGCATTAGGAGCAATTGATGAAGACATTGAGGAGGATAAATTGGTAAGGCAAATCCTCACAGGTTTAAGAGGTGATGATAAATGGAAGCCATTCATTTTGTCTACTGAATTATCACTAGATCATTTTACTCGTGACCTAAATCAGTTGCTAGGACACATGTTTACCTTTGAGCAGGATGTCAAAGGTGAAAGTGATAAGAGTATAGGTCATGCAATGTATTCAAAGGATAAGAAGAAGAATATCAAAGGAAAGCAACAAGCAAATGAAGATGAAGGTACAACTAGTCAAGCCAACTTCCTAAGAGGAAGAGGAAGTCGCAAAGGTAGAGGAAGAGGCAGGAGTAATAAAGATGGAGTCAAAGCTTGCTGGATTTGGGGTAAGACAAATCACTTAGCTAATGATTGTTGGCATAATACTCAAAGTAATGGTGGATATAATCAGAACTTTAATTCAAGAGGAAGAGGTGGTAGAAATCAAAGAGATAATTTCAGAGGTAGAGGTAGTAGAGGTTACTTTGGAAGAAATGCAGGTAGAGAATTCCAAAGTCAACAATACAACATGCCTACTACAATTATGCTTCAGATCAGAAGGAGGATTCAACATTGATAATGAATGCAACTTGTGAAAGGCAAAGTGAAGACCAAAGAGTCTTCTACATTGACTCAGGGTGTAGCAATCACCTGAGTGGCAACATTGCTTTGATGACTGATTTGGAGAATAAGGTAACTAATCATGTAGTTCAAATAGGTGACAATACAAAGCATAATGTGAAGTCAATTGGATCAGTGAAGGCCAAGGATGGAAGTACTCTCTTGAGTAAGGTTTTGTATGTTCCTACAATTCCTAAGAATCTGATAAGTGTAGGCCAAATTGTTGAAAAAGGTTATGAAGTTAGGTTCACTAATGAAGGAGTGTTTGTGGAAGACCCTAGCAATGGGTATAAACAAATTGTTTCAGGAAAGAAAGAAGGAAGATTGTTCACATTGAAGATTCAAGGTAATGTTGGTCATGCTTTGTTCACTTATGGAGGACATAAGGTTTCTGAATTAGATCTTTGGCACAAAAGGCTTGGACATTTTAATGAAAGAGGTATCAAAGATATGCTAAACAATGGTTTAATGCTTGGATTGCCTAATGTTGCAGGTCAACATATGACATACAAATATGAAGCATGTCAATTAGGTAAGGCTCATAAGCAATCTTATTCCAAGCATGGTTTTATGTATTCAGAGAAGCTTGAATTGGTACACACAGATGTGTGGGGACCATCAAAGGATTTCAGTATCAATGGTTCAAGGTATTATGTGATTTATGTTGATGATGCTACCAGATGGATCACTATTTATGTGATCAAAGATAAGTCAGAGGTATTCAATACATTCAAACATTATCATGTGTATGAAGAGAGAATTACAGGTCATAAGTTGAAGAGACTAAGGTCAGATGGAGGGGGAGAGTATTTCTCTAATGAGTTCAGTGATTACTTGTGGAATGCAGGTATAAAAAGGGAAATTACTTGCACGTACTATCCTCAACAAAATGGTGTAGCAGAAAGGAGGAGTAGAACTCTTGTTGAGTTTGCAAGATCCATGATGAAGGAGAAAAATTACCCAAATTATTTGTGGGCTGAGGCTATGAATACAGCCACATATTTGGTTAATAGGTTACCATGTAAAGCTTTTCAGGGTATGACACCATATGAGGCTTGGTGGGTAAGAGACCTACTTTAGATCATTGCAAAGTATTTGGATGTTTGGCATATGCATATGTGCCATCACAATTAAGGCACAAATTGGAACCTAAAGCTGAAAAGTATGTGTTTATTGGATATGATCATAAGCAGATGGGATATAGGTTGTGGAGTCCATCCACAAAGCAATTCATTGTGTCTAAAGATGTTACATTTGATGAGCAAGGTACTTGGTATGCAGGTACAATCAATATTTATGCAAGTGATGAAGAAGTTGTGAATCAAAAGAAAGGTAAATCAAAGGTTCAGATATTTGATGAAGAAGTGAACAATGAAGTACAGGTTGAAGTTGAAGAAGTGCCAAGATTTGATCTAGAATGTGATGAACCAGAAACCTCAAGGAGTGGAGAACTTAGAAGGTCATCAAGACACAAATGGCAACCTACAAGGTATAGCTATGACACTTCTTTTTTGGCTACCAAAGATTATGCATATATGGTAAAGGCAGATGAAGACCCTTCTCCATATGAAGAGGCAAAAGGTAAGGAAAATTGGGAGAAAGCTATGCAGGACGAGTATGATGCATTGATGGAAAATGAGACTTGGGATTTGGTTCCTAAACCAAATAGTCAGAAGATCATAGGGTGCAAATGGGTCTACAAGACAAAGAGGTTTGCAGATGGAAGTGTGTCTAGGTATAAAGCTAGACTTGTTGTGAAAGGGTTTGTTCAGACATATGGTATAGATTATGATGAAACCTATAGTCCTATGGCAAAGATGACAACCATCAGGACACTCATAGCCATTGCTACATGTAAAGGTTGGAAATTATGTCAACTAGATGTGAAGAATTCTTTTTTAAATGGTTATATTTCAGATGATGTTTTCATGGAGCAACCACAAGGATTCTGAGATGAAAGGTATCCAGATCATGTATGTAAGCTCAAGAGAGCTTTGTATGGCTTGAAGTAGGCCCCAAGGGCATGGAATTATAGACTTGTGAAGTTCTTAAAAGAACTTGGATTCCAAGTATCTAAAGAAGATAGTAGCTTGCTTGTCAAAGCAAGTGAAGATGGGTTTATTTACATGTGCATATATGTTGATGATATAATTCTTACAGGTAGAGATGAGAAAGGCATTCAAGGTCTAAAGAAGCAAATGGAGACAAAGTTCAAGATCAGTGACTTGGGGGATTTGTCATATTTCTTGGGCATGGAGATCTCATACACTCAACATGGAGTGTATGTAACTCAAGAAAGGTATTTGAGAAACTTGTTGATCAAGTTTAAAATGGATGATTGCAGGGTAGCACCTACTCCAATGGAAGTGAATCACAAATTGAGCAAATATGGAGGAGAAGAGTTCAAGGACATGAAGCTATATCAAAGTTTGGTTGGTAGTCTAATCTATGCTACATTAACTAGACCTGACTTGTCATATGCAGTGGGAGTATTGTCTCAATTCATGCATTGTCCTAGGAAAGAACATTGGATTGCAGGACAAAGAGTATTGTGGTACATAAAGGGTACACTCAAAGAAGGTTTGTATTATGGTTTTACATCAGATACAAACATCAAGATTTATAGTGATACAGATTGGGCAGATAATCCTGATGATAGGAGGTCAACTTATGGATACTTGTGTTATGTGGGAGATAAGTTAATTTCTTGGTGTGGTATAAAGGTATGGTGGAAGCTGCAAAGGAAGTGATATGGCTTAACACTCTTATGAAGAGTTTTGACATCACTCAGAGTACACCCACTATTCATGGAGATAACATGAGTTCATTCTATCTAGCTGCTAATCCTCTTTTTCATGCCAAGACTAAACACATTGAGATTCAGTATCACTTTCTAAGAGAGAAGGTGATGGATAAAGAGATTGAAGTAATACATACTTCAACAAAAGATCAGATAGCTGATATGCTAACCAAAAGCTTGGATGGACCAAAGCTACAGAGATTCAAAGACATGGCAGGCATAAAGAAGATAGAGAAAACCTCAATTGATGATTGAGGGGGAGCTCTTGGTGCACGACAATCAACAATTGAAGTTTTGGTGAAGAATTGAAGTCAAGGACTGAAGAAAAGACCAAGTTATGAAGCATGAAGGAAGTGCATATCTAGAAGATGAAGATATGTACACATATGTACATTAATTCAGAGATAGTTCACTTATACTTTTGTATAGTCATGAGCTTGTAAATATTTGACTATATATACAAAGGAAAAATGTCGAGGCAAATGTATGAGAGTATAGAATACAAGAATTCATAAGAATTAGGAGAGATTAGACACTTGAGAAGTTTGAAGATTAGCTCTCTCATCCAGATGTAAAGTTTTCTAGTAATGGAAGAAAATTGCGCCCGATGTTTCTGTGCATTCTCCTTCTGTGCTTGATCATTTCAAGAATCCTTTTGTAGGCATCTAATCCCATAGTTAATGATTCTGTGGTTAAAGTTTGAGACCCTAATTGTAAACAGGCTATGAGAATTATGAGTAGGAACATTCATATGTGAAGAAGTGTTCACTGTTTTCTGAAACAGGTGCAATCTCGATGATCAAAGATTTGATCATTTCTCAGTGCACAATTTAAAGTTTTGCATAATTAGGGAGTCAAAATCTAACTTGGAAGGTAATCCATCTATGGCTAAAAGCATTTGCATAAACGGGTTCTAGATTGAGAGAACCAAGTGTTAGAAGTTACAGGTGTTAGAAGTTACAGGTGTCTGAATCGACTTCTCAGAAGAGCAGTTTTAGACATAGGTGACTTGTTGAGATCATTTCTCAAGATCTATTGAGTCTTTTGGAATGATTTAACTTAGAGGACGTGCACAAACTATAGGCAACACCTTGTGCAAAGTTTTATGAAAAACATTACACATTTGATAAGTTAGTGAGAGAGTTATGTGTAGCAGACTTTCTGTGTAGTCACCTTTTTCACAGTTTGATCAAAATTTGATAATTGATCATTGATCCTCTAAATTGGTGAAAGTTTTGAGTTACTCTTGATATAGAGGTGTTCTAACTTCAAGAGTAGCTTGTTCTTTTGGAGATTAACGCTCTCCATCTGGTCTGCTATCTCATTCTTAGGAATGATACTTCCAAACTCATTTGTTCTATCTGGGAGGTTTGTTACCACATACATGGTTCGTTCCTTATCAATGTATGAACCTTGTTCGAACTTGACCACTGGGTGTTCGAGTCCAAAGGGTTGATCTGGATTTTTGAGTTGGACCACTGATCGCCTCAGATCATCCTCATAGATGCGAGCACCTAATTGGTTGGTACTGATATATTCCAATTGTGTCTTATAGGGACCTTCTAGTGTTTGTAAATAGGAAGTACTTGAGCTACGTGTGGGTCTCTCCATGATGAAGGACATTTCTGAGTCACTTGTGTCGGAACTTAGCACGTAGGGATACCCACTTAGTTGTTGAGCCCAAGACTTGGCTAAATGGTTGACACTAGCCTCAGATGATCTAATGCTTTGCCTATCCTTGCCTAAGTGTCTACCAGATCTTAGGTTCATAAGATTTGTCTTCTAGTCCAAAATTTCCCCTTTGTATTGCTCAAAATCCCTTGGAGTCCCCTTGGTGTCCTAGTCCCACTTGAGGGTCAACTCCCCATGAGCTTTCCAACGAACCCAAAATCATAGCAAACAGATTTTATATGAGAAAGTTATGCTAGCTCAGGGTTGTGGGGGTTAAAAGAGGGAAACACGACCTCTCTAGGATTGCTTCAAAACAGGTGATACATAACACTTAGTAAGTATCAGTGATACTTGGAAGCAGATGATACACGATACTTGCCTTGCCACGATACACGATATCTGAACTAAATGATACATGACACTAGAAATTCCATGACACAGGATACTTGGGAAGTATCACAACACTTGGTTGCATGACACTTGGTTGGTCACGACACTCAACACCTGAGGAATATTGTGATACTTGGCCCTGAGCATGACACTTGACACCTGAGCGATCACAAAACATGACACTTGTCAGATATTGCAATACTAGACACCTGAGCGGTCATGACACACGACACTTGGCAGATGTCATGCCCCTATCGTGACACTTGGATGTCACAGATATCGCAACACTCGTCAGATATCGTGAAACTCGTCAGATATCATGACACTCGTCAGATATCACAACGCTTCTTTAGATATCACGACACTTCTAGAGTGCAAGATATCGGCGATACACGATATCTACCAAATATCGGGACACATAGGGATTCAAGTATCGCGATACTTGAACTCAACCGGTCACAACACTTGGATTTTTTGGAGTCCAAATTCAAAACTTTTTGCAACTATGAGTACCTTATGTCCTCCTTGTTACTCTTGCGTGTCTGTAGATGCATAATCTCCGATACTGCCTATACTGACGGTTACTCTTGCGTGTCTGTAGATGCATATCGGTGGTCATGACACACCCCAACGATCTGTTTTAAACGATCTGTCACTTTTGGTATGACCGTTTAAAACAGATCGTTGGGGTGTGTCACTACCACCGATATACGCATCGGTATAAGTGTCGGTATGAGGTCAATATAGGCATCGGTAATTTACTGGAAGTTACCGACGCCCATACCGACGCTTATACCGACGCCCATACCGAGGCGGAGTTTTAAACATACCGAGAACTCGAGAGCAAAACTGAACATTTTTGTGCATGTTTGAGTACTGGTTGTCTTCTCTCGAACTTGCACGCATGAACCGAATTGCGACCTACATATACACACATGCATGCATACCTCACACGCACACACACACACACATACATACACACATGCATGCACACACACACACACACACACCTGAATGCATACACACATGCATACATACACACACATACACATATACTCACACATGCATACATAGACACACATACACATATAGAAACATGCATACATTCACACATGTACATACATACACACATGCACACATATACACACACATAAGCTAGTGTTTTAATTAAATATATAAAATTTTGATTTTAAAGTTTTTTTTACATCAAATATATAAAAATAGGATTAGGGTTTTTAGGCTATTTACACATACATATGCATATACATATAGATATACACATACACATATATACACATGCGTACACATACACACATGTTTTAGGTCTAGGTCTTTCCGATTAGGGTTTTAGCGTTTTTACACATGCATAACATATATACACACATACACATACACTATAATACATATATACATGTATATACACATGCATACAGAAATATACATATTTTAGGTCTAGATATTTAAGATTAGGGTTTTAGGGTTTAGGCATACATCAATTACATTTATATTAAGAAAAAATATGGAAAAAAATAAGAAAGGAATCTGAATATATAAATAAACATATATATAAAATAGGATTAGGGTTTTAGGAATAGGGGTTTAGGTTTTCTTAGGTGTTTAAGTATTTAGGTTTTAGTATTTCAGGTTTAAGTCTTTAGGATTTAGTATTTCAAGTTTAACTCTTTCTAATTAGGGTTTTAGGGTTTTAACACGTACATAACATATATACACACATACACATACACATATAATATATATATACATGTATGTACACATGCATACAGAAATATACATAGGTCTAGATCTTCAAGATTAGGGTTTTAGGGTTTAGGCATATAAAGAGAAAATATAGAAAAAAATTAAGGAAAGAATCTGAATATATAAATAGATACATATAAAATAGGATAATTATATAGATAAATAAATATAAAAAGAACTAGTTTTTTAAATAATTTAATTAAATATATATAATTAAATATATATAATTAAATATATATAATTAAATATATAAAAATAGGATTAATTAAGAGAAAAATTTGAATATATAAATAAATGTATATATAAAACAAGATAATTATATAGATAAATAAATATGATAAGAACAAGTGATTTAAATAAATAAATTAAATATCTATGACTAAATATATAAAAATAGGTTTAATTTTAATCATTTTAATCAGAGTAAATATATATACACATACACATACACACATATACTTATACACCTATCTATAAACACATATATATACACATACACATATATATACACATGCATACACATATATAAACACATGCATACACATATATACATGTTTTAGATCTATGTCTTTTTGATTAGGGTTTTAAGGTTTTAACACGTACATAACATATATACACACATACACATACACATATAATACACACACACACACACACACACACACACACACACATATATATATATATATATATATATATATATATATATATATATATATATATATATATATATATATATATATATATATATATATATATATATATACATACATACATACATACATACATACATACATACATATATATATATATATATATATATATATATATATATATATATATATATATATATATATATATATATATATATATATATATATACACATACATACAGAAATATACATATTTTAGGTCTAGATCTTTAAGATTAGGGTTTTAGGGTTTAGGCATATAAAGAGAAAATATAGAAAAAAATAAGGAAGAAATTTGAATATATAAATAAATATACATATAAAATAGGATAATTATATAGATAAATAAATATAAAAAGAACTAGTTTTTTAAATAATTTAATTAAATATATATAATTAAATATATAAAAATAGGATTAGTTAAGAAAAAATCTGAATATATAAATAAATATGTATATATACACAATTGGAGTATATCAGGACCAACCAACTAGGTGCAGACATCTATGAGGATGGCCTAAGACGATCTGTGGTCCAACTCAAAAATCCAGATCAGCCCTTCTGACTTGAACACCCAGTGGTCAAGTTCGAAGAGGGTGCATACATTGATAAGGAAGGAACCATATATGTGGTTACCAGCCTACCAGATAGGACAGATGAGTTTGGAAACATCATTCCTGAGAACGAGCTAGGAGACCTAGAGCAAGGAGACCTAGGATGAGAACCCAAGACTCCTAGAGGAAAATCTGTTTTGACCAGAGTGCTCACTCCAGAGTGGATTCCTCAAGACAACAAAAGCATAGAACTATTCTTGAATAGAGAAACAGACGAAGCCTTTTGGAGATTCAAGCCATATCAACCCAACCCAATAGTCACCATCTACGAGTTCAAGGATCTGGAGACGCCAGGGAAATTTGTCTATTTAGATCACACCTCAGAGAAACTGTTCTTGGTAACAGAGCAAGATAGGCATGCATACACTTGGCAGGGTGAATCAATTTTCCCTCCACCAAGATCTAATGTTTCCCAAGGCCTCCAAGGAGCAGGATCATCCAAGGCTCATGAGACCCAGAGGGAAAGAACTAGAGAGAGGCCGGAGGTAAGCTTTGCACATACCGTGGGTAGGGACCGATCAGGACATGAAGGTGAAAGACTTGAAAGAGAGAGACATTGAGCACATAGGCATCAAAGAGATGAACATGATTTCCCATTGCCTAGACCACGAGAGCACTCAAGAACCCTTAGACCCTCTCAAGTGGTCAAGGCAATGAAGAACTATTTTGATGGGTTGGAGACCCTTATGATCATGTGGCCGAGTTCAAACAAGTGCTAAGAGCTGAGCAGGTTGAGGACTTGTTCACCCAGTTTGAGGCATTTGGTTTGACTCTAAAGGGTACTGCCTTAGCTTGGTTCCAACCCCTGAATAGTCGCAACTATATAGAGATAGGTCAGCTGCTAGAGGAATTCATTGTAGAATTTTCCAAGAGTGGCATCAGGCATAACACATTGTCCTTGATCCACAGCTTCAAGCAGACTCCCCAAGAAACAGTGCGACTTGCAAGAAGAAGGTTTAGATAGTACTTAGAAAGATGCCCTGTTCTAGAGTTACCCACACCGGCCAAACAAGTGGCTTTTTTTTTAGATGGCTTATTGAGCACAAAGTTAAGGTCATATGTGTACTTGAAAGAGCCTAGATCCATAGAAGAGTGTGTGCGCATGTGCATAGACATAGAAGACAACTTGGGTGAGGATTTAGGACTGCCCAAACTCTATAAGGACTCTGAAAGTTCTACTAGTCATACCTCTAGAACCTCCACGGAGATAGATGAGATAGCTGAGCAGGTGGCCAAGAAGCTAGGAGTTCAAAATAGACAAATGCCAAGGGCCACCTCATTGAAGCGATGTTATATGTGTGGAGGAGACCACATGGCTAATGTGTGCCCAATGATGGCTCAACCCCAAGGAAACCCTAATGCTCTCTATTGCATCATTGAGAGAAAATACACAAATCATACGACTCATAATTGCCCATACAATAGGTAGGCTGTCAGGCAAAATTTTTAGCAACCTTACCAGCAGGGTAGGTATCATAATCAATACCAACAGCCATATTATAGACCACAACAGCAACACCAGGCACCATACAGGCCACAACCAGTCCTAGGAAACCAACCACTAGCTCCTACCAATGTGATTCCAGTCAAGTATGCAAGGCGGAGGAAAACCTTAATAGAGCATTGGTACCAATAACTCCTTTAGTCCCAGAAAATGACTCTCATGCTCATAGTTCAGACTACTCCCATGAAGATAGTCCACATGGTTATTACACAGAGTCACCTGAGCATAGTGAGAATTATTCATATCAATATGAGGCACCACCTATGGAACAAAATTGGGAGCCAGAATACTCCAATGTCATGTACACGAACCCCAACCCTAGGCCCCAATCAAGACAAGTAAGACCACAAGCCCCTAGAGGACCATGTTTTAGATGTCAAGGTGACCATTTCATTCGTGAATGTTCCCATTCACTGACTCCGGGACATGGACAAAACATCACCATACAAGGCTTTTGTCTTGAGTGCGGCAAAGAACATCTTCCAAGAGAGTGTCCTCGGAATCCCTCTAGTGCACCCAAGGTTACACCCATCAATGTGGTAGGCTTAGTGGAAGAGTCAAGCTCAAGTAATAGTATTGTGGCTCTTGTACAGGGAGTCACTAGAGCACATACATTAAAACAGGATAAACCAGCTGAAAAATCCGAGTTAAGTGAATCAGGAGAGCCAAGTAAGAGGAAAACAAGAACTTGGAAGGATACTAGAGAGAAAGCTAATCGGAAGTGGAAAAAAAACTTATCTGAAATAGAAGAAAGCCTGAAAGATGCCAAAACAAAAATAGAAGACATTGCATCTCGAAGCCCCTCGCATGCCGAACCTCCATATAGACCACCTCATTCCACCCCACCACCCATTGTAAATAGAACGCAATCAGGGTCTGTTCTTGCAGATCCAAACCCAGAAGGCTTGGACATGATGTTCAAGACTACCAGACTCGTCTTCAAGAAGGGCCAATAGCTGCAAACCTAGACAAAAGTTACCCTAGAGAAGATTTGGAGATTGAACGGACGAAAATGTGCATGAAGATGGTAGAACTAGCTCAAGCTATGCTTGAGACTAGTCAAAAGATCAATTAGACAAACTCTATCAAACCGGATTTGCATTTCCAGGGCTTACTAGAAAGATTAGAGCAGTTGGTAAACAAGCTGCATGTTCTTTACCTCCACAGGCTCAGCCGGTTGTTGAAAGAGAGATTTCACCACAAATGAAAACTTATGTTCGTGATTCCATGGATGATGGAGCACCTCTTTCAATTCAACGGTACTCTCCAGAGTTCTTGCGGGAAATACAAGAAGAAAAATGGGCCAAGGAGAAGGGTAATCCCCCTCCTATTCCTGAGATTGATGACCTTCATGATCAATTTCCCCAAGTCATTCCTTCCATTTATGGAGACCAAGTAGAGCAACAAGAAGAAGAGAGATTAGATTTCGAATCTAATTCTTTACAAGAGTTGCCACAATTCACAGGCCCATGGGAATCTGAATCTCTCCAGATCAGAGCTCCCACAATATTGGTAAGAAACAAAGACTCGGTGGTTCCAAGAAACACTGATGTCGTGAAGAACACTAAGGTTCAATGTCATCTCACTATAGAAGAGCTGCTCAAAGCAAAAACTGAGCTATGGAATCATGTGAAGGATCAAGTTCCAGAACTTGATTCCAAAATGTCAAAAGCAGGCTCTAAGCAAAAAGGTCAGAGATACCTCTCGATAAAATAGGAGACATGAGCGAAGGTGAAGAAGGTAATACTTATCTTCCGATCACCTATCAAGGTTACACAACCAAAGCAATTGTAGATTCAGGTGCGGGTGTTGCTATTGCGACCACCTCCTTGTGGAAGCGATGGGGCAAACCCACATTAAGACCAACTAGAATGAAGCTTCAAATGGTAGACGATCATTTTGAAAGACCTCTAGGATTGCTCGGAGGGATAACTCTAACCACTTGTGGTGTAGAGTTTAACACACATTTGCTATATGTGACTTTGAGAAAAATAATGTCTACGAGATGATCCTAGGAAGACCCTTCCTACGACAATTGCAAATAGTATAGGATTGGGGAACCAACTCCTAGTACTTACAACACTTAGGGGTCACCACCAAGGTCCATTTGAAGGATTACACCTTCAGAGATGTACCACCCCTACAGTGGAATCCTATCCACAAAGCTACAGAAGATTCAATCTCTGTGCATTCTGGAAGTTCTCCTAACCCCTCCTGGGTGCATGAAGATACTCACTTCTGGATGTGCAAGGTTGCAGAGGAAGAGGAAAAGCACCTAAAAGCAAGAGAAGAAGGAACTTATCAAGGAGAAAGACCAATTAAACACCCAGCCTATACACCGATGATATTTCCATATGAGGAATTTGAGCCTCATGGTTGGGCAGAAATCTTAGCTACCATGGACATTGCAGTCAATGAAGAACAATGGACACCTCATTGTGATGAGGAGGGTTATGATATCTCAGTGTTCATGTGTCAACCCTTGTTAGAAGAGTTTGATCCTAGTGAGGTCATAGAAGAAGAGGAGAACGACGATGACCTAGAATCCATTGTGATGGATACTTACTTTGACTCAGAGGAGCACTATTTAGAAGACATAGGAGTGTTAACCCAAAAAGAAGAAGAACCTCTCACAAGCATTAAAAATGTAAATTCAAAGGATGGAAGTGAAAGAGGTCAAAAGAAAAAGAAAGGAAAAGTAGTGAAACATGAAGAGGAGGAATCATTGTTTGAAGTACCAGAAAATTTCAAGAAATATGAAGTTGAAGACCGGAAGATTTTGGTAATAATGCCTAAGAGAGAGGCCATCGTAGGAGAATCATATGAGAATAAAGAAAAAACTAAAAAAATTGTGGTAACCATTGAAGGGAACGAAGAGCGATGTACATACATAGGAGATGACCTAAGTGCAAAAGAAGAAACAGAGCTTGTAGCTCTATTAAGGGAATATAGGGACGTGTTTGCATGGCACTATAGAGATTTGAAGGGAGTAGATCCAAAAAATTGCTCTCATACTATCCCCATGACTGCTGATGCCAAACCCACCAAACAAGAGCCCTATACATGTAATGACACTTATGCAGCTAAAATAAAAGAAGAAATTGACAGGTTGATTGAAGCTGGATTTATCTATGAGATTGAGCATACTAAGTGGGTGTCCCCCATTGTAGTGGCGCCCAAGAAGAATGGAAAATTGCGAGTGTGTATTAACCTTAAAAAAGTTAATGCTACTATGATTCAAGGTAGTTATCCGCTTCCAATCACCCAACATTTATTGGAGCGTGTTGCAGGCAAGGAAGTTTATAGCTTCCTTGATGGATTTTCAGGTTACAACCAAGTAGCCATTGCCCCCGAAGATCAACACAAAACAGCTTTGCCACAGAGTGGGGAATCTTTGCATTTAGTGTGATGCCGTTTGGGCTCACTAATGCACCTGCAACATTCCAAAGGCTCATGTGTCATGTCTTTAAGGAGTTCTTGCGAAAGAGCTTAAAAGTGTATGTGGATGATTTATGTGCTCATTCCCAACAAAGAAGGTACCACATCCCTAAGCTCAAACAGATCTTCAACAAGTGTAGAGAATATCGAGTGTGTCTAAACCTAGAGAAGTGTGTATTCATGGTACAAGGCAAAATCTTAGGTCATATTGTTTCAAAGAATGGAATATCAACAGATGAGGACAAGGTAAGAGCCATAGTAGAGTTGCCCAGGCCAAGGAATGTTAAAGAGGTACAAGCCTTTATGGGCCATTGTGGATATTACCGTAGGTTTATTCACATGTATGCCATCATTGCTAAACCTCGTTATGGACTGTTGACAAATTTTGAGTGGAGTGATGAATGTGAAAATTCCTTCAATGAGCTAAAGAGACGTCACTCAGCACCAATACTAACCACTCCTGATTGGAATAAGCCATTCCATGTCCATGTGGATGCATGCAATTACGCAATAGGATGTGTGTTGTCACAACCCACAAGTGAAGGAAACCTAGATTTGCTGATAGCATATGCTCGTAGGCAATTAAATGCGGCTGAAAGAAATTATACAACAACCGAGAGAGAGGGTTTATGCATGGTATATGCAGTGAAGAAGTTTAGACACTACTTATTGGCCAACAAGTTCAAGTTTTTTTACTGATCATCAAGCTTTATTATACTTGGTCAATAAACCTTGCAATACAAGACGCTTAGTAAGATGGTTCCTCTTACTAATGGAATACGATTTTGAAGTTGTTGTTAGGAAAGGTAGGACCCACCTTAGGGCATATCACCTTTCTTGCATCACTTCGGGAGAGTCACTGCAAGGAGTGTTTGATGAACTACCTCACACTTATTTGTTCAATTTAGAGGTTGTCCCTAAATGGGCAAATAAGTTAGTACCTGTCCTAACCTTCGGACCTGCAAATAAGAACGTAAAAAAAAACAAGGAAGAACTTGTACGATCACAAAAATATCAAATACTGGCAGGAAGCATGTACAAACAAGATACATAGGGTATATTAGCTTGTTGTGTCGAGGACGATGAACATAGTAGCTGGTTGCAACAAGCCCATGAAGGAGTGCTAGGAAATCACTATTCTAAACAACGGACATTGCAGAATCTGAAACGTTTACGAGTGTATTGGCCTAGCATGGATAGAGAAATACATGAGTGGATTAAGAATTGTCCACTGTGCCAGAAGAGACCCCTAGTGGAGCATGCCACTCTTATCACGTGTCATTAATTCCAGATTGGAGTGCTCCATTGGTAGAATTCATGAGATCGAGAACACTACCCAATGAGGCTAGTCTTGCAAGAAATTTAAATCTAGCAGGAATTGCTAGATTTAAATTTTATTTGAAAGTTAGAATTTATTTTCATTAAACTAGTAGGAATTGTTAGACTCAAAAAGTATTTTTATTTAAAAGATAGTATTTATTTAAGATTGTTTGATTAGTGCAATTTTAATTAAAACAATCAAACAGAAATTTATTTGAAAAGTTAGTATCTAGATTTAATTATTAAGGATTGTTAGAATAGCATAATTTAGCCTGAAAATTCATTAAGAATTTTCATTTGGAAAGTTAGCATTTATTTTCAAGACTCGTTTAAAAGTTTAAAATTTAAGTAAAGCTGGAATCAGGCAACTTAGTTAGTTTGGTAAGGGAACAGAAATCTAAAATTCAAGAAGAAGTTAAGGATTATATTAAGAAACTTAGGTCTAGTTCTAACATACAAACCAAAATGGATGAGTTATTTAAAAATATGATGTCAGAAACCCAAGGCCAAAAAGTAGTAGAGGCTATGTTAAAAGAAAAAGGAAAATTTACAGGAGTTAATACAACTAATTACTTAGACACTTTTGAAGACCTAGCAAAACTACACGGTTTACCAATTGATAAATGGGTAACATTTTTAGTAAGACTTGTAATAGGTTCAACCATTAGTGTTATAGAACCTTATAAAGCACTTGCATGGGAAGAATTTAGAAAACAAATGCATTGAGAATTTTATTTAGAAGATTTTAGTCAACACAGTAGGGAGGGATTTATGAAGTGGCTTAACACTCCCAAAAACCAAATATCTCTTACACAATTACATGGGGAATTTATGAAGAGATTTTCACAATTACCTGAACAAGATAGGACTGCACTTACTCCAGATATAGTACTTTATTTCTTAAAAATTTTGCCTACAGACATTAGAAGTGAAGTAGAAAGAAGACTAGAGGAACCTGGAAAACGATATGGGTTAACAGAGGACTGGGGGGTACTTAAACAAGTAGTTGAAAGTGATATGAATTTAAGTTTTCCAATAGTAGGACCAACTACTCAAAATCCTAAAATCAATATAAACTCTAGTTTAACTGAACAAGCATCAACATCTAAAGTGCCTAGTGAATTACAATTTGAAATATTATTAATAAATTAGATAATATGATGCAAATGCATACAAACATATCTAAGGAAGTGGCAACACTTCAAAATACAGTTCATTCCTTAGTTAGTCAAGATATAACAACTCTAGGTCCTCAGTTTACTCATGCTCCACAAATGAATCCTATACCTATAGCAGCTGTAATGAATCAACCAACAACTCAGAATCAACCAGTAGCTCAAAATAATGAACGAAGAGGCACACCCACCCGACGATGTGTTTGGTGTGACTCCACTGAACATATGTCTTATGCTTGTGAATCATTAAAAGAGGCAAAAGAAAGAAAATTAGTTATTGATATTGATAAAAAACTATGTGATTATCGCACCCACCTCCCTCTAGCTGTAAATTGGGGAAAAGGTGGGATGCAAAAACTATATGAAAATATATCACAAGCTCAAAGAAGCTCATCTGGGGTTAGATTAGAATGCGATGAAAGTGATTCAGATGATGATACATCAAAAGAAACCAAAAATTATTCAATAGAAGCATTGATAAAAGCTAGAGATGATATAATGAACAAAACTGCATGGAACTCGCCTATAGATAATTTCTCTATCTTCTCACATATTGCAAATGTGGAAGAAAAGAGATGAAACTCAAGATCTAGATGAATCTAATCAAAGAGTAACTAGAAAGCAATTGAGACAAGAACCTAAAAATGTACAATTTAATGAAACAACAATTTAGATTCAAATGAGCAGAGAAGAAGAGAGATACGGGAGGGCAAACAACTTGAAACATCAAACAAACCTAATGAATTAGATTCAAAGACTAATGAAGAAACAGATAAAAATGAGGAAAAAACCAAGAAGCCTAAAAGAATTCCAAAAGCTATTTTAACATCAGAACTTGAACAAAAAAATGACACAAAGGAAATACTGTATGATATTCTTTTAAAAAGTCAAGTGACTATGTCGCTTGGACAATTATTTACTATAGCTAAATTAGAATTTAAAGATAACTTTATTAAGATGATTAAAAGAAAAAGATTTCCCTTAAATACTGATATTGAAATGCATGATAATGTAGATGTAACTCATATTTCTAAAGATTCCTTTTCTTCTAATTCTGATGATGAAGAAGAAAGTGAAGGATATGTTAATAAAATTTTTTTAGGACCTATAATTCCAGATAATATACAAGAAAAGTCTGAAAGCAATTACAAAAAGAGTTTTTGGGCCAGGGGAACACCAGAAATCAAAGTAAATTTAGGAGATAAGAAAAATTCTTGTACAACTTTAGCTTTGCTAGATTCAGGTTCAGAAATAAACGTAATATCAAAAGAATTATATGATAAATTTAGATGGCCTATAGATAAACAACATGGGTGGATTATGAGAACAACAGATAACGGATGTGGTGCACTTCTAAGAGCATGTGCCAACATTCCAATTTCAATAGGTGGCATAAGTGAAACATTTCATTTTTTCATACAGGATAACTGTTCTTATGAAATTATCTTAGGACAACCCTTTATCTGTGAAACTCGTATGGAAACAAAAATGATGGAAGATGGCTCTGGGTATGCAAGATTTAGATCAAAAGATGACTTACAATCCTTACAAGTAATGACCATTAATCCAAACCATATAAGAAATAGAGAACAAATTAGGAAAACACCTATCAGATCACAAGAGAAAATGCACGAGAGTCATTTACCTCTTAGTGATTCTGGAACATACTTTGATCAAAATTTTTATTAGAGACCATTGTTGAGCGAGACAACAATGGTAACTGGTTTGATATCTCGCATAAATGTGTAAATAAAATAGAAAATGTTTCTGTTTATTTTTCATCTTCAAAATTACAAATTCTAAATAATAAAGATATTCCTAGAAAAACAATAAAAAAATATGAAAAATATTTTAATGATAAAGGATATATGTCTAAAACTGAAAATATTGAAAATATAATTGAAACTTCTTTTTCCTCTACTTTATTTGATGAAATTGACGAAACCTTACATGATGAGAAATTATTACATGTTATTCTTTTAAACTCATTAAATGAATATGATTTAATTTCAAAATTTGTTTATGATTTTCATGAAGTTCAAATTAATACAAAGTATAAAACAGTAGATAAAAAAGTGAAACCTGTAGCTCAAGCCTTACCTGAAGGAAGTGATTTAAAAATTAAACAAGTAGCTAACGATCCTATCTTACGTGACATGTCTAAAATAGGTCATAAATTTACTCAAGAAATATCAAATTAATAAAAATTGGAAATGAAAATTCTTTTTATTACTAACTGAACAAGAATTATTTCGTGAAATGATTAAAAATCATGGTAGAGCTTTTTCTCTTTATCCTCAGGAAATAGGATGTGTTGACCCTAGATTAGTTTCTCCTATGATCATATTTACTATAGCCCATATACCTTGGAATCTTCACCCTATACCAGTTCCAAAGGCTCATTTACCTGAGCTAATGAAACTGCTTAAGGAGAAGATGAAAATGAAAATATTAGAACCTTCCTCTGCACCTTATTCTAATAGATGGTTTACTCTTCCTAAAAAGAATGGTAAACTTAGATTTATTCAAGACTTACAACCCGTAAATAAAGTTACTATTAGGAACGTGGGAACCGGCCCTATTGTAGGAGAATTTGCCGAAGCTTTTGCTGGGCATTCTATCTACTCTATGGGTGACTTATATTCAAGATATGACCAGTTTCAGCTTGCTACTGAAAGTAGAGATATTACCACAATGAAGACTCCTTTAGGATTAGTTCGTATGTGTACTCTTCCTCAAGGAGCTACAAATTTGGTAGCACATATGATGAACGCGATGAATAGGGTTCTTCATGACTTTATTCCTAATGTGACCATGCCGTTTATAGATGATATCCCAATTAAAGGATGTGAAGAAAAAGAAAAAGATGAGACATTAGATGCATTAGGATGTAGGAAATTTGTAGCTAATCATATTTTAGATTGTGAAAAAATTCTAAAAAGATTTGAAGAAGTAGGTTATAGAAAAATCAGTTTTTGGAGTTAATGAAGTTTTAATTGTAGGACATTTATGTGGTTATTACGGTCGTAGGCCTTATCCTCAAAAAGTAGATGCTATTACTAAACTATCTGAAACTTGTAAAAATGTTAGTGAAGTTAGACGTTTCTTAGGAGCATGTGTATTTTATGCAATTTGGATTCCGCATTATGCCCATGTAGCTAAACCATTGTACGATTTACTTAGGAAAAACATAAAATTTAAATGGACTGAAACTCATGTTAAAGCAATGAAAAAATTAAAAAATTTGCTTTCTAATGCACCATTTTTGAAACGTGTAGATTATTCAAATAATAAACCGATTATTTTAACTGTAGATACTAGCCCTATAGGAATAGGATGGGTAATAGGTCAAGATGATAGTGAGGGAAATAGATATGCTATTAGATTCGGAGCTTAAATTTTGCATGAAACTTAGAGAAATTATCCACAAATAAAACGAGAATTATGGGGTTTAGTTACTGCATTAAAAACTGATAAAGAGTATTTTATAGGAGCTAATGTCATCATAGAAACAGATTGTTTACCTTTAATAGGAATGATTACTAACTGTTCTTCTCCTGATATAGCTATGTTAAGATGGATATCATATATTAAGTTTATTAATCCTATTTTAAATCATATTTCTGGTAAAACTAATTCCGTAGCAGATATGCTTTCTAGGGCTAAATTTGAAGATGATGAAATGACTGAAACTGATTTAAATATAATTAATTATGTTTCTGATGTATATGTATATGAAAAATTTAATAAAAATGAGTATGAAGGGATTTGGTATGATATAGGTTATTATCTTAGTAGTCTGAAGCAATTACCTATTTGGTCAGCTAATAGATTTAGAGATATTAGAAAACGTGCGTTTAATTTTTTCCTAAAAGATGGTTTTATTTGGCGACATGCTAAAGGGAAAATTAGATATCCTCAGCGAGTTTTAGGAAATAAAAAACAGCAAAATAAAGTTATGATAGATATGCATGAGACTCTTTGGGCAAGTCATAAAGGCTTTTACGCAACTTATGATAAAATTAGAGAAGCCTACTGGTGGCCGGGTATGTATGTGAATATACGTGACTTTGTTAGTACTTGTACTACATGTCAGGTACATTCATCAGTTAGGCATAGAGAACCTTTGCACCCTACCTACCCTCCTTGTATTCATTACAAGTGGGTAGTTGATTTAGTGACCATGCCTAAAGGATTAGATAAGATGAGATATATAGTTTTAGCTAGAGAAGACCTGACTAATCATGTAGAAGGTAGAGCGCTTTGTACGAAAACTACTTATAACGTATGTAAATTTTTGCTAGAAGAAGTTATTAGTAGATTTGGCTATGTAGAGAAGATAGTGGCAGATAGGGGAGAGTTAGATGCTCGAGAGGCTAGAGAATTCTTTGATCTGCATGGGATTCGTCTATCTCTCACTACTGCTTATAATCCGGAGTCTAATGGTAAGATTGAGCGGGGTCATCCCTCTATTGTGAAGGCAATTTCTAAGGCCTGCAATGGTGATACGACGCAATGGCCTAGATTCCTTCCTTTTGCACTATGGGCAGACAGGATGACGTATACTAGGTCTGCAGGATTTATGCCTGCAGAACTAATGTACTGTCAAAAGCCGATTTTTCCTATCCAGTCCTAGATTATTTCATGGACGACACTTCCGTGGAATAATGAGATGACTCGTGAAGATCTAATTTCAGTTAGGATTATGCAGTTAAATATAGGTAATAAAATGATTGAAGAAGCTGTTCAGAAAATTAAAAATTCACGTCTTAAAAATAAAATCTATTTTGATAAAAAACATAGACTTAGACCTTGTACTATAGAAGTAGATGACTGGGTTTTAGTTTATGATAACACTTTTGATACTCAGTATGATGCTAGGAAAAAATTAATTAAGAGATGGTTTGGACCATATGTAGTTGTGACTGTATTTGAAAATGGTACATTTAAGCTTAGAGAATTTGATGGTTCTTTATTGAAAAATTTGATTGCAGGGAAAAGAGTTAAACTATCTAAAAAAAGGAATAATGAAGAATATGAAATTGAAGAAATTGATGATGATGATGATACTGATGAAAATGAAGATGATGATTGAAAATCAGGTGAAACACTTTTGATTATAGATTCTTTGATTTTTTGTGTATATGCATAGCATTATTGCATGGATTAAAAGGATATGTTCCAATTTATTTTAAAAAATTCAAAGTAGAATTAAGATATAGAAATATCTGAAATATTTATGATTGAAGCATAAAAACTCGTATTTATATGAACTGAATCAAAAAGTTAAATAGAAATTTTGGAATTGGAATCTTGTAAAAGAAAAGGTAGTTTTATTTTGAATATATGTATATGCTTAAAAGAAATTTTTATTCATTAGCAAATGGGATTTTGTAACTTGCTTTTATTTTTTATGAGATCTGACCTCTAAAATAAAATTAAAAAAAAAATAAATTAAAACCTTCATACCCAATTAGCTTATATGTATGTGTCTGTTGTTAGAGTGCTATGTTGGGCTAGTAGGCGGGTGGAACAACCTTGGTCGGGTGATCAAGGCCACGAGCTGCAGCTAGTTTCATCATAGGCCTAACCTATGTGTTGTCTTGCGCCTACATGGGTCGGTAGGCGGGTGGAGTTACTCTGGTCGGGCGATCAGAGCCACGAGCTGACGTCGATTTCATGTAGGGCTGACATAGTTTATCGTGCGCTATGCCGGGTTGGTAGAAAAGTGGAACAAACTTGGCCGGGTGGACAAGTCCAAGAGTCGCACCCAATTTCGGTATAGGCCAATTTGTAAAGAAATAAAGAAAGAGCTGAGTTGGGATGAAGTAAGAAAATGAAATGATTTAAGCAATAAAAAGAGAGTCAGACCATAGGAAATAAAAGTAGGAGGCATATAATTCTGTTATCTGATGGGAAAAAGTTTTCTTTTTGTATATGCTGTTATGAAGGATAAATTACTTATGTTAGAGTATGATCAATGTCTACCCCTCATGATTGTATGCACATTTTGTAAGGCCCCCTTTATGAGGAGAAGCCAAGCGTGCATTACCCAATTGATAGGAATCCCAACTTGAATGTTGGATGAAGGTCATATTGGACCATGTAAGATATTATAAGGAAAGGGAGTTACCAGGGTCCCCAATTGTGGGGTCCGGGGCAGCGGTGAGCAGCCCCGGCTGGGGGGTCCAAGGGGGCCAGCGGGCCCCCTGGCTGGGGGGTCCCAGGGGGCCAGCGGGCCCCCTGGTGGGGGTCCGGGGGCAGCGCTCCCGGCGCGACGGTAAAGGGAATATTCCATGGAATATTCCCTGTCGGAGTCAGAAATCATTTATATTTGTTAGGTCGGTTCAACCAGTCTAAGCCGTGTATGGCAATTACGCGGGCGGTGGCCGCCCACGCTCTACCGCCCATGTATAGCCGTCCATGGCAGGCCACCCATGATCCTATATATACATGACTTCTGCACTACCTAAGACATTGAGTTGAGCCAGCATACCTCTACCTTGTATCTCCCTATCTAGAGTTGTCTAGATCACCATTTAAGCTCTACCTTGAGAGCGCACTGGTGGACAACGCCATCATCTTTGTACTTGCTGCTAGTAGAAAATTGTTGAGATTCTCCTATATCTGTTATCTTCTCTGCTATTGCTCCTGTGTTATATTGCGTAACTATTGTCTTACATGGTATCAGAGCTGTAAGGTTCGAATAGCTTGAGAAGTATCATTATTTTAGCCTACTAGCAGACTAGAATATCAGTAGATTATTCGAGTGATTACATGATGGCTTCATCGTCGAACACTAGTCTTGGTGCTTCACCTAATGTTAATGTTGCACCTATTCGAATTCGTCCACCTGCATTCACTGAAGGGAAGCTGGATGGAACCAACTATACACTCTGGAAGTTCAAAATTTCTGCAATTTTGGACTCCTATGAATTACTTGACACTGTCATGGGACCGATGGGATTGGATCCAGAGCCTATACCAGTTGAAGATCCAGCAAATTCAAGATTGATGATTCAGCCAGATCCAGATCTTCTACGAGCTTGGAAGAGGCGGAATGCTGATGCATTATGTGCGATTGTCACTAGTGTAAGTGATTCTGTGCTTACTTTAGTTCAACATACTACTAAAGCACATGAGGCTTGGGGCATATTGGCTCGACAATATGAGACCAAGAACCACACTAGGATACAGAATTTAGAAAATCAGTTGGCAAATGAAAAGCATTCTGATTCTGAAAAGGCTGAAGATTTTATCAAACGGATAAAGCATCTTCAAGATCAATTGGCTGCAGTTGGTGTTGTTATAACACCAGAAGAGCTAGCTCGAAGATCTGTACGTGTTCTTCCAGCAAAGTATGATGGATTAGTAACAGCCCTTAACACTCAGGTAAGGCCAACTCCTCTTACATTTGAAGAGTTTTGTGCCATGCTTTTAGAAGAAGAGATGCGGCTGAAGAATCGGCAAAGTACAACTGATGCTGCATTCTCAGCAAATGCAAAAGGTAAAGGCTCTTCAGAGGGATCAAAGAAGAAGCCAAAGAAGAAAAAGTTCACAGGAAGTTGCTTCTATTGTGAAAAGAAAGGCCATGCCATCAAGGATTGCAGAAAGAAGCAAGCTGATGAACGGAATGGGACTGTAAAATCATCATGGAAGAACAAAGAGTCTGCAAACAACACAGAGCTGGAACTTTGGGTAGCTATTGAAGAGGTATGTTCATCTGCTCAAGCTCGTGTTGATGAGCCATGGATTTTAGATAGTGGAGCTTCTCGCCATATGACTAGTAAAAAGGATTGGTATAGTTCCCTAGTGCCTCTGCGGGAATCCATCAATGTAGTGGTGGGAAACGACTCCAAGTGTCCAGCTGAAGGAACTGGAACCATCTCTTTTATCACTTCTCCAGGTGTTGAGAAAAAGTTATCCGATGTTCTCTATGTACCTACACTCAAAAGAAATTTGTTGTCAGTTTCTGCAATAACAGATCGTGGACTCGAAGTTCACTTCAATAAGAGTGGTGCGGAAATCATGGATTCATCAGGTAATGTTGTAGGTAAAGGCACACGACGGGATAACTTGTATGAGTTAAGTGCTTTAACTGCTACAGAAGATAAAGATGTAAGCAGGTTATGGCACCAACGATTTGGGCATCTCGGATTTGCAATTTTGAAGGAGATGCAACGAACAGGGATGGTTGCTCATTTGCCTGCATTTTCAGAGTTGCAGGAACCTTGTGAAGCTTGTATGATGGGCAAGCAACAACGAAAGGCATTTCCAAGAGAGACCAGCAATCGATCTCAAGCTCCTCTAGAGTTGGTACATGCTGATCTCTGCGGTAAAATGTCTACACCTGCTTTAGGAGGATCTTTCTACTTCTTGCTGTTAGTCGACGATTATAGTAGAAAGATGTGGGTTTATTTCATTCGAGAGAAGGCTGATGCTTTTGAAAAATTTAAAGCGTGGCATAAGTATGTAGAAAGTGAATCAGGAAGGAAACTGAAGAAATTTAGAACAGATAGAGGAGGTGAATTCTTGTCAACAGAATTCAACAATTACTGTAAGGAGCATGGTGTGAAAAGGCAACTTACCACAGCTCATACACCTCAACAAAATGGCGTTGTTGAGTGCAGGAACAGGACAGTAGTTGAAATGGCTCGTTGTATGTTAAAGGCTCAAGACATGCCTGATTCATTCTGGGCAGAAGCAGTCAATACATCAGTCTACATCCTCAATCGAAGCTACACAAAAGCTCTGAAGGGGATGACTCCTCAAGAAGCATATTCTGGTAAAAAGCCTTCAGTTTTGCATTTCAGAATTTTTGGTTGTTTCTGTTATGCACATATTCCTGATTCAACAAGATCAAAGTTGGATTCAAAAAGCAAAAAGTGTGTCTTCCTAGGATATAGTGAAGAGTCTAAAGCATACAGGTTATGGGATCCTGAGGCAAGGAAGATTTTTGTCAGCCGAGATGTGGTGTTTGATGAACGACCACACTTAGTAGAAGATAAAGGTAAATCTACTATCTCATCAAACGGAGAAATATCTCACCTTGTGCCTATCAAAAGACAGGTTAAAGTTGAGGAGGAGGAAACATCTGATGGAGAAATTTCCTCAATAAAAAGCCAACCAATTGTAGCTGCACAGCGTAAGCCACTACCGAAGTGGGCACAACAGCTCTTTGATGATCACAATCCACATGTAGATGCACCAGAATCATCATCGGATGGATTACGAAGATCAAAGAGAATAGAGGAGCAAAGAAGAGCCTCAGAACACATTGTTAACATGGCTCTAATGGCAGATATCATGGGTTCGATAAAGGAACCTACCACCATTGAAGAAGCCATTGATGATCCAGATTGGAGAGCGGCAATGCAGTCTGAGTATGATAGTATACTCAAAAATGATACATGGGATCTAGTTGACTTGCCGCCAAAGAAGAAGGTAATAGGTACTAAATGGATTTGGAAAGCTAAGTATAAAGCTGATGGAACATTAGAAAAGTATAAGGCACGATTAGTTGCACAGGGTTTTTCACAGATTGAAGGATTTGATGTTCAAGAAACTTTTGCACCAACAGCACGCATGACAACTATTCGGACGGTACTTGCAGTAGCTGCACAAAAGTCTTGGCCTATTTTCCAGATGGATGTCAAATCTGCATTTTTGAATGGTCACCTCAAGGAGGAGGTATATGTATCTCAACCACCAGGTTTTGAGGTGCCCAATTCAGAAAATAAAGTTTGCAGGCTGAAGAAAGCTTTGTATGGACTTAAGCAAGCTCCACGGGCTTGGTACCAACGAATTGATCATTTTTTCAAAAATATGGGTTTTGAAAGAAGTACTTCTGATGCTAACTTGTATGTAACGAAAAGGGATAGCAAGCTAGTTGTTGTCATTGTATATGTAGATGATTTGATCATTACAGGAGATCATCAGGAACTCATCAATCAAACTCGGATCAGCTTGGGAACTGAGTTTGAAATGACAGACTTAGGTCTACTCCATTTTTGCCTGGGAATTGAAGTATGGCAAAGGAAGGATGGCATTTTCATCTCACAAAAAAAATATTCCAAAGAAATTCTCAAGGCATTTGGAATGATGGACTACAAACCAACTAGCACACCTATGGAGGTAAATCATAAGCTATCTATGGATGATAACATGCCTGATGTAGATGCTAAGAAGTATAGGAAGCTCGTTGGAAGTCTTATTTTTCTGTGCAACACTAGACCAGACATTTGCTATGCTGTTGGAGTGTTAAGCAGGTTTTCCAACAAACCTAAGGAGAGTCACTGGAATGCTGGAATGCGAATTCTAAGGTACATTGCAGGAACCTTGGATTTTGGTATTTTGTATACCACAGGTGATACACTCCAAGGATATTGTGATTCAGATTGGGCTGGAGATTGTGATTCTAGAAAATCAGTTTCTGGATATTGTTTCTCACTTGGTTCAGGAATATTTTCTTGGGTAAGTAGGAAGCAACCAACTCTCGCACTCTCCTCCACTGAAGCAGAGTACAAAGCAGCTTGTTTTGCTTCTTGTGAGGCAGTCTGGTTAAGGAGAATTCTTGCAGATATAGGCTTTCCATCAAATATGCCAATTGTACTCAAGTGTGATAATCAAAGTTGTATGGCTATTGCAAAGAACCCAGTATTTCATGCTCGCACCAAGCACATAGAAGTACAGTACCATTACATTCGTGAGCTAATTGAAGATGAAATTGTGGAGCTAGAATATTGCCCAACAGAGGCAAATTGTGCTGACATATTCACTAAAGCACTTGGAAGAGAGCAGCTCAACAAGCATCTTCAACAGATGGGCATAGGACCGAGACCTACTTGATTTATCATCGGTAAACATTGAGGGGGGGTGTTAGAGTATGATCAATGTCTACCCCTCATGATTGTATGCACATTTTGTAAGGCCCCCTTTATGAGGAGAAGCCAAGCGTGCATTACCCAATTGATAGGAATCCCAACTTGAATGTTGGATGAAGGTCATATTGGACCATGTAAGATATTATAAGGAAAGGGAGTTACCAGGGTCCCCAATTGTGGGGTCCGGGGCAGCGGTGAGCAGCCCCGGCTGGGGGGTCCAAGGGGGCCAGCGGGCCCCCTGGCTGGGGGGTCCCAGGGGGCCAGCGGGCCCCCTGGTGGGGGTCCGGGGGCAGCGCTCCCGGCGCGACGGTAAAGGGAATATTCCATGGAATATTCCCTGTCGGAGTCAGAAATCATTTATATTTGTTAGGTCGGTTCAACCAGTCTAAGCCGTGTATGGCAATTACGCGGGCGGTGGCCGCCCACGCTCTACCGCCCATGTATAGCCGTCCATGGCAGGCCACCCATGATCCTATATATACATGACTTCTGCACTACCTAAGACATTGAGTTGAGCCAGCATACCTCTACCTTGTATCTCCCTATCTAGAGTTGTCTAGATCACCATTTAAGCTCTACCTTGAGAGCGCACGGGTGGACAACGCCATCATCTTTGTACTTGCTGCTAGTAGAAAATTGTTGAGATTCTCCTATATCTGTTATCTTCTCTGCTATTGCTCCTGTGTTATATTGCGTAACTATTGTCTTACAACTTATTCTTAGCAAGTGACATGAACAGAAGGACTATAAGACTTATGATTTATTCTTATAAATATTTGTTTAAATGTGGATTCAAAAATATGACATGATATTTTATAACTTATTTCTATGTTGTTTTTTTTATGATTTATACTAATTTTTTTAACTGTATAAAGTTGAATGCATGATGAAATAAAATTTTGAAAAAAATAAAACCTTATTTTCAAAAGAATTTGATATGTTCCATTTGAATCTGCAGGTTGGCCCATCGAGGACGATGTGCAGGTTTGGCCGGGGCGAATGTCGAAAAGTTTTCAACCTTTCCGTTGATGACCAGAGAAAATGAAAAACAATTTTATTGGTGAACTCTATCCTTTTATATCATTGATGATCAGTTGTGTTGAATGGAATTAACTACTTTGAAAGTGTTTACAGGTATGAATGATGAAGCAGAACATATGTTCATATTAGGGTTTACTTTACATTGAATGTTGAATGTGATTTATAGATTCAACTTTAGGGTTTCTTGAATTCATGTGTTGTTTATGAGATTGGGTTAATGTTAGGGGTTTAGATAATTTTAATGGGTTATCAGTGATTTCCAAAGGGTTTTAATGGGGTTTTGATGGGTTTTAAGTAGGTTTTCCAGCGTTTTCGAATGTTTCAAGGATTAAAACAATTAATATTTAATGAAATTAATCTATAATTAACATTGGTTAACTTATAAAATTAAAATATGATCTAATTAGTTACCTTAATAGTTTGTGTGCATTTAAATACTAAGGTCCTAATTAATTAATTTCTTAACCTAAGCTTAATTTAAATGAATTATTAATTAAGAAATTTAGGATAATTAAATTAAAATTAAAACGAAGTGGATAATTAATGAGTGGTATATATGAATAGTGTTTAAAGAGTGGTGTGAATTAATTGTGTAACTAAAGTGGTTAAAGTAAACAATTAAAGATGTGGTAGCTAATTATGCAAGATAAAAGAATGGATTAGATTATTTATGCATTTAAAGTGCAAAAAGTATGTGATTAAAAGAATGGAACAAGTGAGTTATGTGATTAAAGCTAATCTAAAGTATGGTGGATAAATGTGGGTTAAAGAATGGTTGAGAAAATAAAGCAAATCCAAAAGAGTGGCAAAATGAAGATCTCTGTGTGTATAAATAGATGGGCTTACTCCATATTTTGCTAATGTGTTTTTTGCAGGTACTTTCTCCTGCTCTTTACTTTCTTCTGTTTTTCCTCCTTTCTTAATAGACCCTCCTCGTGCTCGGGATATTAAGCCATCGTGTACTGCTGTGTATGATGATCTTGATGTGCCCATGCTACTACATGAATGTTGATTGTCCGGCTGGAAGCATGCCCATGCCTATTCCATGGCTTGGTCTGGGTCCCTGCAGCATTGCGTGTGTGTGATGTGTGTGTTTATGTGATGTGTGTATGTGTGTGTATATGATGTGTGTGTGTGTATGTGATGTGTGTATGTGTATGTGATGTGTGTATGTGCGCGTATGTGATGTGTGTATGTGTATGTGATGTGTGTATGTGCACGTGTGTGTGTGTGATGTGTGAGTGTGTATGTGATGTGTGTATGTGCGCGTATGTGATGTGATGTGTGTGTGTGTATGTGATGTGTGTATGTGTATGTGATGTGTGTATGTGCACGTGTGTGTGTGCGTGTATCATGTGATGTGTGTGTGTATGTGATGTGTGTATGTGCGCGTGTATGAGGTGTGTGTGTGTGATGTGATGTGTGTGTGATGTGTCTGAGAGAGAGACTCTCCCCCCCTCCTCAGCGCTTCGCGCTG
>CM035407.1:87866631-87961631 GCA_020310875.1 Ceratopteris richardii | reverse complement strand
TGTTTTACATGAAGGACAAATTGGTCGACAAGCGCAATGCCAAATGAAAGCTAGCAATTGGAAACGTCTCTGGGATTCTGAAAATCCAGTCACTGGCATGAAATGTTTGTCCATTTTTCATGAACTCCCTTATTGGAGTGAATTATTGATCAATAATTTGATAGACCCGATGCATATTTTTAAGAATGTGGGAGAGATTCTTTGGAAGACTTTGATCGGAAAGAAAGAAAGCAAAGAACAAAGGGAGGACTTAGAAGAGCGAGGTTGTATGCGAGAGATGTGGGCAATTACTAAGCCCAATGGAATAGTATCGTTACCAAGAGCTCCTTGGGTGCTTCGTAGGATGGAAGAGCAACAAGTGAAGAAAACAATTTCAGAGTTTCGGACATCTATTGGATGCATGAGGTATCTAAAGACTCCTTTCACACAAAACGACGATCTTGGAGGGCTCAAGTCTCATGATTGGCACAAGTTTTACAGTTTGTGCTCCCTGTAGCCCCAAAAGATTGTCTTTCGGAGGATGTATGAAGAACCATTTATAAAATTAGTTCTTTAGTACCTGGATCTCTTCTAAAGAGATAAATAAAGGTAGCATTGAGAGTGCCAAACTCAATGCTATCGAGGTTGTTTGTATGTTAGAGAAATACTTTCCCACAAGTATTCTCACTATTCAACTTCATTTACTGGTTCATGTGGTAGATGAAGTTGCAATAGCAGGAATTGTCCATTGTCGATGGATGTTCTTCTTTGAGCGCTTTATGAAGACATTAAAAGGGTTTTTTCGACAGAGAGCACGTCCAGAGGGTAGCATAGCAGAGGGATGGCTTGTACAAGAGTCTCTTGTATTCATAACTGAGTTTCTACGTATGTCGGATCCCAAAATGCCTCGCTTATGGAGCGATGATGAAGATGTTCATCTCGTAGGTGATGAACCACAAGGTAAAGGATTGCAAAGAAAAATGGATGCAGCTTTCAGAGAGAAGGCAAGGAAGTTTTGCATAGTTAACTCTAAGCCTATGTAGAAGTGGTTAGAAAAGTATGATCTTGCCAAGGAAACCAATGCAAAGGAAAGAGCTCAGTTTCGAAGAAATCATTCCACTCGATTTTTGCCTCTTCCAGAAAGTCTTGGACCTCTTCCACCTTTTCCAACAAGCAGATGGCTAGATACAACGGTTTCACAAGCAAAGGCAGCAGGTGAAGATATCTCTAAAGAAGAAGAAGAACTCGCAAAGGGATGTGATTGGGAGTATACTAAATACGATGCACTATGGTCTCATCGACGACACTTTCAGATCGTAGGAATCGATAAAAATAGGTCTATTTTTGATAGTGGGGTGATGGTGAACTTTTTGCAAAAAAGTAGAGCGAGTGCAAGAGATGATAATGCTCAAGAAGGCCAGCTAGATTATTGTAGTGTGATTCAAAATATCTTGAAACTATCTTTTAGGAAGTTTGATTAATTTGTTTTTGATGTGAAATGGTTCAAAGTAGTCACCTCTGGAAGAAACGCAACAGTGAGGCAGGATAAAAGCAGTTTGCTTCAAGTCGACTCCACAAAATCATGGACGGATGAAAGGGATACATTTGTACTTCCCGAACACTGTGAGCAAGTTGTTTTTATACCAGATTTAAAAGAACCAGAGTGGCTATTTGTTTTACAAGTCGCTCCACGTAGTAGATAAATATGTGAGAACATAGATGTAGAAGAAAGTTCATCTGTAGTGGACTCAAAAATTCATTCGATCATCGAAGAGGAAGAGATCATTGTTCGAGAAGAAGAGGTCATTGAAGAAGAGGTCATTGTTCAAAAAGACGAAGCAATGGATGATGATCAGGAAGAAACCAGCATAGCAAGCGATTTAGATGTCATCAATATAGAGATAGATATTCTCGGTGCATCGGATCTCCAAGAGGATGCTAGACTAGAGGATTTTTGAATCAAACACTTGTACGTACTAATTTTTGTTTATTTTTTTTGCTTGGGTTTTTAATACACTATTATTTCTCTATATTACTATAATTATCACATGCTAATTATTTGAGTTCTTTTGCTATAGAGCACGATGGGAGATAGTCCTCCAATCACTCCACATTCCATGACAGAGGAGTAGTTTTTAAAGTTCATCTCTCAGGTACCTCCCACGTATATGGCCGACGCGTCATAGTATTGGATCGTGCGTGGTAGCACTCCTCCCGGCCTCACTCCTGGCGGCCTCACTCGTGGCGCCCTCACTCCTACCGGCCTCACTCCTGCTAGTGTCACTCCTGTGGTGTCACTCCTACGGGTGGTGCTACTCCCGCAAAAGGTATGTCTCCTAGCTTTATGACTCCACCATGACCATCTTTTCAGCCATCCTCTACTAGCTTAGCAGTAGACATGTGCGTTCGACACCTCAGCGTGATACAGGGTTTGGCCCGTCTTGTAGGTCGAGGTCACGCTCTAGAGCAGGAGGTTCTAGGAGTGGATCTACAGGTAGGTCTGGAGGAGGCGGTTGTTGTGGAGGCAATGCGATACACATTTTGTCACCCACTTTTACTCCTAGGACAAGTACCTCAGATGTAGGTACGCCACGTAGTACACCACGTACACCTTGCGGTGCTCATGACCATGATAACTCCAAGGTGTATAGTATCCGAGATGGAGCTCTGGTGATGGATGTGGCTGGCAAAGCAATGCGTGCACATATACGATAGCTTTGTTGCATACAATTTGGACACTCTATCATGTTTAAATGGAGTGAACAAGATAAATATTGGAAGATATATATCACAAAGACCATTTATTAGGAGTTCCGACCAGTTGATGGATAGCCTCTTGTCAGCTCAGAGTGGATTCTGCACACCACACGTGAAGTTATGTCCCATCGACGATCAGAGGCTCGTGATGCTTTCAGAGCAGGCTTACAAAAGCTTGTATGGTTAGATGCTGAGGATGTTTAGATATGGTCGGACCGTCACATTTAGGCAGTGGCAGATATGACACGATGTATCACGAGTTTGTAAGTACCATTCGATTTATTGAATTTGTTTGTGTTAAGTTTCTCATGTATGTTCCTATAATGTTTTGTATATTTGTTTAGGAGCTGGCAATGGGTCATCCTCCAACACAAACGGAGGAGGCTTATGGATATCATCATGGATTGACTGCACTATTGGAGGACTTGGAGGGATGTGGCGCGGTCGTTTCATGGGAGCGTTTGCGATGAGGTGTTTAAGATAAACTTGGTTTTTACTTGTTGTTTGTAAATTACATGTGAATTTATCTAATTTCATTAATGTTCTTTGTTGAAGGACTCTTCATATGGAACGCTCTTTGCACGTGTATGGCAGTGGCACACCCAAATTTTGTATTTGATTTTTATATGGCAATGCAATGCTTTGCCACGTTTTATAAAAGCATCATATATGACAGTGGTTTGCCACACTCTTGTAGATGCTTCATTTATGAAATATATAACTCTTTTTGTACATGGTTCATGATTCATTTTGATTATCTCTTTTTTGTCCAATAATATTCTATTTTATGAAATCAGATTTCGATTGACATAAGAGTACACATCAAATGTACTCGGTTTTTTTTGGGCAGAGTGTATTGTCTTTTGCTGAGCAACATCATGGTAATGTTGCTGTAGCAAAAGACAACACACTCTGCCCAAAATTTTTTTTGCAAATATGGTCGTCGGTATAAGCGTCAATGTACCCAGTAATATAATCGGAATAAGAATCGGTACACCCAACGGGCATCGGTATACGCAACGGTGTACTCAGTAGAGGCGTCGGTATGGGCATCGGGGTGTCAGTATGGGCGTCGGTATTTTCGGTGTTTATATCAATGCTTATACCGATGCCCATACCAATGCCCATACCAATGCCCATACCAATGCCCATACCAATGCCCATACCAGTGCGTTAATACCGACGTGCATACCAACACCTACACCGATGTTGGGCCAAGAAAATACGCGTTCATTTCCCTCGGTAAAAACCTCGGTATACGATCGATCTGTTGTAGTGCCCGTGATATTGCACTCGTGATACTTGGTGCAGGTGGTGTCATGTCCAAGATTTGTCACTCAGTTTTTGAGGATATTGAGGTGTATTTCTTTAGCGCTTCAGTTCTGTACCCCCCCTAAATGAAAAACGAGGTGAATGTACACTAAAAGGTGGAAAAATATGAGATAATGAAGGCGGGTGGAGATGGTGATGATGATGAAGATGAAGATGTAGAAAAAAATCAGAAACTGAATGGAAAATGATGATTTTTTTACCTTCCAATGTTGTTACTCTACGTCTTATCATCACACGCTCGTGCTCCAAGCTGTCTCCCCGACAACGGCGTCAAATTTGGTGTCACTCTAGTACAATGGAAAGTACTAACATGAGGAGCTTCACCTCATAAATGTCAATCCACGGAGATGTGAGGACTAGTATGAAGACTATGAGCAAGTGATGGCACAAGTGCGTGAGTGAAAGCACACAAGCATCCACACACATATACACACGCACGTACAAGGTAAGAGCAAAGAATGGAACAATGGGAGGCTTCGATTACAAAAGAAATCTCTTACAAAAGCTCAAATCTACAACAAGCTCACCTAAAAAATGAGCTCTCCAGCCCTTTCTATAGTTTTTTGAGTCGTTTTGGCCCTGTTCAGACCTAGTGTCCGGCCTAGTTAAAAATTAGGTTCCAGGGCTTATTTGGGGTCTCAAACGGAGTTTAAAAATTATGAAAATTGGTAGGATGATAGTTCTAATACTCCTGAAGCTGGAGGACTCCTTGGCTTGAACAAAATGGAGCTGCAAAAATGAAAAAACGGTATTTGCAATGGTTTTTAGTGATAAAAATAACTATTTTTATAGGGATTTCTTCTGAAAATTTGACATGTGCTTCTTGGAGCTCCCTACATGCTCCTTCTTCTTGTGTATCCTCTTCCTTGATGCGCTTCCATGCTTGTGCTTGACCTTGAGTGTAAACACCACATATTAGAGGATGCAAGTCATCTCAAGAGACTTGGGATGCCCTATACACTTTCGTTTCTGCTAGTACCAAAGCAAGAAAGAATCACCTTTGGAATGAGTTCAACCTGTTAACAAGGTCATGGAGGTTCCATATTAGTTAGCATCCATTGGAGAGTTGATTGAAGAAGATCCTATCATGAGGAAAATTCTCAATGGATTTCTAAGTGATAAGAAATGGCAATCCTTCACCATGGCTTATGATCTCATCATGGATGTGCAAACTCTAGACGTGAACATCTTTCTTGGACAACTCTTCAATCAAGGGGCCAACAATAGCATAAAGGAAGGTAACTCCTATCATGGTAATTCAACTAGTGCTCTACATGCAGATAACAAGGACAAGAAGTTGAAAGGCAAGAAGAAGGAAGAAGATGAAGAGGAGACTCCTCGAGCCAACTTCACAAGCAAGAGCAAGTAGAAAGGAAAGAAGAAAGGACCAAAGCACCACAAAGACAAAGGTCAAAATGTTCAACCTTGTGCCATATGTGATAAGAGCAACCACACCATTCAGAATTGATGGTTCAATGGGAAGACCCAGAAAGGAAGTGGCTGAGGTGGATATGGCAGCAATAGAGGCAGAGGTGGACACAACTTCAACAATAACAATAGAGGCCATAATAGAAGGGACTACAAGAATTATTTTGAAGATCAAGAACATGAAGAGTCATTATTTCTAATGAATCTAAGCCGCAAAGAACGTAAAGAAGATGATCATTTGTTCTACATAGATTTTGGATGTTCAAATCATGTTGCACAGGACATTGCTCTTGGATCTAACTTAGAACGTCGAAAGCATAGACATGAATTAGAAATAGGGGATGATAATAAGCACTATGTCGAGAAGATTGGTAATGTCAAAGCTTCTAATGGCAAGACAAACATTTTGAGTAAGGTTCTCTATGTACCCACTATCACTAAAAACCTACTAAGTGTAGGCCAAATAATTGAAAAAGGCTTGCAAGTTAGGTTCACCCAACATGGAGCTTTTGTGGAAGATCCATGTCAAGGCTTCAAGAAGATAGCTAGAGGTGAGAAGCATGGTAGCCTCTTTACTTTTGAAGTAGGAGAAACCAGGAACATAGCTCTATTCACTTTTGGGTCTCAAACCCTAAGTGAGCTTGAAGTGTGGCATAAGAGACTTGGTTATGTGAATGAAAGAACCTTGAAAGACATATGAAGGGATCAAAGTGTTCTAGGACTACCAAACATATCAAAGCAACACATGATCAACAAATGTGATTGATGCCAGAATGGGAAGGCACAAAGACAATGATTCAACCACAAAGGCTACTTCCACAACAACTTATTGTACAAAGTCAAGAACCTTCATTGGAAGGATCAAGGTATTATGTCTCATTTATTGATGACGATAGGAGATGTACTATTCTATACTTTATCAAGAGTAAGAATGAAGTGTTTGATTTCTTCAAAAAGTATCTAGCACATGTGGAGAATCATACATCTAGATCACTCAAGAAGCTCATATCTGATGGAGGGGGAGAATACTTCTCCAAAGAGTTTGATGAGTTCTTGTAAGATTGCACTGTGAGGTAATATGTTTGCTTGCCCCACTATGAAAATACCAAACTTCTAAGTCTACTGCAGACATACACTGCTCATGAGAACATGGGTCAAAATTGCAAACAGTAGTAAATGTCCATTCTTCATTCTGCACAATATTAGGAGACTCTATTTTCAATGTAGAGGCCTCTACAACAACCATTCCGGCCTCTTTTATTCTTTGACTCTCTTTAGCAACAAGTTTTGGAGAGCTCTTAATGACATGATCATTTGCTTTACAATCTTTGGAAAACAATTCTTCTTTTTTGTTTTTTTCTCGTCTCTGTCTTCCTTCTTTGATTGTGCAGAATTAGCAGACTTTTACTTACTAGTAGAAGAGCTTTATTTACCTTTACCCTTCTGAATAGCGAGGAAAGCTTGATATGCAACACACATAATGGACATGTTCTGCCTAGACTAATCTTCCTGCAACAGAACACAGACTAACTCCTCAAATGTTAAGGCATTTCGATTTCCTTTCATCATCAAATGAAGAGTAGAAGCAAAACTTTGATATGAATCACGAAGACCACTTAGAAATAGTTTGCACAAGTGACTTGTGAGGCAAGACTTCATCAACAAAAATTAACTATTCCTTCAAATCTTTTATCTTTGTTAGAAAACTTTCCATAGAATCACCATTATTCATATGCTCACTCTCGAACTATTTTCGGAGGTAAGCAACATGAGCCTCATTCTTAGCCTAGCACAATGTGGTAAGTGTATGCCAAGCATCCTTAGCTATTCTACAAGAGCGAATGTGAGGAATAATGGCATGTTTGACACACAAGGCTATCAATGAATGTGCCTAAGCTTCCCTACCATCCCAACAAATTTTCTCTACAGTAGGTGCAACAAGAACTGCTGCACAAAAAAGAATCTGTAGAATATCACAACCTTTGATGCCATCTCCATCAACTTCAATAGCTATATTTGCAAGTGTAATAGGATGTTTCTGAACACCCCAAAAAATATTCCACAATCCTTTTGTGACCAATACATGATGCATCATATAACCCCACAATAGGATATTTGTACCATCGAGCTTATCCTCAATAGCCAACATCCGAAATACATCATGCTTTCAATGTCAAAGGTTTCATAGTTTAACCAAACCTCGGTGCTCAATGCTCGTTACGATGCTTGATGCAACTATATAACAATAGAAGTGTGTCATGTTAACTGTCGCTATGTGCTCGTATTCCTTGTAGTGCATGGCTCCTGACTAAAAATACCCTGATGCAAAAAAATGATTGTATCTCAAAAAGTCGAACAGAATTACCCTATTGTGTTTTGCTAAACCTATACCACACTTCAAGATGCTTATACTAGCGAACCAAAATCTATATATATCTTCAACACAAGAAGATGAAATTGCCTACACAAGCACTGCGATAGTGCATTTGGAGGCCGAAATGAGCTTAGATCGTGATTTCGGCACCAGACAACAAAGCTATTTTGATCTCCTAATCATGTTGAGTGTGCTCACCAATTTTTGTACGAATCTGAGACTGTGACTGGAGGGGTGTCCATGATGCCCTAGATGAAATGATGACCTTCTCTGATACCAATTGTTGGAGTTAGATGTCTGTGGAAGCATGCGAACAATAGAAGAAGCTTCGAGCACAACACAAAATATTGAATGTATTACCACTAGAATGTACAAAGATAAGTAACCCTTTAGGGCAATAGGCGTATATACAAGCCGGGGAAAAACTCCTAAAGAGGGAAAAAAGTGCCCTGACAGTCCTATTGTGTTCATACATATCACAACTTAAAATATATGAATAGTGGTTGAGTTTCAGTCAATGAATCAATCAATTAGTTAAAAGTAGATCAAACTAGATCTTCACTTTTCCTAGATTGTAGGAAAGTGAATTGATTCCCTCCAACAACTAATCCCACCTTCATTTGAATTCAAAATCCACTTGTAGAAGTCATGGAACACTTCAAGATTCTATAAAAAGACTTCAAATCACTTGTACATTACATGGAAGCAATATACATACACTAGTGGTCATCATTGTCTTGCTCCTTCATTTTTCTACATCATCTTGTTCAACAACAGTAAGCTTGTAGAGGTTTTGCGCTCTCTATAGAGCTTCAAACTGCATGCGTGAGCACTCATCTCAAAGGTATTTGTGTATAGTTTATATATACAAATTTTCAAAGCATTTGGTTTGGTAGATTGGGAGAAAACTCAGTTTTTTGGTCTCGGGGTCTATCTCTACACATTCCTAAAAAATAGAAGGTACCATTATTGAGTGTCACATTCATTCCAAAAGCATATTTTGCTTATTTCTTGTACTCTTGTGAATTTTATACACTCAACCCTTTGTGTATCACTCCTC
Source organism: Ceratopteris richardii (assembly GCA_020310875.1). NCBI lineage: Eukaryota > Viridiplantae > Streptophyta > Polypodiopsida > Polypodiales > Pteridaceae > Ceratopteris > Ceratopteris richardii. The sequence continues at coordinate 87,952,701 of CM035407.1, read as the reverse complement.
CAAAATGATTTTCGCTATTATGAGCATTTGAATTTGATTGTCTCATCCAAATATAGTAAGTTTTTTGAGCTAGTCAATGTGCAAACTTATCTATTTTGTATCGACTCTTTCTCCTTGATGCAGCAAAGTATATAGTGCATTTTATTGCACTTATCACATGCCTATAAGGTCTATTTGAGTCTCCATAAGCTCAAGGGCTGGTCTTGTGCTGGTTGGCTGGAGTGAGCTTTGTCGCTTTGTAACTCACTTTTATACCTCCTCAGAGAGAGAGGGAGAGGGAGAGAGAGAGAGAGGGAGAGGGAGAGAGAGAGAGAGGGAGAGAGAGAGAGAGAGAGAGAGAGAGAGAGAGAGAGAGAGAGAGAGAGAGAGAGAGAGATAAATAGATAGAGAGAGAGATAGATAGATAGATAGATAGATAGATAGATAGATAGATAGATAGAGAGAGAGAGAGAGAGAGAGAGAGAGAGAGAGAGAGAGAGAGAGAGAGAGAGAGAGAGAGAGAGAGAGAGAGAGAGAGAGAGAGAGAGATTTTGTTATTCCTCATCGTGCTTGCATCAACAAATTTTTCTTTGAAGTTAAGCTGCTCTCTCATAGAGGGCACAAGAGATAAGGAGTTCAAAATTTCTAAATGTTTCCATAGTGAGAGGGAATCACTCTAGCGGACTTTTAGCAGATAGTGAATGTGAGAGTAAGATCTCTCCATACTCGGAAGGAAAAGTTACAAACTTCCTCTTGCAAATCAAGAAAGAAGCATGAGATAAGAGTGAGAAATTCAAGTGAGATTCTCCTTCAAAATAAGACAAAGCAAGGAAAAGTACTAGAAAGAGAGATAGAAGAAAAGAGACAAAGCACTCTCGTACGTATCTGCCTACCCACATGGTTTTATGAGAATGGTCATGTTCCTTGGTATTCATTAGGAAAAAAAAACTTTTAGCTTGAGTGATTAAGGATGGACCAAAAGGAAGAGGGTGGTCACCATAGTCTAGTCCTTTAATCACATATGCTAGGCATAGGCTTCCTTTGTTTTTGTGTGGTCAAACATGAGAAAACCACTTAGAATTCGTGGGTTGTTTTTAGAATTCGTGACTTTCTTTTGAGAATGTTTTTTAAAAGCTTGAAAATCATTTAGAGCCATTGGATTGCTTGAAAGATTGAAAAGCTAAGGTTGAATGGAAAAAGTCAATGTAACTTTGGAATTGGACCCTTAGATGCCTTGGGAACAACTTGCTAGGATCATAGTAATGATGAGAAACTACACGAATCTGAATGGCCCTAAATTTTGTAGGCGCTGTGAAACATCTTGTTGCCACTCGCACAAAATGTGACGCACTCTCTCTCTTACCTTTCAAGTGTTTGAAATTACATCATTGATTTAAGCAATCAGAAGGCCATGGATACACATGATTTTTGGCATCAAATTCAATGTTTCATGAAATGTTATTTTATTTCCAATACCACTTGTGGTTCGATGTACCTTATTTTATTCATATATTAAGCTCCTTAATCCCTAGAAATTAGGGACCTTTACAAGGCCCATGCAAGGTCCATTTTTTGCAAAATGTTGACATCAGTGATGATGTCAGCCTCCACAATTACATATCTCAAATCGAATCATGATTCCCTAAGTTCTAAATGCATACAAGCTAGATACATGCATCTTTGGTAGCCATATATATATATATATATATATATATATGAATGTATGTATGTATGTATGTATGTGTATGTATATATATATATATATATATATATATATATATATATATATATATATATATATATATATATATATATATATATATATATATATATATATGTGTGTGTGTGTGTGTGTGTGTGTGTGTGTGTGTGAAGAATCATTTTTCGAATAGCAATACACATCTGCAACTTGATCTTTGGACTTTTGATCCAGAAAGATTATATCATCATTTGCATCTCTCCTTATTTTGAGAAATGTATCTAACAAGTTATTTTGGTTTTAACCAAGGATACTAACCCTCATTGTTTCCATCCATTTGGATCAATTATGCAATAAGTGCCCTTTTGTCACATGGAGTATCATATGAATAGGAAGTAGAGGTGTGACTGTCACATGGAGTATCATATGAATAGGAAGTAGAGGTGTCACCCTCCTCTATTACATATAGAGTATGATACTCATATGAGTGCCAAGTGGCACTCATATGAGGAGCTTTGACTATGACCCCTTTTTGGCTATGTAAGAGAGAGAGAGAGTATTTTATAAAACACACCACGCAGCTGGGTGGTTCTGAGTATCTCGATCTCCGTGCACCTGAGTACTGACAGAAGAAGTCAAAATGGAGGTTATCATAGGGAGGCCACACGATAGCACTCGACAGCTGGTATCAGAGCAGGTACACACACGAATCGAGGCAATAACTGCCCAACCAACTACCACGATAGAGCCCACTAACGGCCACTGCGCACATTCCACAGAGGAGCTCAGGCGACCCACGAGGTCACTCCCTCCACCCTCCCTCTAGGATGAAGAGGATATGAAGTGTGCCCACCTTATATACTTGGATTTCAGTGCTCTCTTTTGTCTATATGGGATTAAATTCCTTCACGTGGCTCCTTCATGTCGATGCTCCATCTCAGAGAACTACAAGGAGGTATAATAGGAGCTGATTTTCGATTTTCTTCTTAACCTTGGGGAGATAGAAAGGACATTATGAACCAAGATTTTGGGGAAAATCATGATGTACATATGTAATATGGACTGTGGAGATGGGGTATGGGTCTTGGGTTGATTCAAAATAGCTTCAATCCCTCAGTTTTGGGCTTCTCAAAGTCATCTATCCATGAAGATGAGTTCTTTCACTTCCCATCGGTGACATACCTGACTTCTCCGCACCATAGCTTCCTCATATGATATCGGATTTCAAGAATCTTGGTCACATTTCGAAGCTGCACTCCTAAAATTTGCTCAGAAACCATCGTTGTTGGATTTGGATGAGATTTGCCCCTCCAAAATCTCTCTCTAGTGTTTCAGTAAGAACTATGCGGCCACTCCCGGGCCTAGTTTTTTGTCATCCGGAGTCCAAATTCACTTTTTCCATTTGGGATAGTCTCAAATTCTTGAAGTGCAGGTGCTGGACTACAAAAAAGTAGGTCTGACCCATGAATCAAATATACATCGAACAGATAGTCATCTTGAGGTATTAGATCTCCTCTCAACACTCGAGTCACCACAGACTTGCCCCTTGGGGTGGTCACAATGTCTCCATCATTAGGTCTTCTTGAACTTTCTAGTCCTCTTAGTCCCCCTCTTTTGTTAATCTGGTCAAGACTGAAAATCACTAATAGATTTGACCCAACTTGTCCATGTAAACTCCTCCTTCATACTTGACTTCAGTCTTGGAACTATTATGGAGTTCGTAGAGTTTACCATTCTTGCTACTGACCTATTTATGCCATAGGGACTCCTTGTCGATTAGTGGATACATACTATAAGGAGGTCTGGTACTCTCCCTATATGGTGGACATAAAGCTTTCTCTTGGAACTGAACCATGCATGTCCTCTGAGGCCATGGGTAGTTCCTCCTCTGAGTCACTAGATGTTTTCGAGTAGGCCGAGTGATGGCTCGCTTAGGCTGCACTTCCTACCGATGAAATGAAACTTCTCTCACTAATCTACACCCTTCCTAACCTTAATATCATTCACCTCTTAAGTCTATATCTTCCATCTTCCTTCCCTTAGTTTCAGCTTAGATTTCTCAGAGTTTTTCTTTCAGGTTTTCTGGGTTGCTCTAGACGATGCCAGTGACGGGCGATAGGATACTGGTAGACACGATACGATTCCACTCCAATGATATGATACTACTATTATGATGATACAATGCCAAAAGTGCACAAGATAGGATACTACTGAGCCAGGCGATACGATACTAGATCTGCTCACAATATTGTTTCATTCCTGTGACCTTCGTTCTTTTGGTCCTTCAAATCATAGGTAATTGATTTTGTTCTATCCTTTTGTTCAAGAATTAGAAGGCCAGAACCCCATTTCTGATCTGCTCTTACTACAATTAACCATGGATGTCCTAATATGATGGGGTAGCCCTCACCTTTGGTTGCAATTACATACATATCCAAAGCAACCTCTATATCACATACTGTAACTCTTAAATTTTCAAGTACACCAACACATTTAACAACACTATGATTTGCCATTTTGGCTTGGTATGCTGATGGTCCTGTCACGTCCAAGCCTAACCTATGCATTATTTTTTCTGTCATGACACACATCTGTGCTCCGCCATCCACATACACATTGGAAATCCTTTTTCCTTTTACATATGCATCCAGTGTGGGTACCACTTCATCACATGCATTAGCTCTTATAAGGTTAATTTCCTTATTTTTAGCCCTCCTAGTGCTTACTAGCTTGGACCATTCCCTCCTAGGTTTTGAAGATAATTGGAGTAATTGTGGCCAAGTGATATTTGGTTTTTGTGTGGATATATCCTCAATTAGGTCGTAAGGTTTGATACCCTTACCTAGAGGAAAGTCTTCCATCGTGATCTTCCTCCTCGGCCTTCTCTTTCTTTTACTAGCTTCACCTTTTGTAACATTAGGTACATATCTCTTAAGTAAGCTAACCTAAAATAGAGGATGTACATTTAAATCTTAAGGTAATTCCAACAAATAAACAAGACATCCGATCTTCTCTTTTACTTTAAACAAGACATCCGATCTTCTCTTTGACTTTAAATCTTTAGGTAATTCCAAATAAACAAGACATCCGATCTTCTCTTTTACTTTAAAAGGATTTGCACATAATGGAGGAAGTCTATGATCATTTCCTAGCAACAAGATTGGTGAGGATTGAATTCAAGAAATACCATGTCATCTGTTTGGAATTCTATGGACGAGATGGTGGATAATCACAGGAGATGAGCTGGTGTAGCTAAAACTTGCTTCACAACTCCTAAAAGTGATGGTTGGAGAGTGTCCTGGGCCTCTTTAGATAGGTAATAAGCATAAATGATCACATATGTTTCTTGGAAGATGATGCAAAAATGATAGGATCAAAATAGATAGGTAGGAATATGATCCAATGTACAAAACTTGCTATTTTTGTTGAGACACCTACTCAGAGTTTTGCACAATTCTCTGAGTACAGTAGAAATTAATAAAATTCCTTTTGGAGAACTTCAATTAGCTTAACAAGCTACCAATCATGCCAACTTAAACATGTATGAGAGAGAGTCCTTAGCTGCCATCATCATTCTCTATATAGATGACTTGATCTTGAAAGGTTCACATGACAAACACATCCAATTCATAATCACACATTTTCACCTTGAGTACTCCATGAAAGATCTTGGCCTACTTCACTACTTCTTAGGAATGGAAGTATGGAAAAAATAGGGTATATTTCTCTCACAAAAGAAATAATTTTTTAATCTTCTTTCTAGATATAACATAGAATAGTCCCACTCAATATCAATACCACTTGATCCAAGCATCAAGCTCAGAATAAAGGAATTATCTTCACTAGTGGATGTGCATGCTTATCGATGACTTGTTGGATCTTTACTAACATAATGGTCTTTATTATAGAGGGGGCATCAAGCTTGTTTGAGATTCGGATTCAAATCACGCTAGTGATCGTGATTCTTGATGGTCTACTCTTGGATACATGTTCTTGCTTGGCTCATGACCTATTTCTTGGGAAATTAAGAAGCAGTGTGCAATTATCATGGCATCCACCAAGGACACGTATCGAGCATCTAATTTTGCAACAATTGCCATCTAGCTTCAATGTTTATTATCTCACATCGGTATTTTTGAGGTTACTTAGACATGCATCCACATTGACAGCCAATCATCCTTGGCCATCACCAAGAACATAGTGTTCCAAGCTTGGATGAACCACACTGAGATCCAATACCATTTCATTTATGAGAAACTTGTTATATGTGAGAAACGCATATCACAAGAGATCAATAGGGAGCTGTGTTCCTCTGAAGAGAACCCAATGGACATGTTCATGAAGGATCTACCTCTAGTTCTACTTGAGAACTTGATGGACCTCTACAATATTCATTGGATCTAGAATGGATTTCTAGGGGGGTGGTGACAATATGAGTTCTTCTACTTCATTTCCATTTGTTTCCACATGAGTGCATCTCCATTTTGTATCTAAGAGACACTCCATTTTCATTTCATTCCATTTTGAATGGTATCTCATTGTATTTGGGTACCTTGCCATTTGCTTCTACAAGCGTACTCATTCTCCTTCAAGAGGAATTATCCCACACATGATGTACTTTGGAGATCCTCATCCAACTCTATATAAGGAGGGCCTCCCCCCATTTTTTACTTGGTTAGAAGCTTGTAGAGCCTACTCCATGCTCTTGAAAAGCTCATTTCTAATTTGTGTGAGATTACTCATTTCTTGGTGTACGCACTTTGAGTCTCTCACACTCTTTCATTTTGTGAATGCATGTACACTACATTTACAAACATTGCCTAGTTACCATCTAGAGTTCTCTCTAAGGTTCCCCTACTCATCTAGCCATCACGAGTAGGTATCTTGCATGAGATCTCTCGCTTTTGGCATTGGCCATCGTCTGAGGAAGGAACTAGTCATTCTTCCAAGCATGTACATATTTGGAATAAAACAAGTTATTCCTCTAGCATCATATACCTCACCCAACTGCCACCACCATAGAGGAACATACAATACAAGAGCAAGTGGTTGTAGAACCTGATATCATGTAGATTAAAGCCACTATTATTGAAGGCTTTACATTCCTAGATAGCGACATGAACATTGAGGAAGTGGGCCTTAAAATTGATTTTGAAGTCCCCAATCCCTTGATTGATCCACTAATGGGTTTCCAATTTTTGGGTAGAAATTTTGTTTCTCAAGAATCTGAGCATACCAACTATTGAGATCCCAAGTGAAAGGGAAGAAGAATGCAAACACACAGAGGAACCACAACACAAGAAGGAAGTAGGTGATGAAGAAGAAAAAGAAGGATGTACTGAGAACCTAACCACATAGGATTTGAGACAATTGTATAACAAAATGGAAGAGTTCCAAGCCAAAAATCAGTTGAATTCAAAACAAAGTCATGCTCTTCTACAACAGGAGCTTACCAATAGCAAGTTCGATGAAGCATTTATCAAAAAAATCCATTTACTTATGGAAGCAATTGAGATTGTTGATGCCCTTCACTTTTTAATGAAATGACTGCTAGCTAGGTACACCACACATCACCTATGCCAAAAAAAGTTCCTAGGAAAACATTTAGGTTCCACTGCACCCTAATATTTCATGGGACCTGTAATCTAGGGCTATATACCACCTCCTATCTTGTCAATCCATACTACCACATTTTCCACTACACACTCTCCACCACTCACCACCAATAAGTAGTTGCAAGAGTCTCTTTTGAATTCTGAAACACCTCATTTCCAAATGATACTGCCACTTGTTACCACCTCCTCACCCATTAGCCCTTTGCAACCTCGTCCTCATGAAGAAGAAAAATCATAAAAAAACTACTTTATTACAATAGAAGAACAAACTGAAAATGATTTCTTTCTTCTTCTATCAAGCTAAATATTCAAACTCTGATCAATACATTTCTATTTTGTAAGTCCAAAAATTGGGAAATGAGTTCCTATGAAGTGCAAACTTTCCCATAACAATCCTAAGAAAGAATAAGAATCATTTAGAGCTTTGAAAATAAGTTATGATTCTAGTTTGTGAACTTAAAAGCCTTCTTCATGTGTTCTTTGGTAAGCTTATCATGTCAATTAATAGAAAGTTCTCAAATCAAGGAATCCATAGGTATTGATATTTCTCAATTTGGACCTCTCTCGCTCAAGATATGGTTCAATTAGTGACCATGGTATTCAATTTTATCTCTATTTAGAGAGCATATGAAGAGATTACATATCCTTCCTTACTCTCTCCTACCCTCTCCAAATATGAATATGCATGTGCAACGAGGAATATTCCACATTTGTGGGTATTCAATGCTCAAGGCGCCTATGAATACGTATTTAGGACCTCCTATCTCAATAGAGGGAGAGAAAGATCTTCCCTCTATTCCTCCTTTCTCCCATGAGGGGAGGCAACCTATGGGCACTACTACCTATGGGCTCGGAGGTGTGAATATTGTTAGAACAATCAAGCTTGCACCATGCTTGAATGAAGATTTGTTCTAGATCAAGTCATTACTTTGAGTGAACCATAGTGTAATGGTATTCCTTGAGAATTTTTTATCCATGTAGAAATCGATAAGTCTTTATGGATTTTAGATATTTATTCTTGTTAGAGGGTAAATATAGGAAACATAAAAAATTCATGAGTTTTGAAGTTTTTATCAAACCAACTACCCAAATCACCTTTTTCAACTTGATTCCCTATTTCCTAGATTATAGGAAAAGAGAAACAATCTCATCTAACTCTACCTATGAGTTATTTTGAATTCAAAATGAATGTAAACAAGTCATGGAATCCAAAAAGGTTCTATATAAAGACTCTAAAGAACTTTTACAATATGTGAAATGAATATACAATCAATTTCAACATCTTCTTGCTTGTTGCTCACTTCCATGCATCATCTTGTCCAAAGTGTATTAATGTGCAGAGATTGGTTCTCGCTCCTCAAAAGTCCAATGATTATATGTAAGAGATCATTCAAAAGATATTAGTGTGAGCTTTACGTCCATAAATTGTTGTAGCATTTGGTTTCATATATTGTGAGATACAAATATTTTAAGAATGACGGGGTTGTTGTTTGCATACTCTTGAAATATTGGGATGACCACCAATTGATGTTTAGGTTATAATTTAGTAGATCGTTTCTCATTAACTGAGTTCTTTTGCATAATAGCTAGTTAACACTATTTGGAACCATCTTGTAAGAGGATTTTAGTCAATGGAAGCTTACTTACAAGGTAGAAATATTTATGGATTTGTAGTAGGTGATGAAGTTATGCCTCACCCAAGATCCAAAGGAGGACCTACACAAGAAGAAACTGAGATGTTTACAATATGGTGTGCAAGAGATGCTCAAGCAAGGTCCTACATCTTAAACTTTATCTCTGATTTCTTTTTTCCATACATTAGAGGTTTCAAAACATCACAAGAAATCTAGGATGCACTTGAGATTTTCTTCTCGACTAGCACCAAATCTAGGCAGAATCATTTATGAAATGAATTCAATCAAATGAAGAAGATAGCAAAGTCAAAAATCATAAAGTTTATCATTAAAGTCAAGGAGGTTGCAAATCAAATAGCTTCAATTGGAGAATGGACTGAAGAAGATGCCAACATGAGGCATATCCTAAATGGTAATAGGTCTGGCAAGCAATGGAAATCATTTACAAATGCGTATGATCTTATCATGGATGTGCAGACACTCAATTTCAACATATTCCATGGGAAACTCTTCAACCAAGATGCAAACAGAAACTTGAAGGAAGGTAACTCTACAAGTGCCCTTTATGCACGTTGGTGCAAAGTTCAAGCCTACACATTTGGCTAGAGTTTATGATCAATATAAGCTCCATGGAAACCATTGCTAGGAAGTTTTTTTATCCTTTACTATTTGTAAAAGTCATTTTTTGACTTGAGAGAATATTTGTAACTAGCACCAAAATCGTGGGACTTGTTAGTTGGAAAAGTCACGACTTCATTTGAGGGAATGTCTCCTAGATTGGAGGAATACTTTTAGTGAGAGCCAATGGAGGATTCAAATTCAAATTCAAACATCACATCTATAAAAGATGGCTAGAAAACTGATGGGCTAGATCACTTCAATTCCAAGCCATTGCTGATTGGATTTGTAAGAGAGTGAGGCTCACATTGTAGCCTACACTACCCACCATCATTAGGCATTGATTATCAAGAGCTAGGTCAATGTTAAATGAGAAAAAATTACCTAATTACTTGTGGGCAAAGAGTGTATCTACTGCCACTCATCTTGTAAACAGGTTGCCATCAAAATCTCTTGATGGGATGACCCCATATGAAGCATGGCATGGTAGAAGACCTTCACTTGATCATTGTAGGATCGTTGGATGTGTTGTCTATGTGCATATCCCTTCGCAAATAAGAGGTAAGCTAGATCCTAAGGCAGAGAAGTGCATCTTCATAGGGTATGACTTGAATCAGAAAGGATACAGGTTCTACAATCCTTCCAACAAAGGATTTATGGTCAGTAGAGATGTTGTCTTTGATGAGAATGACTCTTGGTTTGAAAGTGAATGCACGAAAGTAAAACTACCTTATGACTTGGAAGAGGAGTTTCCAAGCCCCACTAATGAGGAGCCTAATCATATCAAAGACATCAACTCAGATGATGAGGACATTATCAACTTAGAAGAATTCAAGGCATGGAAGTCCAAAGGCAAAGTCAAGATGAAGGATATACTTGAATCATCCAACCAGGCAATCACAAGATAACAAAGAGAGAGCAAGAAGCCAATCAGATATGGGTATGACACTTCCTTAGTTACTAAGCACTCTTTTTATCTTGCAAAAGACTTGTCATTTGAAGAACCATCATCATATGAGGAAGCAAAGACCAAGGCAGAATGGAAGGAAGCTATGGATGAGGAAATTGAAGCACTCAAGGAGAATGATACTCGGAAGCTAGTGCCAAAGAAGGAGTCTATGAAGGTAATTGGTTCTAGATGGATCTATAAGATCAAAAGAAATTCTGATGGATCAATAAGTAGGTACAAAGCTAGACTTGTGGCTAAGGGTTTCGCACAAACCCAAGGAGTTGATTATGAAGAAACCTTCTCACCTGTGGCAAAAATGCCAACCATCAGGGTATTGGTAAGTGTGGCTCCATCAAAGAATTGGAACATGTATCAATTGGATGTAAAAAATGCATTTCTAAATGGCTAGATTTTAGAGGAGGTGTACATGTCTCAACCTCCTGGCTATGAGGACCCAAGCAAGGTAACACATGTATGTAGATTCAACAAAGCTCTTTATGGATTGAAGCAAGCACCTAGGGCATGTAACCATAGGTTGACTACATACCTTCAGGATCAAGGATTTATGATGAGCAACACAGATACATCTCTGTTTGTCAAAAGAAGTAATTCAGAGGTAATATACCCATGTGTATATGTTGATGATATCATAGTCACAGGTAATGATGCTAATGGCATCAAAAATATCAAGAGTCAGATGATGCAGGAGTTCAAAATTAGTGACCTTGAATCACTAAAATATTTTCTTGGACTTGAGTTAGTCTATACTAACTCTAGAATTTATACTACTCAGAGAAAGTATATTCAGGAGATGTTGAAGAAATTTCATTTGCAGGATGCCAAGGTAGCAAGTACTCCAATGCAGGTAAACCAAAAATTAAGTGCTCATGAAGGTGATGTGCTTGAAAATATTACAAGTTACCAAAGCATAGTGGGAAGCTTGAACTATGCTACATTGACAAGGATTGATAGTGTTTATGGAGTAAGTGTTCTAAGTCAGTTTATGCACAAACCTAGGACACCTCATTTGGAAGCTGCCAAGAGGATTTTGAAGTACCTTAAGGGCACTCAAAATCAAGGACTGTATTTTCCTTTAACCTCAGAATTGGACATCAAGATATATGGAAGCTGCCAAGAGGATTCTGAAGTACCTTAAGGGCACTCAAAATCAAGGACTGTATTTTCCTTATACCTCAGAATTGGACATCAAGATATATTCAGATGGAGATTGGGTAGGTTGCAAAGATGATAGAAGGAGTAGCTCAGGATACCTATCATTTGCAGGTGAAAAACCTATATCATAGTCTTCAAAGAAGCAACCTACTGTTGCTTTATCGTCTACAGAGGTAGAGTATAGAGGGCTGGCCAATGCTACTCAAGAGGCCATATGGATCAGATTGTTTTATAGAGATTTAGGTTTGCATACTACATCTCCAATGATTTTTGGAGATAATACAATCTCATTACATCTTGCAACAAATCCTATTTATCATGCTAGGACCAAGCATATAGAGGTCGACTATCATTATGTGAGAGAGAAGCTATTGAGCAAGGAGATTCAGTTGCCATATGTATCAACTAATATGCAATGTGCAAACTTGTTAACTAAAGCATTAGATGGTACAAAACTTTGCAGGTTTAAGTCAGTGATTGGATTCCAAGACATTCATGAAGACCGAAGAAGAAGATGAAGCCAAAATGTTTGGCTTGAGGGGGATTTGTTGGTGCAAAGTTCAAGCCTACACATTTGGCTAGAGTTTATGATCAATAGAAGCTCCATGGAAACCATTGCTAGGAAGTTTTTTTTATCCTTTACTATTTGTAAAAGTCATTTTTTAACTTGAGAGAATATTTGTAACTACCACCAAAATCATGGGACTTGTTAGTTGGAAAAGTCACGACTTCATTTGAGGGAATTTCTCTTAGATTGGAGGACTACTTTTAGTGAGAGCCAATGGAGGATTCAAATTCAAATTCAAACATCACATCTATAAAAGATGGCTGGAAAACGCGTGGGCTAGATCACTTCAATTCTGAGCCATTGCTGATTGGATTTGTAAGAGAGAGAGGCTCACATTGTAGCCTACACTACTCACCATCATTAGGCATTTATTATCAAGCCTATGATCTTGTACAACATTGTTCTTTAGTACAATAGATCTACATTTCTCATCTATGGTCTCTTTGTCATAGCCACTCATAACACTCAATGTATACTGCTCATATCTCAATCATTCCTTTATCATTTTCCATGTTCTATAGCTTGTTGGAATCCTCCATGTTCTCTACATGCTCACAAAGTTTGAAGGAAATTAATTTAGCCAATTCGGAGAAAAGTGCATCGAAGCACTCACTGGTCAAACTTTACAAAGGTCCTAAAAAATCGGGGGTAATGACTTGATTTCTAAATTGAGTGCTCTGTGTATAGTGCATCATTTTCAGTGATTCTACTTGGAATCATTAGCTTACTAGGCTAATTTGATATCTCCAAAGAGAACGTTTCTAATTCCTACTGTACTAGAAGCACTGAGCATAACAAGCAACAGGTGTGTGAACAAAAATAGAAGGTTTTTCATTGAACCTTCAACTTGGAGGTAGTCTGTTTTGATTCAATCAGTTCTCACATCATTTCCAAAGTACATAGGCACTTGTACAGTGTCATTGAAAATCTAAGAGGGCCCACATTTCAACTCTGAAGCTACAAGGGGCTGGTACAAAGCAGGATCTGGCAGTACCTACTCATTTCTTGGAGTGTCCAACCATCTTTCCCAACACTGTAGATAAGGAGGACAGGAAGAATAATGGAAATAAGAAGTAGGATGATGATTAAAAATCTCTCAAGCTAGTTATGCAAGAAAGAGTAAGTGGAAAGTGAAGAAGAAAGGAGGAAAGGTGGACAAAAACAAAGGACAAGAAAGCCAACCTTGTGCCATTTGTAACAGAACCAACCACATCACTCAAAATTGTTGGTTCAATGGAAGAACATAGAAAGGAGGAGATAGAGGTGGATTTGGCAACACGAGAGTTAGAGGTGGATAAAACTACAACATCAATATTGGAAATCACAACAAAAGGGACTACAACTAATACTCAGAGGATCAATTACCTGAAAATTTATTACTCCTAATTAATTTGGGTTGTAAAGAAGGTAAAGAAGATTAGCATTTGTTTTACATAGATTTTGGTTGTTCAAATCATGTTGCAAGAAATGTTGCTTTTTTATGAAAACTTGAGAAACCCAAGCATAAGCATGAAGTACAAACATGGGATGATACCAAACATAATGGGGAAAGTATTGGTAATGTCAAATGTTGAAGACCTCTTAATCTCCAAAGACTTAATCTATACTGATCTAAGAGCACCTTTATATCAGTTATAGACCAAAATTTATACAAATGTTACGGTGATTTACCAAATCATTCATGAACAATTCTCTGAGTGAGAATTTTCCTTCTTCAAGAAGTCTGCTTGAAAGATTGCCTTCATTACCTGCACATATCTTGGGATTTCTTCAATTTAATGATATGTATACCTCCAAGCTACCTTTGTGCAATCATATCAATCATTAGTCCTTCAAAAGAAGCCTTAAAACTTTAATTTGATCCTTAAGATCAAAAGTATGTCAAAACTGTCTTCTAGAAATGGCGACTTTGACATGGTCAACTTCTTAAGTTGATTTCTCACAGCACACATCCCATTTTGCTAAATGCTTTTAGCCATAGCTTCCTTACCTTCTAACTTAGATTTTGGATGCTCACTCATTAAAAACTTTACACTATACACTGAGATCTAAGCAAAACATTGACACGGAAAGATGCGCGACTCTGAGAAGTCTATCTGCAGGTTCTACATACCAATGTTCCTATTGATCATACTCACAGTAGGAAAGGAATTGGATCATAAAATTCTGAACATAGCTTCATTAGCTTCCACATTAGATGTGTACAAAAGGATTTCTGATCCACATGACCAAACTGAGAGAAATCTACGAAATACCCGAGGCTATTTCCTGAAGATGACTCTCTTCACATCTATCTCTATGACACTTGTTCTCTAATGACTCTCTCACTTATTTCTATACATCATTGACTTATATACATATGTTTTTAGACTTATCCCATGTCTATTACATTACTCCTTATCATCCTAAGAAATATCTTATCTCAGATTACAAGAATTTCCACCTATAGTGTACATATGTATACAAACTTTACTTCTGAAATCTCTTCACTTTCTCAAGTGTCTTTTTCCACTTCAATCTGATCATGAGCTTGCTTCAAATTCTTTGTAATCACCAATTTGTGATTGGTTTGTTCCAACAACTCCCCCTCAATCACTAATTGTGATTATTCTATTCTTCTTCACTTCTGCCATCTCTTTGAATCTCTGTAGCTTAGGTCCATCCAAGCTTTTTGTCATCATATCTGCAACTTGTTCTTTTGTTGGAGTATACATCACTTCAATCTCTTTGTCAAGTACCTTTTCCCTCAAGAAATGATACTGAATCTCTACATGCTTAGTCCTAGCATGAAAAACAGGGTTATCTGCCAAATACAATGAACTCAGATTGTCTCCAAAAATAATTAGAGTACTCTGATCAGTTCCAAAACTCTTCAACAAGGTCTTTAACCATATCACTTCTTTTGCAGCCTCTACCAATCCTTTATACTCAGCTTCTGTAGATGACAAAGCAACTATATGTTGCTTCTTTGAACACCAAGAAACTAGTTTATCTCCAATATAACAGAGATACCCATGAGTAGACCTTCTATCATCTGAATCACCTACCCAATCTGCATCACTAAACACTTTGATTCTTGTATCACAAGTAAATCCATAATATACACCTTCAATTAGGGTTCCTTTGATATATGTGAGTACCCTTTGAGCTGCAATCCAATGAGTCTTCTTTGGACAATGCATGAATTGTGATAACACACCTACTGCATATGATATATCTGGCCTTGTCAAGGTAGCATAGATTAAACTACCTACCAAACTCTGATATTTCTTCATGTCATTAAACTCTTCACCTCCATACCTACTCAACTTATGATTTACCTCCAATGGTGTGCTTGAAGGCTTGCAGTCCTCCATGTTGAATTTGACCAAAAGATTCTTCAAGTACCTCTCTTGTATGACATATACTCCATGTTGAGTATATACAATCTGCATTCGTAAGAAATAAGATAAGTTTCCCAAATCACTTATCTTAAACTCCTTCTCTATTTGTTTCTTAAGCTCATTGATTCGTTGAGCATCTATACCTATGACAATAATGTCATCAACATAAATACACATGTATATGTATCCATTTTCACTTGCCTTCACTAGCAAGCTACTATCTTCCTTTGATGCTTGAAATCCACATTCATTCAAAAACTTAACAAGCCTGTAATTCCATGCTCTTGGAGCTTGCTTCAACCCATACAAAGCTCTCTTAACCTTACACACATAATCTGATCCAATTGAATCCATGAAACCTTCTGGTTGCTCCATGTACACTTCATCTGCAATGTATCCATTCAGAAATGCATTCTTCACATCTAATTGTGACAACTTCCATCCTTTATAAGTTGCAATAGCAATCAATGATCTAATTGTACACATTTTAACAACAGGACTAAAGGTTTCATCATAATCTACCCCATAAGTTTGGGCATAACCTTTGACCACAAGTCTAGCCTTGTATCTAGACATCTTACCATCTGCAAACCTTTTTGTTTTATACACCCACTTACATCCAATAACCTTCTGATTCTTTGGTCTTGGCACTAATTCCCATGTTTCATTTTCAAGTAGAGCATCATACTCTTCTTGCATTGCCTTCTCCCAATTCTGTTTTCCTTTAGCTTCTTCATATGTGATTGGATCCTCTTCTATCTTCACAATGTGAGCATAATCTTTTGTTGTTAGAAAAGATGTATCATAGCTATACCTGATAGGCTCTTTTCTTTCCCTTGAGGATCTTCTAACCTCTGCACTTCTTGAAGTCTCAGCCACATTTGATTCTGGATCAAATCTTGGCCCATCCTCAATATTATTCTACAATTTACTTTTACAATCAACATCATCAATATCTTCTTCATACATACTTACTTTTGTCTTCCCTTTTCTTTGTATTTCTTTGTCATCTGCATAATCATTTGTTGACCCTGTATACCATGTGCTTTGCTCATCAAATGTAACATCTTTGGTAACAAGAAATTGCTTTGTAGATGGACTCCACAATTTGTAAGCCATCTGTCTATCATCATACCCAATAAACACATACTTCTCTGCTTTGGGTTCTAGCTTATGTCTCAATTGTGAAGGAACATAAGCATATGCTAAACATCCAAACAGCTTACAATGATCAAGAGTATGTTTCTTTCCCCGCCATGCTTCATAAGGAGTTCTTCCCTCCAATGCTTTACAAGGTAACCTATTCACAAGGTATGTTGCAGTGTTGATAGCTTCTACCCATAAGTAATTTGGGCAATTCTTTTCCTTCATCATTGCTCTTGCAAACTCTACAAGAGTTCTATTTCTTCTTTCTGGAACTCCATTCTGTTGAGGGGAGTACCTTCAAGTTATTTCTCTTTTTATACCTGCATTCCACAAATAATCATCAAACTCTTTAGAAAAATACTCTCCCCCTCCATCTGATCTCAACCTCTTGAGCTTTTGTCCTATAATCCTTTCTACATAAGCATGATAATGCTTGAATGTCTCGAACACTTCTGATTTTTCCTTGATTACATATAAAGTAATCCATCTGGTTGCATCATCAACAAACAACACATAATATCTGGATCCATTTATGCTATAGCCCCTTGAAGGACCCCACACATCTGTATGAACTAACTCAAGCATGTTTGAATACTTGTATCCTGATTTGTTGTAAGAACTTTTGTGTGGTTTACCTAATTGACAAGCTTCACACTTGTACACCATGTGTTGCCCTTCAACTTTTGGCAAACCAAGCACCACATCATTCCTTGACATTTCCTTTATGGCTCTCTCATTGAAATGACCTAACCTTTTATGCCATAGGTCTAACTCAGACTTCCATAAGTAAATAGAGCATGTCCCACATTACCTTGAACTTTGAGAGTAAACAACCTTCCTTCCTTTTTACCTGCAATAATGTTTCTATACCCCTGATTTGGATCTTGCACATAAACACCATCATTTGTGAATCTGACTTCATAACCCTTGTCCACAATTTTCCCTACACTTATCAGATTTTTAGGAATAGTAGGAACATAAAGTACCTTGCTCAAGAGTGTACTTCCATTCTTTGTCTTCACTGATCCAATGCTTTCCACCTTATGCTTAGTATTGTCACCGGTTTGAACTGTATGTCCATTCACCTTTGCTTCCATATCAGTCATCAGTGATATATTGCCACTTAGATGATTGCTACATCCTGAGTCAATATAGAACACCCTTTGGTTTTCTCCTACCGCTTCATGAGTTGCATTCAAGATGAGAGTCATGTCATCCTTTTGATCTGATGCATAATTATAATAATTGTTGTTATAGGTCTGAGATTGAAAACTTCTTCCACCTCCTCTAGCATATGATGTCCTACCACCTCTTACTCTGAAATTGCCTCTTTGGTTTTTGCCTCCTCTACCTCTTTGATTGAAACTCTCGTTATTACTTCCACCATTTTGATTGCTATACCAACAATCATTTGCCAAATGATTGGTTCTACCACAAATCCAACAAGATTTAGTATTATCTTTGTTCTTACCTCCTCTTCCTTTACCTCTGAAGTTCATCTTTCCTTTTGTAAAGTTAACTTCAATATCTGCAGTAGTCGGGACTTCCAATGCCTTTACTTCACTTGTATTATACCTTCAACTATGATACCACTATTGGAGACCTCTTAATCTCCAAAGACTTAATCTATACTGATCTAAGAGCACCTTTATATCAGTTATAGACCAAACTTTACACAAATGTTACTTTGATTTACCAAATCATTCATGAACAATTCTCTGAGTGAGAATTTTCCTTCTTCAAGAAGTCTGCTTGAAAGATTGACTTCATTACTTGCACATATCTTCAGATTTCTTCAATCAAAGGACATATATACCTCCAAGCTACCTTTGCGCAATCATATCAATCATTAGTCCTTGAAAAGAATCCTTAAAACTTTAATTTGATCCTTAAGATCAAAAGTATGTCAAAATTGTCTTCCAGAAATGGCGACTTTGACATGGTCAACTTCTTAAGTTGATTTCTCAGAGCACAGATCCCGTTTTGCTAAATGCTTTTAGCCATAGCTTCCTTACCTTCTAACTTAGATTTTGAATGCTCACTCATTAAAAACTTTACACTATACACTGAGATCTAAGCAAAACATTGACACGGAAAAATGCGTGACTTTGAGAAGTCTATCTGCAGGTTCTACATACCAATGTTCCTATTGATCATACTCACAGTAGGAAAGGAATTGGATTATAAAATTCTGAACATAGCTTCATTAGCTTCCAGATTAGATGTGTACAAAAGGATTTTTGATCCACATGATCAGACTGAGAGAAATCTACGAAATACCCGACACTATTTCTTGAAGATGACTCTCTTCACATCTATCTCTATGATACTTGTTCTCTAATGACTCTCTCACTTATTTCTATACATCATTGACTTATATACATATGTTTTTAGACTTATCTTGCGTCTATTACATTAATCCTTATCATCCTAAGGAATATCTAAACTCAGATTACAAGAATTTCCACCTCTAGTGTACATATGTATACAAACTTTACTTCTGAAATCTCATCACTTTCTCAAGTGTCTTTTTCCACTTCAATCTGATCATGAGCTTACTTCAAATTCTTTGTTATCACCAATTTGTGATTGGTTTGTTCCAACATCAAAGCTTCCAATGGCAAAACAAACATTCTGAGTAAGGGTCTCTATGAACCCACTACTACTAAAATGCTTATATGTTTAGGCCAAATAGTTGAAAAAGGCTTATACGTTTGGTTCACCCCACATTGAACTTATGTAGAAGATCCATGTCAAGGCTTCAAGAAGATAGCAAAAGGTGAGAAGCATGGTAGACTCTTCACATTTGAAGTGGGAGAAATCGAAAATCTAGCTCTGTTCAACTTTGGGTCTCAAACCCTAAGTGAGCTAGAACTATGTCATAAGAGACTTGCTCATCTGAATGAAAGAACTTTGAAGGATATATACATGGATCAAATAATTCTAGGGCTGCCAAACTTCTCAAAGCAACTCATGATCAATATGTGTGATGCTTGTTAAATTGGGAAGGCAGAAATGCAACCTTTCAAACACAAAGGCTAGATTGAAGACAATCTCTTGGATCTAGTACACATTGATATGTATGGACCAGTGAGCAACATGTCATCAACATACACCACAATGATCAGAAGTAAATCATTAGCATGCTTGATATATAAGGTGCTTTTAGTTGGACTGTTCTTACAATCATGTGAAATCAGAGAGGCATGTATCTTTTCATACCAAGCACGTGGTGCTTGCTTTAAACCATATAATGCCTTCTTTAACCTGCATACCTGGTTTTCATGCCCTTTCTGCACAAAGCCACGGGGCTGAAAAATATACACTTCTTCATGCAAGTCACCATTTAGAAATGTTATTTTAATGTCCCACTAATGTACATTCGAACCATGATGAGCTGCAAGTGCATAGATGCTACGAACAGTAGTCATTCGGCAAGTAGGAGCAAAGGTTTCATCAAAACAAGCCTAGCCTTATGCCTTTCAACTATACCATCATGTTTACCCTTTAGCTTGTATACCCACTTAGTGCCAATGGCCTTCTTGCTAGGAGGCAAGTCTCATAAAGACCAAGTACCATTCTTCATTATAGCATCATATTTAGATTGCATAGCACCCATCCAATTTTTTGAATTTTGTGCTTCATCAATGAAACAGGCTCAGTCTCATCACAGAGACTAGATGCAACCATAGCATAGAAATCTGATGCAAAAGAGGCATTATGCGAGCCTGATTGAGTACGATATGACAGAGGTGCATCTAATTTGCTACAATGCAAAGTCTACACCAGCCATTTTGGGATAGTTTTTGCCTCCTCAATATCAGCTCTCTCATCAAGTGCATCATGTAAATTTGCATAAAAAATGGGATGATCTACATCATCACATGAAACCATCAAAGGTTGAGAATTTGCCTCATTCGGAAGAGCACTAGACTGTACACCTATAAAAAGAGGCAGCAAAGTATCATACATGTCTTTGGAGCTAACAAATGTCTTCTTAGTACAGGAAAGCAATGGTTGAATAGCATCTTCCACAAAAACAACATCAAAGCTAACCAGAATGCATTTAGTATGTGGATGATACAGATGATAGCCTTTACTTACAAAATTCTACCCAACAAAATTACATCCATGCACGTGCATGTATATATATACCTAAATGTGAGTGTATGTGTATGTATATGTGTATTTTTGTGTTTGTGTGTATGCATATGTGTCTGTATGTGTATTTCTAGGTGTGTGTGTGCATGTATGTATGTATGTATGTATTTATGTATGCATATGTATGTGTATTTATACATGTGAGTATTTGTGTATGTATATTTGTGTATATATGTGTATGTGTGTGTGGGTACATGTGTGTCTGTGTATATGTGCATGTGTGTGTACGTGTTTGTATGAAAACATGTATGTGCGTGTATGCATGTGTATGCATATATGTATGTGAGTGTATGTGTGTATATGTGTATTTCAGTGTGTATGTATTATGCATATGCATCTATATGCATGTGTGTGTATGTGTATGAGTGTCTCTATGTGTGTGTGTGTCTCTATGTCCATGTATGTATATGTGTGTGTATGTGTATGTGTATATGTGTACATGTTTGTGTATCTGTATGTGTGTGTATACATGTGTATGCATGTGTGTGTATGTGTATGTGTGTGTATGGATGTGGGTGCATGTGTCTATGTGTATGTTTGCATGCACCTGTATGTATATGTGTGTATGTATACATGTATATTCATATGTGTGTGTTTGTGTATACATGTGTATGTATGTATGCATGTGGCTGATGAGTGTGTGTAAATGTGTATATGTGTGTGTATGTATATGTGTGTGTACATGTATGTATGTGTGTGTATGTATATGTGTCGGTATGTGTACGTGTGTACATGCATTTGTATGTATATGTGTGTATGTGACATTATGTGTGTGTATATGTATATGTGTGTATGTATGTATGCATATGTGTGTAATTATGCATGTGAGCGTATTTATGTGTGTGTGTGTGTATATGTGTATGTGTGTGTGTGACTTTATGTGTGTGTATATGTGTATTTGGGTGTGTATGTGTGTATGTATATGTGTGAATGTACATGTGTGTTTATGTGGATATGTGTGTATGCATGGTTGTATGTATGTACACATATACTTGTGTATGCATGTGTGTGTGTGTATTCAAGTGACTGTATGCATGTGTGTATATATGCTTGTGTGTGTGTGTTATGTGTGTGTATGTAGATGTTTGGGTATGTGCATGTGTTTTTCTATCTTTGTGTGTCTATGTGTGTATGTACATGTGTGTGTATGTGTATGTGTGTATGTGTCTATGTATATGTATGTGTACGTGTGTATGTATATCTCTGTATGTGATTGTATGTCTGTGTGTATATGTGTATGTGTGTGTTTATGTGTATGTATGCAT
The DNA here is from genome assembly GCA_020310875.1 of Ceratopteris richardii. Taxonomy (NCBI): domain Eukaryota; kingdom Viridiplantae; phylum Streptophyta; class Polypodiopsida; order Polypodiales; family Pteridaceae; genus Ceratopteris; species Ceratopteris richardii. The sequence goes on along the minus strand of CM035407.1, from coordinate 87,930,511 downwards.
ATATGTATGTATGTGTGTATGTATGTATGCATGTGTACATTTATATATGCATATGCATGTGTATACATGTTTTATGTATGCATGTGAATGTATGTGTGTGTATATGTATATATGTGAATGCGTATGTGTGTATATGTGTGTTCAAGTGTATGTACGTGTGTGTTTATGTCTATGTATGTATATGTGTGTGTATGTGTATGTGTGTGTGCAAGTGTGTGTATGTATATATGTGTGAACGTGTGTCTATTCATGTGTATTATATGTGTGTATGTGAGTGCATGTGTGTGTGTGTATGTGTATGTATGTGTAAGTATGCACATGCATATGTATATGTGTGTATATGCATGTGTGTAAAAAAAGCGTCGCTAGTCCACGTGCTGCACTTGTCAAAATCAAGTTCGATGCCATGGCCACCTTCTTCATCATCATCACCAGAGTGTCATGGGCATCTCCATGATTTTCCTAGCATTGAATAAAATAACACATAGCACTCTTCAGAAAGCAATCAAAGGATCTTCGCGTGTTTTCCTACAAGTGAACGGAAAGCATCTTCTGCCGCTGCGCTTATCCGTCAGAGAGAGAGAGACTCCTTTTTCGCACAGACGAATGATGACAAACATGCGTCCAGATAGAGCGCACTCCTCTGCCACGAGAGGGGAAAGCGGGATCGTCTGCTGCTGCTCCTTTAGGACAAACAGAGAGAGTGCCTCTCTTTCCATCTTTCCAGTGATGCTGGATGATAGCAACACATCGCGCCCGAAATTATTTGTCTTGCCATGAGATAAAACGAGCACGTCTGCTGCTTCTCGTTGTGCGTGTATACGGCAGGAGACAAGAGAGAGTAACCATTCACTTCCACTGCTTCGTCATGCATAAGAAAATACCAATGAAAACAAAGCGGCCATTTCTGTTGGGCGTAGAAAGAGCGAGCGAAAATGATGATGCATGAGAGAGAGAGAGAGAGAGAGAGAGAGAGAGAGAGAGAGAGAGAGCTAGCTGGCGAAGCATATGGTTTTGAATCGGATGACACCCATGCTCGAACCTCCTATGTGCACACTGTTCATGAGCGTCATCCTATGTTTCATTTTTATACTTCACGGAAAAATGCTGTCCCTTCCACATGAATACTACAATCCAGCTCATGTCAATCCACCATCGAAGTGCATGGGGTCGTAAGAAAACTCTGAGTTACAAGCTAATGAGGAGCATAGGAATGTTAATAAAGAAACAAGCACAGCTGGAGATAACTTCATAATTATAATCTAGGAACTATCAGTGGTACACAAGTAAGAGTCGAAGTAGCAATATTATTGTGAATAAAAGAAGGAAAGATGTTCATATTTTGAAGATAGTAATAAGATGTTTTTGAGTCGAAGAAGCAATATTATTGTGAATAAAAGAAGAATGATGTTCAGATTTTGAAGACAGTAATGAGATGTTTTGAGCCAATAGTAACTCTAGTGCCAGAAGTTGGATTTACCAATTTATAAATAATATGCAACGATCCCACCAAATCCATAAACTTTGTTTTAGCATAACCTGTTTAAATTCCATTGAGACAATCCCACCTGGTAGATCTACTTCAAGTATAAATCACAACACGAACCAACAGATCCTGATTTGCAAACAATTACCCGGCATCCCTATGATTTCCCCAGGATTAATTGAGATGAGTATTTTAAATAATAGGTCGAGTATGCAAAGTGCAATGGTTAGCTCAGAATATCCTTAGGCCAATATGTCAAGGAAACATAAGGCCAAATTTCATGTTTTAGAGATGATGAAGACTCTCTAGAGCTTGTGTGAGATCTTCCAAAACGTATCCTTACAAATAGAGATGCACATAAAATGTACGCATGCAAATTTGACGTAACTTCAGCATGTATGATGAACCTCATGCTGATGTTCATCTCTAGGAAAAAATTTTGAATGAACAATAAATTTAGAGCACTTACAATTTTTTGTCCAAATGAGTAGTGAGTCAATGTGCAAAACCTCCAAGTGCATGTGCGATTAAAACCATAGGAGGATCCCCAAGAGAAAATGGGATATATGGTGGTCTGGAATGCATAAATGTGACTTAATACCTGCTTTGCTATCTAACACTTACACATTTGTCTGCAAATTTCACAAAGCTATTAGAAACACAAGTTAAAGTGGGTTCGAAAATTTAAGTATTTTGATGGCGATGCACCACAGTTCACTCTCCTTCTTGAGAGCTCCATGATGATATCCTCAGAGTAGAAAATCGAGCTCCAAGCACCACACACGATATTCTATACAGAGGCTATAGAATACGCAGAACAACATAGTACACAGGGAGCACGAACATAGAATTCTTAGGTGTTACAAATGTGGTCAAACTTATAATTTGTAGGTGACTAGTTCACTATATGCTCTATTAAAGAACATATACAAAGAAGTGTCTGATGGCCATCTAGTCTTTCAGATGGACACTTATGGTAACAATCCCCCACTAAAGGCCAATATGGCCAAAGTAACTATGGGAGAAACATAAAGAATGATAAATAATACCTTAGTGTAAGTATACAAACTATAGCTCCCACCAGATGGGCATGTTACATAGTATACAAGTGAATGTGTATGATCATGAATCAAGTAATCGCCATCAAATGAAAACAATGTCGAAAGCTATTTTGTGGTAGAGCTTTAGTCAAAACATGTATACCATTATCTCGAGTCTGAAACTTCTCAAGAATAATGCGCTTAGTGGCTAAGCAATCTCTAATGAAGTGATACCTCACCTCAATGTGCTTGGTCTTTGCATGATATACCAGATTCTTAGCCAAATCAATGGCACTCTGACTATCATTGAGCAAACTAGGTACATGCTAAGGTAAACCCATATCCGAATCAAGATGAGAAATACACAATGCTTCCTTACATGCCTCACTTGCTACAACATACTCTACTTTTGTTGTGGAAATAGTTGTACATTCTTTAAGAAAAGATCTCCAAGAGATAGCACCTCCAAAAATACACCCTGATGTAGACTTACAATTGTCTACACAAATAGCATAGTTAGAATCTCTGTAACAAATAATGGATGTTTTCCCTCTACCTAAGCAGAAATACTTATCCTTAGTTCCACTCAGATATCTCAAAATCATTTTGACTGCTTCGTAGAGTTTCTTTCCAAGATTAGACATATATCTGCTCACAAATCCAACTACAAATGCAATGTCTGGTCTCATAACTATCATAACATACATGAGACTACCAACTACAGAGTGATAGGGAATATTGGTCATGAATTCCTTTCTCTCATCTGATTTGGGGCAATCATCCTTGCTCAATTTTACATATGTGGGTAAAGGTGTACTCAATGCCTTTCCATCCTGCATATTCAACATGTGAAGTACTTTGGATATGTACTCACTTTGCAACAAGTGTATGCATCTTTTACTCCTATAACGAGTGATGCACATGTCAAGAATATGTTTGGCATCCCCCAAATCCTTATTATCAAATGTGTGACTCAACTTCTTTTTAAGAATTGACAATTCATAAGAGGACTTCCAAACAATCAACATATCATCCACATAAAGTATCAAGCATATCAAGCTCCCATCAAAGCATCTCTTTGTGTAGAGACAACAATCCTCACTGCTTCGAGAATAGCCTTGAGACTTCACAAAAGCATCAAAATTTTGGTACCATTGTTTAGGGGATTGTTTAAGTCCATACAAGCTCTTCTCGAGCTTACAAACTAGAATTTCCTTGCCAGGAACTACATAACCCTCTAGTTGCTCCATATAGATCTCATCCACAAGATCTCCATGCAAGAGAACAAGTTTCACATCTATTTGGACTAGCTCTAAGTCCTCCATTGCAACACATCCAAGCAACATGCACAGGGTAGTCATCGTGATAACTTGAGAGACGATTTCCTCAAAATTGACACCATGTTGTTGCTTAAAACCCTTTGCAACAAGTTGTGCTTTATACTTTGGAGAAGCACTATGTGATGTGCATTTTAGCGTATATACCCATTTACATGGTAAAGCTTTCTTGCTCTTTGGAAAAGGTACTAAATCCCAAGTACCATTCTTGTGAGTAGAGTCCAACTCACTCTTCTTTGGATGCTCCCTCTTGACATGATCCTCTATCTGCATAGCCTCTTTGTAGAAAAAAGGCTCATCGGCATCTATTAGCATAACAATATTTAAACCTAGAACATATCTATCAGGTGGATGTGAGACACGTGCAGAGCCTCTCAATGGTTGTTGAATAAGAACATTTGTTGACTTATCTGATCTGACATTCTCTTGAACGTCCCTATTTGCAGCATTTTTATGCAGGCTAACTAGAGGACAAGTATCCTCAAACACTACTCTTCGCACTTCAACCTCCTTAATGTGCTATTTATTCATATTAGATTGATTGAAAATGACATCACTATATCTAATTACTCTCTGTGTTTAAGGATTCCATAAGTGATATCCAATTGTCCTTCTCAACCATATCCAAGGACAATGCATTTCTTTGACTTATGGTCCAACTTTTATCTAAGATTCTTGGGTATATGAGCATATGTTTCACACCCAAAAACTCAAATATGATAATAATATGGTGGCTTCCTTGTCCATAACTCTTGTGTGACTTTTAGACCTTTGGAAATACTATGTGAAAGGTTAATCACATGAACTATAGTCAATACTCCTTCTGCCCAAAATCCTTGTGAAAGGTTTGCATGATGCAGCATAGAGACTACACTATTCTGAATAGTTTTATTCATTCTTTCAGCTACACCATTCTGTACTGGGGTATAAGCAGCCATAAATCTCTACAAATTCCTCTAGACTGGCAAGAAAGATTGAATTCATTTGAGATATGCTCACCTCCATTATCTGAACGTAAAACTTTGAGCTTAGTTCCTTTTTCACTCTCAACTGAAGCAATCCATTTTCTAAAAATAGGGAATACCTCATCCTTTTATTTGCTAGGATATACCCAAACTTTGCTAGTAGCATCATCTATGAAAGTGACAAAGTAAAAAGAACCACATAAGGAACTTGTGGGCATAGGACCACACACATCAGTATGAATGAGGCGGAATCAAGAAGTCAATGTGCATTCTATGCACATTTCTGGTAATTTTCTTGCCATATTGACAATGCTCACAAAATGAAAAATCAAAGAAAGATAACAGAGGTGAGTAGCCAAAACGAGAAAGATTTTCCATTCCATTATAAGATATATGGCCCAAACAACCATGCCAAATACAAGCCATAGGCTATTCAGTAACAACTAACAAGTGTTCTTTCTCTGATACAAATAAAGGATAAAGTGATCCAACTTTGCTTCCTTTTGCAATAACCATATTGCCCTTTGATATGCAAAAGGATTGAGCATAGAAGACCATCTTGTAGCCAAGGTCATCAAGTTGACCAACTAACATTAAAGTGCATGATAATTGAGGTACATGGTACTATAAATTATGCATACTAAATTTTGAACCATCAATGAACTAGACAACCACGTCTCCAATCCCCACAATGTCACACTTATAAGAGTAATCAGGTCTCACGGTACCAAAAGACTTTGCTTCATAGTTAGAGAACCATTCTCTATGTGGTGTCACATGGAAAGAAGCACGAGAATCTAGCAGGCACATGTGGGAAAGAGAATCAGCCATAAGAGTCTCACTTGGCAAGTACTATCAAGTTTCTACACATCACCATCATCGAAAATAGCATTAATTTCTTCAATCTTCACAGTTGAAGTAGATGGTGCATGTAACTATTGAACATGTCTGTTAGCATTTTGTCCTTTATCTTTAGCATTCTTTAATGCATAACAATCTTTCTTCATGTGTCCTTTCTTATGAAAATAATGCATTCGATACCCCTCTTCCTTGATTTACTTCTGCTCTTATTCCATTCACAATTCTTTTCCTTGTTCTTGCTCCTACCACGTTGCTGATTCTTTCCTTGGTAAGAATCATGAACATTATATGCATCTCCACTCTGAGTGCCAACCATAGATTTTCTACAAATATCCTCACTCAAGAGTGCTCCACATATGTCATCATAGACCAGTTTACGACCACATGCACTATTGTTAATAGCTTTGCAAAATTTATTCCATGATGATGGCAAGGTGCACAACAAAAAGACTACTTTCATTTCATTATCCATATCCATTTTTTGAGGATGTTATTGGGAGAATATAGCATCAAACTCATTTAGATGAGCACCAATACTATCTATGTCCTTCATGCAAAGATCATATAACTTTCTCATGAGATAGACTTTATTTGATGCCGTACTCTTGTGTTGAGCCCATAAAAGTTATATTGGTCAAAGTCAACTGCAGTCAAAGTCAACCGTAGTCAAAGTCAAGGTTAAAGTCAATAAGTGTAAAGTCAAAATGCTAAAGTGCAGGTGTCAAAGCGCACAGGTAGCGCACAATTAATTGTCCACAAAGGGTAAATTGGAGAAAGTGGGTTGCAGGTTGTAGAGGTATATCTCTAATTTCCCTAAGGTTCAAAGTGTCTTTTAAAGTGTTTTGGAAGGTTCAGGTGAACCCCCTCTTATGTGCAAAAGTGAAGACTTAAAAGGAAAATGTTGAAGGTATGTGAAGCGGCAGCGTACGCATAAGTGAAAGTATGGCCCCCCAATTAAAATTTTTGTTTTAGTCTAAAGTCACTATAGGACAAAATAGGGAGTCGTTGGCTGGCCACTTGTGAAGACAAATTTGGGACATGAAAGTGAGCACCAAGATACACTTGCAGTTAGGAGCGTATGTGAATCGACACTCAAATCAAGGCAAGGACTATTCTTGGAAATTCGAAGTGTAAGCAAGAGTGAGCATAGTCTAAGCTAGGCAAGAGAAAGAAGTGAAGGGACACACAGTGTGCGATGCAGAGAAGTGAAGTGCAAGGTGTACATGAAGAGTGACTAAGGAAGTATGCAGAGAAGTGCTAAGCTAGTCCCCCAAGGATCCCAAGGTCCCATTGCAGTGTGCGCATGCCGACAGAAGGTGTCCAACCCTCCCCCTTATTGGAAGCTTGGTGAAAGGTGTGCACAAGTGCAAGCTTGGAGCAGGTGGAGGTCTGGTGCAGAGGATGTCGGGAGGAACAAGACCTTGGGTATTTGGTATTTTGTAATTGAGCACTTTGTGGGATTTTGCACAGAAGCATTGGATTGTATTGTGCTTCAACATTGTATTTGTCTGATTATAATCAATCGATAGAGGCTTCAAGTGTGTATCTTTCTTCTTGTCTTTCCCTTTTCTCCTACAAACACTCAAATCCCTTCTTGTCCAAGAATCCCCCAACAAAATTTGGCACGCCCGGTGGGACTTCCAAGGAGATTTGAGCATAAGAGAAGATATATTGCAGTTGGAGAGGCAATATTCAAGTGTTGACAGTACTACTTGACTGGACTAAGAGGTACATATTCTTCTTAATTATCTCATACTAAGAGGACTATGAACAGCCCATGACCGCAACCCGGTCCCAAACATTGAGGGTCACCTACAAGCAAACAAGAAGGAAGGTTGTTAGAAGATCATCTAGTCCACTTTCATCAACTTCATCAGTAAGAAGCATGGCTAGTCAGGTAGACTTGGAAACCTTACTATCAAGATTAAATATAAAATTTCCTTCTTTCAAAGGCCTAGCTCAAGAAGATCCGAACGAGCAAATTAGAAGGTTTTTGGCACTATGCCAAACTAGAGGCTTAATGGGTAGGGAGGATGCCTTTTTTATACTCTTCCCTGCCACATTAGAACGATTAGCAGATAAATGGTTCAACCAGTTTGCTGAGAACCATTTTACAACTTGGGACCTAATGAAAGATGCATTCAAAAATCAATTTTAGCATGGAAATACTACAGAGATCATCATAGAGGAATTAGAGAATTTGAGATTAGGTCCAGGTGAAAAGTTCCCGGAGTTTGTAACTAGGGCTAAAGCACTAATAGCTAAGTTGCCAGATCCTCCACGTGACTTTTTTGTTAAGAAATGGTTAGCTAAGCCACTTCTAGTGACCACCCAATGTAAAATCAAGGAATTAGTGTTGCCTACAGCCTCAATAGAGGAATTCATCAACACAGCTACACGAATGGAGCAGATAAGGCAATAGTATGGAGCAACTTCTTCTCAACTAACATATTCCACAGAAATGGAGGATCCAGTAATCCAGCTAAGGAAGGAGTTGGAGGGCTTAAAAAGGAATAAGCCCCACAAAGAGGAGGAGAATGTTGTTACTCAGTTGAGGAGGGAGATTGAGGCATTAAAGCTCCAAAAGGAGGAGGAGGCCCAAGTAGAGGAATTGGCTCAGCTGCGAGAGGAGTTGCAGGAACTCAAAGGGGGTGGCATCAAGAGTGGACTTTGGTGTACTATGTGCAGCAAGAAAGGTCATATAATACGTGAATGTCCTTTGTTAAGTGTGACTTGCCAAATATGCAGGAAAGTTGGCCATGAGGCCCAAGAATGCCAATCAAGAGGAATGCCTGCAACAACATAAAATGGACACAAGAAAGACCCCTACCACCAGCAAATGTGATGATCGGTGCACCCAATCCAGGTAACATTTATAACCCTAGACATAGTGATAACTTTGGAAATGGGCCAAGGAGGCCAATTATTTGTTTCAGATGTGGAGAATGTGGGCACTATCAAAGTAGGTGCACTCTCCCAGAAAACGCACCTCCTTGCAGGAACTGCCCAGAGGCCAGAGACCACTATACTAATCGTTGTCCTAAGAACCAAGCATCTTCATCTGGGCCCCACATTCAAATCATTTTTGTGTGCAAAGAAGAAAGGGTAGATCAAGTCCATGTGCCATCTCCATCTACCAGGGTGGTGCAATTAGAAGAAATTGAATCTTTTACAATGCAGATAAGAAGCAAGGTGAAGGCTCAAATGGAAATAGGTCAAGAATCAATGATTAATGGATTAAACAAAGACAAAGGTGTGTCTGAAAACAAATCCACCACGTGCAGACACAAGGCAAGAAGAAAATTTCATAGGTACCAGTGATGCAATTGGACATGCATTCAACAGGGCTCATGAGGAGTTCGTTAAGTCAAATGGAGCCCAGACTCTTAAGGAATTAGAAGCTTCCAGACTACTCAAGTCCATGAAAAAGAAGGTTAGTATTTTTTATTTAATAAAGATGGATGGGAAGTGCAGGTCAGAACTCTTGCAGATAATTGATGAAATGTCCACAACAAGTTTAGTGGCAAAGGCTGCTGTTATGCATAAAGATAAAAGTGCAGGGGAAGCACCCCTCACAGATTACAAGAGCCCTCCGCTAACAGTATCTATTAAAGGTCATGAGTTTCAAGGAGTTATTGTGGATGGTGGTTCTAGCATTAACTTGATGCCTGAATATACCATGAAAACGATTGGACTATACCCTTCAAGACCTACCAGCTTCACTGTAACAATGGCAAACCAAAACATAGTAAGGCCTATGGGAGTGGTCCCTGGAGTCCTAGTCAAGATACAAGGTACCATCTTTAACTTGGACTTTGTTGTTTTAAGGCCCACAGGTAGAAGGAAGTTTCCCTTTGTTAATTGGGAGACCTTGGTTAAGGCATGCCAATGTGCTCCAAGACTAGGGCAAGGACACAATGTGGGTAAAGCAAGAGGGAAAAGAGTTGCAACTGTTACACTTATGTGTTCCTCGAGTAGCTTTGATGTGAACCTTTTCCCTATACATGGGCACTTTTTACTCTAGTGCTAGCTAGAGGTTTTTTTCCCATGTTACCACATACTTGATACTCACATATGTGGTGGTACTTTGTACTTAGGGATATTATTTAGCTCTTACTTGAGTTCAGATGATCGATCAATAGAGAGAGTTATTCTAGCCATCATCTTCTCCGTGTGTCTTGCTGCATTTGTGCTCTTTGTGTGTGCTTCTCGTGTGTCTCTCGCACTTCTACACACACCCAATAGTGGTATCAGAGCAGGTTCAGCTTCTTCTCAAGTTTCAGTTTTTTGCGTCGCGGCGCGCGCGCACTTTAACAGTGCAAATCAACTTCGGAGCATAGAACTATGAATTTCAGCAGCCCGGAAACATTTCCAGCAGGTGTGCTGGGGTTTTACGCCCATTCTGAAGCTATTTGTGTAGTGAGAATCACCATTTGAGTGACGGTTTCTGAGCTGAAATTTCAGCACTCATTTCAGATTTCGTCGAAGTGAAGATTTTGTCACATTCTTCTTCCTTAGTGAAATGGTGGGCAGCAATGACTTGTTTGGCATGCTTCAAGCTGAAGATAAGCTTGATGGGACTAACTATCCGATGTGTTCTTACATGATCAAGCATGTTCTTGTTGCAAAACAACTTTGGAACATAGTGGCAGATGTAGATCCAAGACCGGCAGGTGCTTCTACTTCACAGTCTACTGTCACAGATGGAGCTTCTTCTTTGAGTACAGTGGTTTCTCCTTCTCCATCTACACAGGAGCAGCTTAGATGGGATGGAAAAGATGCTCAAGCTCATGCTTTGATTGCGCTTTCAGTGAAGCGTCATATAGTTCCACACATTCGGTCATGTTCTACATCGAGACAGGCACGGGACACTCTTGCTTCTTTGTATGCCGTGCGTAATGAAGCACGTGTTGTATATTTGAGGAAGCAACTTGAGGATGTATGTATGGTTGAAAATGAGTCAGTGGATGTGTATGTGACATGCATCAAGGACTTGAAAGAGCAATTGGCAAACATAGATGAGATCATTCGGGATGCATCACTCATTTCTACATTGTTGAAAGGATTACCGGAATCTTTTCAAAGCTTTGCTACTACACTACGTTTGGTTGCAATAGGAAATCCTAATATGTATGCATTTGATGAGGTTGTGTCTCTTCTTTTGCAAGAAGAGCAATCTAGAGTGAATAGGAGTGGTTTGATTGAAGGAACGCAAGCACTTGCTATCTCACCAAAGGTTCAGCTTTAGGTTCATCAAAACCAAAGCCTCAAGCTTCCTCTTCCACTCATTCCTCTAATGATGGTGATTTGCAAAAGAAGAAGAGATGCAAATATTGTCGGAAGGCTGGTCATACTATTGATGAGTGTAGAAAGCTTTCTAAACACAATGAAAAGAAGAAGGAATCTGGCATGTCTATTGCTGAAAATTTAGCAAATGCAAAGAATGATGAAGCTAACATGGCTCAAGATTTTTGGGCATGTGTTGTTACATGTCATTATGATGCTTCTTTACATTCTAGATGTATGGTTGTGAGTGAGGCTGTTTTGGATTGATTCTTTGATAGTGGTGCTTCCAAGCACATAACATCATGCAAAAGATTTTTTGCCTCTTTGAAAGATGCATCTAAAGGAGGACATGTGGTGTGTGCAAACAATGCCTCTTATCCTATCATTGGAGTAGGAGAAATTGAGCTTACGGCCGCAAATGGAGGTGTGATTCTCTTGAAAAATGCATTGTATGTGCCCGGTATCAAGAAGAACTTAATTTCAGTTCCGTTGATTGCCAAAGCTGGACTTCATGTACACTTTGTTGATGATAAGTGTATGGTTCATGATTTCAGCAATGGTGATGTTATTGTGATGTCCGGTACATTATGTAAAGGTTTGTATCGCATGGATACATACAAGAGGGCTACCTCGAATGCCTTAGTTGCTCATACTTCTTCCATGGCTGAAATGGAGCTTTGGCATGCTCGTTTTGGTCACTTGAACTTCAATAGTTTGCTCTACTTGCAAAAGAAGGACATGGTTATTGGCTTGCCCTACACTTGAGTCCATTGAAAAGCATGCATGTGAAGGTTGCATTCTTGGAAAAATGCATCGTGCTTCTTTTCCAAAACATGGTCATATGCACACTACAAGAAAATTACAACTTGTTCATAGTGATGTATGTGGTCCCGTCAAGACTCCATCTTTTGGGAAGCATGTATATTTTGTTACCTTCATTGATGATGCTACTCGCCATACATGGGTGTATCCTATGAAAGCAAAGAATGAGATATTTTCTTGCTTCAAAGCATTTTTAGCTATGGCTGAAAATTTTTCTTCACAAAAGCTTTTGACTCTATGACCGATTGTGGTGGTGAATACATGTCACATGAGTTTAATGCTTTTCTTCATGAAAGAGGTATTTCACACCAATGTATGGTGCCATATACACCTCAACAAAATGGTGTTGCCGAGCGTAAAAATTGAACTTTACTTGAAATGGCACGATGTATGGTTAAAGGAAAGCATCTTCCTAATAAGTTTTGGATGGAAGCGGTCATGTGTGCAAATTATGTGTTGAATCACTGCCCTACAAAAGCATTGAGAGTCATCACTCCTTATCAGGCTTGGAATGGTCATAAGCCTATGGTTAGTCATATGCATGTGTTTGGTTGTTTGGCATATGCTCTTGTGCCATCACAACAACATCACAAACTTGATGACAAGGCAAAGAAATGTATATTTGTTGATTATAGTGCTGAAAGTAAAGGATATCGGTTATATCATCCATTGATGAACACAATTATTGTGAGTCGAGATGTGGTATTTGCTGAAAATTCAGTTTTCCCTCTACTTGAATGCAAAAAACTGCCAACAGTTAGCTCACAAGATGTGTTCGTTACACTCATGCCTTTGTTCCAAAATGGCGCGCTTGACTATGGCCATGTAGAGCAACCAACTGAGGTTCAAAGGGCTGAAAAATTCCAGCCAAATAGGGCTGAAAATGCAGAGAATTTCCAGCCAAACATGGCTAAAAACTTTCAGTCAAAAAATGTCCAAACTGCTGGAAATTTCCAACCACATATGGCTGAACATTTGCATCAAAATATAAACTGAGCATGAAATTCAGCCCACGCATGATGTCCATATTGAAGATGTTTTACATAATGAACACATGTCTATCAAGAGTGCACAATCTATGCCAAAGTGACTGAAACAAACTTTGCAGGATAGCAAATTGAGTGCACCTTTACTTGGTAGAACAAGATCAAGCTCTCACCATACATCAAGTAATTTTGTGGATTATTCTCTTATTTCTACAGCATGTAATGAAGAGCCACTTTCTTTTGAAGATGCATGTCATGATCCACAATGGATAAGTGATATGCAATCAGAAATGGATTCCATACATAGGAATGGTACTTGGGAGTTATGTGAATTGCCAAAAGGAAAGAATGTCATTGGTACAAAATGGGTTTACAAGATTAAGAGAAAATCTGATGGTAGCATTGATCGCTACAAAGCTAGATTGGTTGCCAAAGGATATGCGCAACAATATGGCATTGACTATGAGGAAACTTTTGCACCTACTTCACGCATGACTACCATTTGTACCGTGGTTGCATTGGCTGCCCATCGAGGTTGGAAAGTGCATCAGTTGGACATAAAAACAACCTTCTTGAATGGTGATTTGCAAGAAGAGGTCTATGTGAAGAAACCTCCTGGATTTGCTATGAAAGGGAAAGAGCATATGGTTTGTCGCTTGCATAAAGCCTTGTATGGTCTCAAGCAAGCTCCACGTGCATGGTATGACAAAATACATAAGCACTTGATTGCTCTTGGCTTCACATGTAGTCCAATTGAAAGCACACTCTATGTACGTAAAATGGGGCTGATCTTATAGTGCTTGTTCTTTATGTCGATGACATACTCTTGACTGGGTCATGTGATGCAAAACTTGACATTCTTATGGCTGATTTGTAGCATACTTTTGATGTCACTTATCTTGGTCATTTGAGCTACTATCTTGGCATCCAGTTTGTATCCGTTGAGGGGGGAATTGTTATGCATCAAGCAAAGTATGCTGAAAAATTACTTGAGCGTTTTGACTTTGCAGATTGTAAGCCAGTTTCCACACCAGTTGAGACAGGATTCATGTTCTCAGTTGAGGATTCCAATGATGCATTTGACACTTCTCTTTATCAGCAAGCTGTGAGATGTTTTATATATGCATGCAACACAAGGCTAGATATACAGTATGTAGTTTCCCAGTTGAGTCGATTCATGCATAGCCCTGGCACTAAGCATTCGCAAGCGGCGAAACGTGTGTTTAGATATCTCCGAGGCACTTTGAGCTTAGGTCTCTTTTATGATAGAGATGTTCATCCATGCTTGCATGCTTTTACAGATAGTGATTGGGCTGGTCGTTATGATACTCGCGTGTCCACTAGTGGTAATTGCTTTTTCCTTGGAGACTCATGCATATCTTGGTTGAGTAAGAAGCAACCTACAGTGGCGACATCGAGTTGTGAAGCTGAGTACAGGGCAGTTTTCACAGTGACAGTGGAGTGTATATGGCTGAGACGCCTATTGATGGATCTTTGCATGGAGATTGATGCTGCTATGCATATTCTCACAGATAGTCAGAGTGCTTTGGTTGTTGCATGAAACCCAGTGTTTCATGCACGGACCAAACATATTGAGGTGCATTATCACTATGTGAGAGAGCGCCTTCATGCAGGAGATATTGATTTGGTATATGTGCCTACACAAGATAATGTGGGAGACATATTCACCAAAGCTCTTCCATGGGAAAAGTTTGAAGCTTTTCACAAAGCTTTAGGCTTATTACCTTGTGGGGGTTGATCTGTCACTCCTTGTATGTGTTCACATCATTCGCTCTAGGGGGGTTTGTTACACTTATGTTTTTCTCGAGTAGCTTTGATGTGAACCTTTTCCCTATACATGGGTACTTTTTACTCTAGTGCTGGCTAGAGGTTTTTTCCCCATGTTACCACATACTTGATACTCTCATATGTGGTGGTACTTTGTACTTAGGGATATTATTCAGCTCTTACTTGAGTTCAGTTGATCAATCAATAGAGAGAGCTATTCCAGCCATCCTCTTCTTCGTGTGTCTTGCTGCGTTTGTGCTCTTTGTGTGTGCTTCTCATGTGCCTCTTGCACTTCTACACACACACACACACCCAACAGCAGCAGATAATTTTAGAAGAAGGACCAGACAATTAGAGACATACTAGCATGATGTAGACAATTAATATTAAGAATTGTTGGAAAACCGAGAAGCACATCTATTTTAAGAACCAAATTTCTATGAAGATGAAAACATGTTGGCTTGGCTCCATGTAGAAGACCCCTCTTCTTGCTATGGAATTTTTCGAAATTCAAGTGGAGAGGAAGCATATGAAGAAAAAGAGGATATCATTCAGGTTACTGGCTCGAGTGAGACAGTCTCAGTCAAAGGCCATAACAAAGAGAAGAAAAGAAGAGCCCTTAAGTGCAACAGTGATGAAGATACTTCATATCATACGTCAATGGCCACTTTTTTAGGGATATTGGTATGGATATCATCTGTTATGTCAATTTGTATGATAGTCAGTGCAGGGCATACAAAAATGTGGAAGGAGTACCTGCAAGTCTTTGGAAACAGAGGGTTCCATTTGATGAAGAAGTTGGAATAGTGAAAATGAAATTTTGCAGATTAAGCTATAAAGTTTCTAACACAAAGATACACAAGTTGCAGTATGGAGGAGACAATATTTTACTAAAGGATTTAGGGTACCCCTATCAGATGACCAGCGTGCCCAACAAGAAGACAAAACCAATGAAGTGTAGTACAATTGGAGATTATGGAGGAGTTTCTCTGAGTAAACACATCAGGGCTCAAGACCTATCATCAAGCCAACTAAAGAATTATGGATCACCTGGAACCTCCAAAATCTAACGAGGTTGTACATAGCTTTCTCATGTCATTTTTGCTTATGTTTAAGTAGTTTTTACCCTTTCTTTCATGCTTATTCTTGGAGTTTTAGCAAATTTAGAAACCCTTTCATATTCCTTGCATAAGTACAATTTTTGGGAGTTTTTAGGAAGTTTTTGGGAATTTTTCAAGAATTTTTAGAAATTTTCTAGCATTTTTCATTATTTTCAAATGTCATTTTCTTGCCTAATTGGAGGAATAAAGGAAGCTCTCTTAGGTTTTGAGTGAGGAAATTGGGCTAGACCTATAGGAAATGTCTTGAGAGTTTTTTGGAAATTATTTGGATCTTTTTTGCATTTTTTGGGGTTTTTCTGTATTTTTGTCCAATTTCTTTATATTTCCCCAATATATATATATATATATATATATATATATATATATATATAAAACAAAAAAAAAGCCCCCCCATGGAATTTCTTTTCCAAAAAGAAAAAATTGAAAAAATCTCTCTCTCTCTCTCTCTCTCTCTCTTTCTCTCTCTCTCTCTCTCTCTCTCTCTCTCTCTCTCTCTCTCTCTCTCTCTCTCTCTCTCTCTCTCTCTCTCTCTCTCTCTCTCTCTCTCTCTCTTGCTCTCGCTCTCTCGCCCCCGCTTGCCCGCCCGCCCCCCTCGGCTCGCCCGCCCGCCTGCCCCTCCCCCCCCCGGCTCGCCCGCCTGCCTGCCTGCCCGCGAGCCTCCCTCCCCCTCCCTCTCTCTCTCTCTCTCACTCTCTCTCTCTCTCTCTCTCTCTCTCTCTCTCTCTCTCTCTCTCTCTCTCTCTCTCTCTCTCTCTCTCTCTCTCTCTCTCTCTCTCTCTCTCTCTCTCCCCCCACCCGCCAGCCCCCCGTCGGCCGGGCCGCTCGCCCGCCTGCCCGCCCGCCCACCCGCGAGCCCCTCTCTCTCTCTCTCTCTCTCTCTCTCTCTCTCTCTCTCTCTCTCTCTCTCTCTCTCTCTCTCTCTCTCTCTCTCTCTCTCTCTCTCTCTCCCCCCCCCCCGCCCGCCAGCCCCCTCCCTGCCCGCGAGCCCCCCTCCCCCGCCCGGTCACCCGCCCGCCTGCTCGCCCCAAACTGCCCGCCCGCCCGCCCGCTCGCCCCTAGCCGCCCGCCCGCCAGCCCTCTCCCCCCACCGGCCCATTTCCCACCCCCCCTGCCGGCCCACCCCCCCCCCCCCCCCCCCGCACATCCCCCCCCCCCGCGACCCCCCCCTCCCCCCCACCTTTTTTTTCTTTTTATTTTTTTATTTTTTTTATTTTTTAAAAATTTCTTTGATCCGCCCCCGCGCGTCGCCGCCTTTTTGTTTTTTTCTTTTTTTTATTTTTTAAGTTTCTTGGTTTTTATTACCCCCCGCCCCCGACGTCACGTTTTTCTTAATTTTATTATTTTATTTATTTATTTTATTTTTATAGTTTATTTTTATATATATATTTTTTTATATTCTATTTATTTTACTTTTATTTTATTTTATTTTTAGTTTTTTTACTTATTTTTCATTCAGATTGTGCGTTCGGATTAAGAATGAATATATATATATATATATATATATATATATATATATATATATATATATATATATATATATATATATATATATATATATATATATATATATATATATATATATATATATATATATATATATATATATATATATATATATATATAATAATAATAATAACTATAATAATAATAATATTTAAAAGAAAAGAGAAAAAAAGGAAAAAATATATATATCCTTTATTTATTATTATTATTATTTTTTAATTAGAAATAAATTATATATATATATATATATAAATATATATATATATATATATATATATATATATATATATATATATATGTATATATACCATGGGTGAAACCTTTTGGCTTTGGATCATGCTTCGGATGGCCATTTGTTTCAAAACTGGGGTCATTTTCATGTATTTTGGCACCTCTGGGTTCATTTTTTGCATTAGTGTTTCCAAAATCCCACCTTTTCTCTGACTTTTGGTCAAAATCCACAAGTTTTGAGCCCTATTATCAAATGTTTTTATTGATCTAAAAGGTCCAGATGGTCTCTTCTCACTTTGTTTTAGCTTATTTTTCACAATTTACCATATGCCCCCTTTGTAGATCTCCTGTTGATCATTTTGCCCCTCTCCAGACCCCATAATCCTACTCCCTCAACCTCCCCTTACCCTTCTGCCCAGCCACATCCTTACCCCTCCTTGCCCTATCCATCTCAGCCCCCTCCGCCCTCCCTTACCCCTCTATCTACCCTCCAATTGCGCTCCTTTGCTTTTTTCCTTGCAACAATTCCACTTTTGGGTTGTTCTCTGGTGCTTCTTCTCTACTTCTCCTCATGGACTTGGTAGCTGCTCAAGTGTCCTTTTGCAGATGTTGCAGCAGAAGAATCCTGGTATAATCTATGCTCAGAGTTTTGGCTGTAGCTCTCCGGGACGGAGAGCACATTAGGTGGTGGGCAACTGTTAAGCCCATAAAAGTCATATTGGTCAAAGTCAACCACAGTCATAGTCAACCGCAGTCAAAGTCAAGGTCAAAGTCAATAGGTGTAAAGTCACAATGCTAAAGTGCAGGTGTCAAAGCGCACAGGTAGTGCATAATTAATTGTCCATAAAGGGTAAATTGGAGAAAGTGGGTTGCAGGCTGCAGAGGTATTTCTCTAATTTCCCTAAGGTTCAAAGTGTTTTTCAAGTGTTTTGGAAGGTTCAGGTGAACCCCCTCTTATGTGCAAAAGTGAAGACTTAAAAGGAAAATGTTGAAGGTATGTGAAGCGGCAGTGTACGCAGAAGTGAAAGTATGGCCCCCCAATTAAAATTTTTGCTTTAGTTTAAAGTCACTACAAAGCAAAACAGGAAGTCATTGGCTGGCCACTTGTGAAGACAATCTTGGGACATGAAAGTGAGCACCAAGATACACTTGCAGTTAGGAGCGTACGTGAATCAACACTCAAATCAAGGCAAGGACTATTCTTGGAAATTCGAAGTGTAAGCAAGAGTGAGCATAGTCTAAGCTAGGCAAGAGAGAGAAGTGAAGGGACATAGTGTGCAACGCAGAGAAGTGAAGTGCAAGGTGTGCATGAAGAGTGACTAAGCAGAGAAGTGCTAAGCTAGTCCCCCAAGGATCCCAAGGTCCCATTGTAGTGTGCGCATCCCGACAGAAGGTGTTCAACCCTCCCCCTTATTGGAAGCTTGGTGCAAGGTGTGCACAAGTGCAAGCTTGGAGCAGGTGGAGGTCTGGTGCAAAGGAGGCCAGCAACAACAAGACCTTGGGTATTTGGTATTTTGTAATTGAGCACTCTATGGGATTTTGCACAGAAGCATGGGATTGTATTGTGCTTCAACATTGTATTTGTCTGATTATAATCAATCGATAGAGGCTTCTAGTGTGTATCTTTCTTCTTGTCTTTCCCTTTTCTCCTACAACACTCAAATCCCTTCTTGTCCAAGAATCCCCCAATAGCTTGTTTTCATATGTATTGCATAACTTCTTCCAAAGCTCCTCCACACTTTCATAGTCTAAACTATAAAGTAAAAATTATATACCAAGTACAATCGAATGGTAGACCTTGCCATTTCATTTAACACATCCCATTCATCTTCATCCATGTTACTAGGCTTCTTTGAGATTCCATTTATTGGCTTCAATTGCGTCCTTTGAATCATCACATCTTTAATCTAATTCTTCCATAGAGCAAAGTTTGTGCCATCAAATTTTTAGATCTCAAAGTCATCTTTGCCAAGCAAGTTATAACTCCTCTTCCGAACACTAGCACTAGATCCTGATCCACTAGATGTGCCTAAGACCTCTGATGCAATTATGGTAGACAACTGAATAGAATGATAATGGAGCTAGAAGAGTCCAAACACCACTAAGGCTCAAAGAAGGATGACCAAGTATCATGTTCTCGGAAAGAATTCAACAATCTTCCAAGAAAAATGAATTACTGAATAGTAATGACCAACAAGAAGGATTATGTGAGAATAAATGTGGTCACGCCAATAAGTGTATCAGGGAGTAAATTGACTACAGTATAGTTAACAAAACCAAAAAATCTAGAAAAGTTTTATCAGAGTATCCTATGGAAAATGAGTATATGACTAGTTTCAAAGTCTCATAAAACTGCAAGTACTAACTTTTTTACCTACATAGTGAGTCTAACTTCACTCCATATAATCATTACCCAAAAGAGGCCAACTAGGCTTATCAAGCACCTATGAATAACTATCGCACATCTCCTATGGCGAGGCTAGGTAATTCTTCCACCTACATCACCAAAGAGATTCTAATATCTGGGTGTCTCCTAGTGAAGAAAGCCTCACCACAACCCTCTTTATCAAATGTAAACGGCTTTATGCAAAAACATAACCGCTATATCAATTACCACATGGACGTACATAAGCAGTACCCATAGAAGTGTACATCGTGCAAATGTGCTCAATATATGCAGTAGAATGACATTGAAAGGTTGAATGCAAAACCCAAAAACTAGCCAACAACACCTACAAGTGTCTCTCAACTTTGTTGTTTAGGTTCAAAAAGCTGCATAAATTTGTAGTGGTTGCTCCCACCACGACTGAAAAACCTTTCATGAAACTTGTAGTTTTACGAGTGTGGCTGAAAACACAGCCCCAAAGGTGAATACTTAGTTTTAGAGAAGTACAAAGAACATTCTTCTTGATGTTCTTGAACGTGTGTGAAGAGACCTATGCATGAAAGTACTCCAAAATGGTTCAAAAAATCACCCCAAAAATGATTCAAAAATAGGCTTTGAAAGCAAAGAATGAAGCTTTCATGGACCAAAACATGTTCAAGGTAATGTTATCCTTATCTTTCCCTTTCTTCAGACACCACAAGAGTGTAGCTTAGTGGCAAGAGACTACCACCATTAAGCGAGATCCGGGGGAAACAATACTAGGATGGATGACCTCTCGAGAACTATCAAGAACCTCTATCTTCCTTGATCCTTGAGGTACTCCATTGCACAGAGCCAATGGTTACTTCAGTGACTCGGATGACAAGGTATGCCAATGTCTATGCCTTGGTCGCCACCTTAATCGTAAGCCTTGGACAAAGCTGGTGGGTGGGTACTCACTTTGGTGGCACAAAAGGAACAAAGCTTTTGCAATGAAATGCTCTACTATTAGTGAAATATTTTCATGGTGATGCACCATAGTGCACTCTCCTTCTTGAGAGCTCCACAAAGATATCATTTGACTAGAAAACTGACCTCCAAGCACCACACAGGGTATTCTACACAAAGCCTATAGAATATGTAGAAAAACATGGTACGATCACAAACACAAACTTCTTAGGTGTTACAAGTGTGGTCAACTTGGAGTGTGTACCTGACCACTCCACTATATATTTTATTCAAAACATATACAAAGAAGTGTTTGGTGGCCATTTGGCCTTTCACATGGATACTAATGGTAACAAAAATGGAATAAGTAAATTTACCTAGAAGATTTTAAAGGTTTTAAAATCAAAGATGGAAAAAGATTTTAATCCAAAGAGCTAAAGAGGATTCTATTCTTACAAGTGTTGTAGATGGTAGTTCTTGTTTAGGGAAGTATACCTCTAACATGACAATGCAAGTATCACAAGAAATACAAAGAGGACACAAAAAAGACACACGTAGATTACGAATAAAAAAATGAGAAAAACTAGCCCACTTTGATAAGATTGAAAATAGCACTTTAGGTAATAGTACAAAGGCCTCTAGCCACTCTAGAGTATGAAATTTTACTACTTGAAACAAGGAAGATATACAAAGAATATTTGACTTCTGAAAAAATACGACCATACTCGAGTCTAGCAGAGCTCTCATAGAATACTCAATCCCACTCTCATGCCATCTACCACCCAACTCTAGAGCCCTCACTCTGTATCCACCACAGAGAGGCCTCTTTCAGAGTTGACAAGGTTGCTCCAATGAGTAGAGAGTAACTAGTGAGTAGCATTGTGGAAATACACTTAGGGGGCATGCTCGACACAACCACAATATACACAGAAACACCAAAAATGACAATACGATAGAGTCTAGTTGTGATGATGGTGCACGTATATCTTAGCTTCATATATCTCTCTATATCTCTCTACTACCCCAAAACAAGTGCAAACTAGTTCTTATATAGATATCTAGGCCAAGAGAGTGGCCTCCATTGAATCCAATCATTTACTGCACCATCAGTACTTACTACACTTGTGCCACTCCTAACTAACAAAAATGGAGGAAGAGTGGACTAATTTTGGAGGTTTGGTCTAATTTGGGTACTGACAGCCAACTAAATACAAATGGCCTACAATATTAGGAGTATAGCTTTGAATTCAATTCTCTTCCTTTATCGTGAATCAATGACTCCATTTTGAATCTTCTGCATAGCCAAACTTGATTATGAAATTGTCGAATGCATTTTCTTCAAGATGAATTCATGTTGGTGCAAGGAAAAATTAGCTTTAAACTATGGAGGAAAGTTTTTCTCATGGATTGATAAAGGATGAATTCTAGTGCTCGATGATTTAGAACTCTCCAAGGCGAATCTGCCCTATGCGTGGATGAATTTCCTTAGAATTGACGAATTTCATGTTTATGGATGAATTTCTCCTTAGACAAATTCAAAGATAGAGACGTTGTTCAACAAGGGCGAGTTTGGTGGTTGTGGGATGAATTCATAAGGAGGATGAAGTCAAATAAGAAGAGGTAGAAGTGAAGAGGCTAAACTTGAAGATTTTTTACGAATCTTCTCAAGCAGAGAAAAGACGAATTGATTTGGAGAATCACTGGTGAGTTTGGGTTCAATAAGATATTTGGCAAGGATATCCGTGTGTAGAGATGCTAGAAAGTTGGATATCGTGGAGACCACCAATTTCAATTGCTCGAGCTCATTTCCTTTAGACATCACTGCCTAAATTCACGCATTTCTTTTGCTCCCAAATTGGCTTGCAATCGACGAACTCGGAGAATCGAATTATGCTCGGATACTCGCGAATATATGTAAAACAATAAAGGCGAATGTAGGCAAATTCCATAGCGAAAATTCACTTGTGATTGAATGAGGATTTCATTTGTGATTGATAATCGATAAAAGAACAAGGATAGAAAACGGCGCAAGGAAGGTGTGAAAAGCCCATATTGAACCAAGAAGTTCTTATAGCCATGAACTATGATGGTCAAAGGCTAATTTTCATAGTAATCCAATCAAAATTTTGTTAGAACTTTGTGAAAACACATTTCTTCTCAGGTAATAGGCACATAATTGTTTATGTAAGATCTTGTAAGTGTCAAATATAAATTCTAGTAGATGATTTACAAAGTGTATGCCTCTATCACTACTAATTTCTAGTAGGCAACCAGATCTTATGAATATTCTTTCATACATAATCTTGGCTACTTTCGTGGCATTACAATCAGTAGTAGCCTTTGCTTCACCCACCTAGTAGAATAACATGTGACCATAAAGATATACGTCTTACCACTAGGTTGACCAATTACTAGCTAGTCCAATTAAATCAAGACCCCACCATTCAAAAGGTAGCCATCCCTTGGAAACCAATAATGGTTGAAAATTCAATTTGTTAGGTCTAGGAGATCATCTCTAGCAGATGTCACATCCTTTCGCAAATGTGATAGTAGATTTGTAAATATGAGGCCACCATAATCCCATGTGGATGATTTTGTGAGAAAACTCCTCCTCCTTGAGATGCCCTTCACTAAGTGCTGCTTTAAGCAAAGAAATTACCTCCTATGGATAAACAAATTTTATCAAGATACAATAGTGATAATATTTATACAAATGTCCATTTATAAGTGAATATGATTTGGCTTTATCTTGTCCTCTCTAATGGTTTTTATATTCTCAAAGAATTTTCTAGAAGTGAGGAATTGCAAAATTCTAGCATACCAATTATTTTGAATCCCTACCAAAAAGAGACTACTATCCACAAGTTATCATTTATACATGTTGCCTTCTCACGTATGGTAGTCGTTGACACCTGATCAACCATGTATTGTTCTTTTTCTGCCTTAATATGAATCTCAAAGTTGATTTCCTTTAGATTTTCCAAGTGATCATGAAAATCTTGGACTACTATGCTTCGATCTCTACCTCAGAACATTTAAAAGTCATCCTTGAAAATGCATAGAAAGGTTGTCAACCATTTCCCTAATATTAGATTCATTGTTCTATTAAATGAAGTAGGTACATTTTTTCAGCCCAAAAGCCATGCGTTTATAAACATAAGTTCCTCGTGGAGTAAAACAGGTAGTTTTTTCTCTATCCTCAAGATTAATTAGAATTTGATTGTAGACACGAAATCCATCAAGAAAATTGTACAAAGTGTGACTAGCTACTTCTTCTAGTACAAGTGAACTAGAACTTTCTAGGTCTCTAGATGGCTCTGTCTTGTACACTTATTAACACCTTCTCACATCCTTGAATTATAAAGGGCTCCAACAAAGTTTCATCCGATAGTATGTGTATGTGCATATGAATGTATAATTGTGAATGAAAAGCTATCGTGACTATCTAACTCAACATTGTTTCTCACATCACAATAGTATGTATGTGTATGTGCATATGATTGAGAATTTAAAATCTATTGTGATTTTTTGACTCAACATTGTTTCTTATTTCACAATAGAATTTGTAGATATATGTGTGTGCATGATTGAGAATTGAACTCTATTATGATTTTTTGACTCAACAATGATTTTTTGACTCAATAATGATTTTTACTTCACAATAGTATGTGTATTTGCATGTGAGTGTATGATTGACAATTAAACACTATTCTAATTGTGTGAGTCAACATTGATTTTTATTTCACAATAGTATGTGTGATTTTTACTTCACAATGGTATGCGTAATTGTATGTGTCTGTATGATTGAGAATTAAAATTAATTTTGATTTTTTGACTTCACATTAATTCTTACTTCACAATAATGTGTGTGCATGTGTGTATGATTGAGAACTTTAATAGGTCGAAAATGTAAATAGCTGGACTAATAGATTTAAAAACATTAACAGAGATTTCTAGTAGTTTGTATATATTTTAAGATATATATTTAGTGGAATATATATCTTATTTGATATTGATTTATGTTGTCTTTCTATAAATATAAAATCTTCTTAAAGCAAGCATTATGGGAAAGGGAAAAGAATGCTCATATGTGATTATTCATCAAGAGGATAAAATAGTCTCTACAATACAATCCAAATGTTGTGGACATCATTATGTAGGAAATGCAACTCAGATAAAACAACATCTTTTTAGTATAGGTAATAATGTGGCAGGATGCTCTAACCTAGAAGTTGATATATCGGTACCCTTTGCAAGTTATGCAAACAAATGTAAATCCCAAGGTATCACATCAAAAGGATTTAAAATCATGAGTAGTTCATAGCACTTTTGAAGTAGTCCATGTGTAGAGCAAGAACGAGTAGATCCATCAATGACAATAGAGGATCCTCATGATATTTCTACACAAGTATCACAAATTTGTAAATTTTTCACTTGATTTTCTAAATCATCAATCCTCTTTTGTGGATCGTCAATTGTTCTTTGTAATCCAGGAACTGTTAATCCTTCATTGTATAATTCTACTCCCTTTGATGATAAATCATGGATAAGTTTATGTTCTTCAAGTAGTAGAATGTAGGGCTAGGCTCAAGGAAGAGGGATTTTGTTTCCTTGATTAATAAATTCTACTCGATTTTGAGGATGACCCAAACCTATACTTGCATTCTTTGGGTGATCCTCTCAATCTTCATGTTGATGAAGAATATATTGTACAAAAACTTTTTGAATGAAATATAGTGCCATTTTATTATTATTTGGTAATGATCTTTGAAGTTGAACAAAATCTCAAACTTTAAATTTTGTTAGTCATTTATGTTGTAATTCAGAAAGCTTTAATGGTGTTATTTCTTTTGCTCTTCCTCTAACTTGAAAGAGAACATAATGAAAAAAATGATTTGGAAATAGATTTTTTACTTTTTTCATTGATAATGGTTCTCGTCCTAATCCATTTGGCTCCAAATCTTGGTGGAATAAAAATGGTAATCCCGATTGCACAGATTGAGAATTTTTCTTAGACAAAATCCTTTGCGATCAGCATGATCAAGGTCATTATTTTCATATGACATTCTTGACATGTTTTACTTTCAAATCTACAAAACAAAAACTCTAATTTTACCTCAAAGGAATCCACATCATCTAATTCATAGAAATCAAATCATTCAAATGATACCAAATCATTTAATGCACATAATTGAAATGAATCCACTTCATTTAATCCACATAATTCAAATGGTACCACTTCATTTAATCCCCATAATTCAAATGAATCCACATCATTTAATCTACATAATTCAAATGATACCACTTCATTTGATTCAGATAGTTCAAATGATGCCACTTTATTTAATCCATATAATTCATAATCCACATCAATTAACCCACATGAATGACACCACTTCATTTAATCCACATTCAAATGATACCACTTCATTTAATCCACTCAACGCAACTGTTGCCATTTATTTTGATCCACATAATTCAATGTAAATCTACAAATTCGATTTTGTCAATGATTCCAAGCATTATAGTAGATTCCAATGCCAATGAATCTACTACTTTGATGATCTGTCAAAAGATACCAGTGCTATTCTAGATAGTTGTTCAATGAAGTCTTTGTAATTGGATATATGCATTGCTAGAGTGATTTGATTTTTTTCTTTCATTCCATACTTTTATGAGCACACGAAATCTTCCAAAAACTTTCACTCTTGCTTATTTATTTTACCTGCCATCTTTGCAAATATTAAAAATGGACTATGAGATAAAATCGAATAAAAAATGATGTTAAAACTCTAAACACTAATCTAATTCATAAAAGAAATAATAAAAACTAAGTCTCATAAATAAAATAATAGATACTTAAATACAATTTAAGCACATACATAAATAAATACATTAGTAAGTGTATGGATAGATAAATCAATAGTATGTGTAGGGAAATGATAGAAATATGGATAGGTAGTTAGATAATTAGATTTATAATTAAATAGAGAATACAATTATCATCTTGAAGTGAATCTATGTAACTACTAAGAATGTAAGAGTCAAAGAATCAGACATTTGTAATAATTCATATACATTCACTATACTATGTATGACTCTTGTCACATCAATGTCTAAAACTATTGTGATAGTAAGAGTCAACGAATCAGACCATCACAATATTTTCTATACACCGTGACCTACATTGTAATTATGCTCATAGGAATCTAGATGACTATTGTGAGAGTAACAATCAAAGAATCAGACAATCACAATAGTCCCTATAGACTCCCCATAATATTAAGAGACTAGGAATTGAGGTGGCAATTAAGACAACCTCAATGCATCTATTGCCTACTCTTGTACTACTGTGAGAGCAAGAATTGATGTAGCAAGTTAGACAGTCGTAGTACTGGTTTATTTTAAATTTTATTAATTAATGTATACAAGTAAGAAATGCTTTCAAAAGTAAAAAATGTATAGTATTGATGATTAAAAACATAAAACTAATGATATAAATGCAAATCATACATATATAAGAGATGTATATGCCAATCATACAATATGCATGACACAATAAACATAACAATAAAATAGATAATAAATAAAAAATAGAGCAATATGTGAATGGTATGGTGAGGAAAGGGCTCTATGAATGGTACGGTAGTAGTAGAGCTCTATCAACTTGTGCACAAGCTTGTGCGGAATGAGCGTTTCGATTGATATATATATATATATATATATATATATATATATATATATATATATATATATATATATATATATATATATATATATATATATATATATATATATATATATATATATATATATATATATATATATATATATATATATATATATGTATATGTGTGTGTGTGTGTGTGCACGTGTGTGTGTGTGCGCGGGTGCTTAGAAACAAATTTTCGAAAGTAATCACTTTTGATTAAAAAGAAAATTTGTTTAGAGGTGCTTTCGATCAAAAGTCTTTGAATCAAAAGCACATGTATGTCATATTTTCTTCATTCTTTATTTGAAAATCCACGAATAAAACAAAAAAATAAGTATTTTTCCATTTTTCAATCGAAGAACTGCAAACTAGGATGTGCTGTAGGGGTCAATTCAATAGTCAAATTCAAAGGAAGAGGAATGTGTACTGGAACATGGACTTGGCTAGAAGAAGGTGGAGTTGGCTACTTAGAGCTCTTAAGTGCATGGTGACATTGTCATTCTGCTTTAGTATGGGCCATGTTCTCTTCCCAACAAGATTCAAATACTTAAGAAAAACACTACAGTGAACAACAAATGCTTCTTGCACTATATACATCTACCTTAAATAGTACATTCAAGTGTCCCACTGGGCATGTCAAATTGTAGAGGGGGTAAATGGGACTAAGATTCTAGTACTCCCTCTAGTCAAGGGGAGTTCTTCCTTAGGGAAGTACACCCAAAGGTATCACAAGAAAGACAAACAAGACACAAGAAAGACACAACGGTGATTACGAGTACAAAAATGAGAAAATAATAGCCCACCTTGATAAGATTGAGAATAGAAATTTAACTAATAGAAAAATGGCCTCTAGCCAATCTAGAGTATGAAATCTGACTACTCCACACAAGGAAGATATACAAACAATGTTTGACTTCTGTAGAAATATGATAGAATCCAGTCTAATAGAGCTCTCCTAGAATACTCAATCCCACTCTCATGCCAACTGCCACCCAACTATGAAGCCCTCACTCTCTATCCATCACAGAGAGGCCTCTTTCATGGTGGACAAGGCTGCACCAATAAGTAGAGAGTAACTAGGCATTAGCACTATGGAAACATACTCAAGAAACATGCTCGACAAAACCACAATAACACAAAAAGACCAAAAATGACAAGAATTTAGAGTCGAGGCATGACAATGGTATGCGTATCTCTCAACTTTATATATGTTTGTATATCCCTCACGTTCCCCTAAACAAGTTTAAACTAGTTCTTATATAGATCTCCATGCCAAGAGAGTGGTCTTCATCAAATCCAATTATTTACTTCACCATCACTATTTACTACATTCGTGCCACTTGTGACTCACAAAAGTGGAGGAGGAGTGGTCTAATTTTGTAGGTGTGGTCTAATTCTAATACTGAGAGACAACTGATTAAAAACGACATGCACACTTAAGAGAATAGCATTAAATGCAAGCCTCTACCTTTATCCTGAATCAATGAATCCATTTTGAATCTTCCTCATAGCAGACTTGATGATGAATCCCTCAAAGGAGTTTGGTCTACGGTGAAATCATGTTCGTGCAAGGATGGAAAATATGGAGGAAAAATTAGCTTGAAACTATGGAGGATGATTTTTCTCATGGATCTATAGGGAAAGATTTCTATTGCTCGATGAATTGGAGCTCTTACAAGGCAAATCTCCCCCATGGGTGGATAGATTTCCTTAGAATTGATGAATTCCCTTGTTATGGATGAGTTTCTCCTTGGACGAATTTTGAAATACAAATTGTATTCAACGAGGGAAAATATGGGAGTTGCAAGACAAATTCAAAAGTTGGATGGAGTTGAATAAGATAAAGTAGAAATGAAAAGGCTAAACTTCGAGAATTTTTTCCAATCATCTTAGTTGGAAAAATGATGAATAGATTTGAAGAATCGTCACTAAATTTGGGTTCAATAAGATATTTAGCAAGCATATCCATGTGTAAAGATGCTAGAAAGATGGATAGCATGGAGAACTTCCATTTCAGTTGCTCTCGTTTAGTTCCCTTAGACATCACTTCCTAAGTTCACCCATTTTTTTTGGTCCAAACTTGGCTTGCAATCAACAAATTTGGCAGATCAAATTATCCTCGAATATTAATGATTATACTTACAACAAAAAAGGCGAATGTAGGCAAATTCTAAAGGGAAAATTCACTTGTGATTGAATGAAGATTTCACTTGTGATTGATAATCGATAAAATGGCAAGAATGAAAAATGGTGTAGGGATGAAGTAGATGCTTGATGGTGCATTGAGGCGAATTCGGATTCAAAGATGAAGTTTAGAGACTATTAGTGAGCTCGACATATTCTCAAGGAACGATCAAGGTGATGATGGCTAGCATGGAGCCCTGGTATCCTTTCACTCGGGCTCAAATTATTTTATCAACACTTCCAGCCTGAATTTATTGATATTCACTATCAGATGAAAGATGTGCCCCCATCAAACGAATTCCTTATTTGCTTTCAGAAAAAATTATTGCACATTATGAGATAAATTCCATCTCCATTATCAGATCAATTTCATGATGGCGACAAGAGGCGAATCAAGCAGACGAATGGCAACCCTGGATTGAGGGTGATTCTATTATAAGGATGAATTCCTATCATATCATCAAGATGAATGCCCTTGTTATGGACAAATACATGAAATGATGAATTATGAATGGATGAAGTCTACGTATATAAAGAGGATTCTCCTATTGCGTGAATGCATGAAGACTAGGAGGAATTGTGTCTAAAGGGATGATTTGACCAATGAATGCAAATTAAGGTGCATTGTGGATAGTCCTAATCAGTAACATAAAGAGAATTCCATCGAATAATTTATGGGTGGAATCTTTATGTGGATGAAGTTGTGAGCTTTCTCGAATCAAAGGGGACTATGTGCTTTGAATCAAGAGGACAAATTCTTGATCAGGATGAATCTTCAGCATCATCTTGCATGACCTCTAGATGAATTATACAAACTGATTTTATTGATGGAGGGGTAAATTCAATCGAAGGTTTGAAGGTGAATTTGCTTGAGCATCTCCCACACTCCAAGTTTTGCAACCATCTACACTCCATGCTCACATCGAGACATTCAAGGCGACCTTTAAGGCAATTGTTGTAGATATATAAAGATCTAGATCAGAGATAGCACAAAAAATTTCCTCCTCTTGCATGAATGATTTTTCATAAAATGAAGAGAGACAAATCTCTTAGCCAATCCTATGCTTGGGATGAATTGTAAAAGAAAAACAATTTTGTTGTGTACCCAAGAGAAATTTCTTGATCATCAAGCTAGAAGAATTTTTCTTCAAAGAGGAGATGAATTTCAGCAAGAGTACTAAGATGATTTTCAGTACGACTAGAGTCCCCCACATCAAGCTGAATTTTAGCAAGACTACACGTGCCTTTCAGTTTTTTCACGTCTTAGTGTTTTCTATTCCAAAAACTATAAAATCATGTTGGTTTTCACCATGTTTTAATCTATTGGATGGGTGGACAAAAAGTGTTCATTGAATTGAAGTTCTTGTTCTGACCTTAGCTTTTATCACTTTAGCCTTACTTACATAGCATGTGTATGTATGTGTATGTCTGTATATGTGTGTATGCATGCATGGATATGTGTATATATGTGTGTATATGTGTGTATGCATATATTAGTGTATGTGTATATGTATGTGTGTGTCTACACACACACATGTTAAAAAATCAAGCTTCAAAGTACAAATTCGTGGGCAAATTAATTTGTACAAGCGGATCAATGTATGAATGCCTCAAGTCACGAGATTTCCTCAAAAGGAATCACTCAACAACTCCCCAAATCATTCCAATCAATTCCTCTAACTTAGAGAGGAGCAATTTTAGGAAAAGAGGTTCCTAGATTGTAGGAGTCTACTTGCTCTATTTAAAATAGGCTTGGATCACGACTTTTAGTGTGATCCCGTGTGTTTCTTTGGTGTATTGGAGTGTTCTTAGAGTGCTGGAACTCCAGCAAGCAACCCCCTAGCTTAAGCAAGCCCCCTTCTTGTTTCCATCCCAAGTTTGGGTTAGGATATCTCACTGTCTATGCTAGCAGTGACTAGTCTCTATTTCTCTGAGTTGTATCCATTGGTTCTCCTATTGTAGAAATGCATTTGCTGTGATTTTACTCTTATTGGATAGCTAATATAGTCCTCTAATTCTGGTTCAAGTCTCAGGATCTGTCTCTGCATATTCTCTGCGTTATTGTATCTGGAGTGAAGGTGTGTCTCTGCACAGGTCTATGAGAGTGTTGGAAAAGTAGCCTGACTTGCAGACATCTCCATTTCATGTGTGAGCATCCATTTTAGATGAAATTTGTCTTGTTAGAAAGCTCTTTAAGTCTACTGTGCGTGGTTAAAATATCACGGGAAATCTCTATACCAGCTCTGAGAAATAATCAGAACACTAGAATAGTGTCCAGTTGAGTGTACCTTGGGAGGTCACATTTCGCTTCTAGTTGCATAGGGAGTTGTCAAATCTCCCAACAGTGGTATCAGAGCATTTGGAAGTGCTTGGAGGGCATCCATTACAAAGCAAAAGAGCTATTTGAGCTGGAGTTTAAAAGGTTTCTTCATCAAAGGAAGTTGGACAAAGATTTTCATCAAGGGGGAGCACTCGATCCTCGTCAAGTGAAGCATACTTGGAGTTTATCAAAGGAGATCTAATCTTGGAGGTAACATCAATTTACTTTTGCATCACTAGCACTTCAAGAAGGTATTGGAAGAGTTACAAACCTTAGGGAAAGCAAGATATGGCTGAGTTCAACACTCAAATAGAGAAACTTGACAAAGGCAACTATCAGCCTTGGAAGTTTAGGATGTCAAACTATCTCATGGGCAAGGGTCTTTGGGGTTTGATCAGTGGGACTCATCCAAGACCTAGGTTGGGGGATAATCCAACCAATGACCAGCTGAGAGCATTTAGGGAATGGAATGAGCGTGACAAAAGAGTTATTTTCATTCTTTCACAACACATTAGCAACAGTATGATAGGGCACATTCAAGACCTAGACTCAAGCATGAGAGTTTGGGAAACTTTGGAGAGGATCTACTCTACTAGTACTAAAGCAAGGAAGATTCAACTTAAAAATGAGTTAAACAATCTAAAGAAGACCTCAGGGAGTAGCATCAACGACTTCATTCTCAAAGTCAAGGAACTTTCAGATGCATTGGGATCTATTGGCAACCACATAGATGATGATGATCTAGTGGCGTATACCCTCAATGGTTTGAGGGATGATGAAAAGTGGAAACCATTCACCACTTCAGTGTATGTAAGGGACACACTTCCAGATTTTGAGCAACTAGTTTCTCTTATGGTAATCAAAGAAATGAATATAAATGGAGGTTCATCAAAGGGCAAGGATTCCCAAGTGTTTTATGCAGGAAACTCAAGGGGCAAAGCACAAAGAGGCAACCAAAGAAGGGGAAGAGGAAGATTTGGAGGAAGACAAAGCAATCAAGGACATGACCAAGAAGGCTCTTCATATAAAGGAAGAGTAAGGACAAGAGGAAGACATCAACAATCAAGAAGCCAAGATGGTCAAGGATGCTACATATGTGGACGACATGGACATTATGCAAGGGATTGCTATCAAGGGAGCAACCAAAGGAGTTACAACAAAGCCTAATATACAAAGGACAAGGTAATTATGCATCCACTAGCTCTCAGGATGAAAATCTCCTTATGATGCATATGTATGGAAGCTCAAACAATGTAGATACTACATGGTATATCGATAGCGGTTGCAGCAACCATATGAGTTGCGACCAAACTTTGTTCACTAATCTACATGATCCAAGTGGTAAAGGGCATGTGGAAACAGGGGATGATACAGCCCATGAGATCACACACATAGGTGATGTGGTTTTGGATAACAAAGAGCAAGGAAGGTGTCTCAAAGATGTGCTTCATGTACCTACAATCACCAAGAACTTGGTATCTATGGGAAAAAGGGTGGACACAGGCTACCAAGTGAGATTCAACAAAGGAGGATGCTTTGTGGAGAACCCAAAACAAGGCTACAAGCTGGTTGCAAGAGGAAAGAAGCAAGGAAGATTGTTTACATTAGAGGTAAAACCAAATCCTTCACATCATGTATACTTTACTTTTGGTAATAAGCAGATTGCAGAGTTGGACTTGTGGCACAAAAGAATTGGCCACATAAACATCCAAAGGATGAAGGAGATGCAGCAAAAGAGGCTAGTAGAAGGTCTACCAAGTTTTCAAGGTCAAGGAATGAAGAACTTATGTGCAGCTTGTCAGATGGGTAAGCAATCAAGACTTCCCTTCAAGAAGAGTGGATACATCAGTCAACATCCACTTGAATTGGTTCACACAGATGTATGGGGACCAACCAAGGAGCCATCCCTAAGAGGGAATAGGTATTTTGTGACTTTTATAGATGATTGTACTCGCATGGTTTGGATCTATTTCATAAAGCAAAAATCAGATGTGTTTCAATGCTTTAAAATGTTCAGATCTATGGTTGAGAAGAAGACAGGTAACTACATAAAGAAGCTAAGGTCCGATGGAGGGGGAGAGTACTTCTCAAATGAATTTTCAGATTTTCTTTGGTAGCAAGGCATCAAAAGGCAAGTAACATGCAGGTATACACCTCAACAAAATGGGGTTGCAGAAAGGAAGAACATTTACATTGCAGAGATAGCTAGGACAATGTTGAATGAAATGAATATGCCCAACCATTTTTGGAGTGATGCAGCCAATAGAGCCATATACCTCATGAATAGGGCTCCAACTTCAGGAATACACACCACAACACCTTATCAAGCTTGGTATGGTAAGAAGCCAAACCTCTCCCACCTCAAAATATTTGGTTGTCCAAGCTATGTTCATGTTCCTAGTGAGCTAAGGCATAAGTTGCAAGCAAAGTCAGAAAAGTGTGTCTTCATTGGCTGTGCAAATGATCAAAAGGGTTTTAGGTGCTTCAATCCAAATACAAAGGAGTTCAAAGTATCAAGAGATGTAGCTTTTGATGAGCTACTTCCATGCTACAAGAAGGTAGAGTATTTGCAGGAACATGAAGATGATGGATCTAGGCATGAAGAAGCTCAAAGACAAACAAGTATTGAACTAAGTGGTCATCAAAGCTCAAAGTCAGAGGATGAAGATCAAATTTCATCACCTTGGAAAGGGGGAGCAAGAGGAAATTCAGCATCAAGTCATTCAACAAAAGGGAGAGCAAACCTTGTGGAGCTAGACGATGATGGAGTTGAAGTGAGCGGTGAAGACCATGGAGCATCTTCCAATGTACCAAAGCATAAACCAAGAAATAGAAGGTTCATACCTCCAAAAGGTGAAGAGAGGAAGTCCTTAAGGCCAAGGTATCCAGTAGATAGGCTCACATATGATTCATTTATTGCAACTCATTATGCTTATATGAATAAAGTTGTAGAAGATCGTGAACCTACATGTTTTGAAGAAGCAAATAGGTATCAAGAATGGAAGGAAGCTATGAAGGAAGAGATTGAAGCTCTTGAAGAAAACAAGACTTGGAGTCTTGTGCCCAAGAAGGATGGCTTGAAAGTGATAGGAAGCAAGTAGGTCTACAAGGTAAAGAGGAAAGCGGATGGGACTATCTCGAGGTACAAAGCAAGGCTTGTTGCAAAAGGCTTTGCACAAACATATGGAGTGGATTTTGAAGAAACTTTCAGCCCCGTTGTGGAGGTGATCGCAATCCGGGTGGATTGGGTCCGGTCATGACACACATAGGGTGTATGAAGCTAATGAATGTTGGAAGGTTTAAGGACATGAAAGTGAAATTAATGTTGAGTATGGAGAAGAGAGAGATGTTGAAATGATTATGGGAATGGGAATGTAGGAGTGCAAGTTAGATTTATGAACATGAATGATAAGAATGAAAGAGAACCATACACACGAATCAAATTTGGAAGGAAGAATGGTCCATTGAAGGAGCTTCTTAAACACTTCCTAATTCTAATCCATATGCATAGTCTTCTTTGGATGATATGTATGCATGACGTGAATAGATGGAATCCTTACACATAAATCAGTTTCGAAAGGAAGAATGGTCCAATATTGGAGCTTCTTATACACTTTCAGAAACTAATCAATATGTATGGGTATGTATGGATTATATGCATGCAAGTGAATTATGATCAAAGAAACATCCTCACTGGTTCAACGCAATACTACGAAGCCTTCTCACACATAGAAGAAATAGAAGACATGTAAAAGTACTTAAGAGACTGAGAGAGGAGACAAGAGACAAGTGACAAGTGACATGAATTAAAAGGATTTGAATTAAGATACATGTAGAAGAGCGTCGTGGTACGTCAAGCTAGGCAGTCTACTGATCAAAGGTGGTTCCGACCCTCAAACCATGACAGTTCAACCGAATGTCACACGTAAGAAGGTGAGTTCCACTTCAGTGACCCTATGTATGTCTAGGCTCGTAACGTCTAACTAAAGAAGTCTAAGACTCATTAAAACCAGCTCTAACTCACTCACACGCTCCACGGAGGGTGAGTTAAGATAGAGATGCTGATTTCAATAGCCTAACCTAGATTGGAGTTCTAACTTAAATTTGAAACTAGGTACTATACTCATACTAGCCCACCTTGGATCCTCACTCGCTCAACCGAGGGTGATCGTCTCAAGGAAACCGTAAGCTAGCATGAGCCCTATGGATGCCTAAAAATGATGCTCTAGGAGTTTGGAGGGGGGTTTATATAGTTTTTTGAATGAATTTGGGCCCTTGGATCTAGAGAAATCAACTCTCAACTCTAGGATCACTACTTTCGATTACAACCACTTGATTAATCAAATCAATGGCTTGGAATTGTTCTTTCTATCAAATCTAGTGTAAAGGAGTGAAATTTGGGCGCCTTCATTCTCCACCATTGGATCTGGGGATGATCTGGACCGTCCGATCAGTGTTGACATCAGTTTGGATAAGATAAGCCACTATTTTTGGAGAAAAGCTGCATTATTGATCTTTGATTGTCAAAAATTATCTTTTTTTATGGAAAAACTCGTGGATCCTCCTTCCTTTATGCTTTAGTGCATGTCCACCCTTGAATATGAGCTCATCTTGACCGTACAACATGGTTCAATCATATTTTGACATGTGGCAACCCTTCAAGCCTTCAATTTTCTTATTCTAGAAAACTGCGGTGACCTTGAAAACTGGAGTTTGTGCTCTTTGACCCTCCAAAAAGGCTTTGATGAAGATGAAACTTTGTAGGACTATGTTTCCAAAGAACTCCTTCAGGAATATGCAAAAAAAACTTCCATCTAAATCTTCCTTGTACAAGTTTGTCTACATTTGGAAGCTTGCAAGGTGGCATTAAGGTCTCTAGGAAGCTCTGATAGCCTTGAAACTTTGTACAAATATGTAGCCACATATGGTCTTTATACATGCCAAACCATATGGCTAACATAAATTTCTATACAAGAATTTGTAGGGTCAAACTAGAAAAATTACATTTTTACAAAATGAACATAGCATATCAATGTGCTACAAAATCCATTTTCTGCTGAAATTTGGGCTATAGACTGCGTTTGACAATCTTTACAAGTATATGAATTTTCATCTAATTTGGTGACAATGAAATTTTTGCCCTAATTTCCTAACTTTGACCAGCTTTGACCGCTACCATGGACTTTCTTGATTTCTTTGAAACTTTGTATGTGAGCTTCCTTTGACATCCTTGATGCATCCTGGACTTCTCGGGGAATTCTGGCTACCTTCATCAAATGTGTTTCATGTAGGCCTTCATGAGTGAGAGAGGAGAGAAAATCTCGACGACATTCACCCCCACTAAACCTGCGATTCCTCCGGAAGCGCCACTCTAGCATCTGTGAAAAACAAAATGTTCCAGGCATCAAATTCTTTTATAGGCAACATAAGAAACATGGAAGGAAAATTGATTATATGCATGAATGAGTAGGTAACGTGACATGAAGCAAAATTTGCATGAAAGAAAGAATTGAAATAGGCAACATGAATATGCATGAACAAATAGGCAACATATATGCAAATGAACAAGCAACATTGACAATAAGAAAGAAAAAAATCAAGCGTCAATATGAAGTGGAAGTGGATGTATTGAGTCGTTTTAAGCATCAGATTTTCTCATCTTGAAGAAAAATTTAGACCTTTTTCATAAAGCAATCTACCTTAAATACGATTATAAACAAAGATTTAGGATTTTCAAGAGACATCTTTCATCTTTAGCTTATTTTAGATCAACTCCTTTCATACATAAATATGAATATGCTCGTTCTCTAATAACATGCAAGGAAATCTAACTAAACTCCACTAATGCATAAATATGCCTATATAGCCCGTGATTTATTCTACTATGCCTCTTTATCCTCCTTTGGCTTGCTCTTTTTTTTTTTTGATGATGATGATGATTCGACAACTTTATGGTTATGATCACTTTTTTGGGGTGGAAGAAAGTGTAAACTTCTTGGTAACATGTAGCAAATTTTTTTTTTTTTGACGAGGAAAAATTAAACCCCGATACAAGGTACAACCATTCTTGATGACGGAGAACAGTCGTTTAAACTCCGATACAAGTGCTGTGAGATGGACTAAGGATGTAGAAACATGCAGTAGCAGGAGCTTCAACAATTATGCTTTCGATACAGGATACATATGCATGTTTATATATGAAAGTCATGTCACCAAAATAAACCTCCAAATCTACATGCCCTATCTTTCCACAATCCTAGATTATAATCAATTTCTTAGTAGATAAGTTACTACTTAAGATAAAATTTTACACAAGTAGAGAAATCATCATTTGCCTTTTTTGATTCAAGTGATGTGGATATGCAATGCAATGCAAAGACTGAAAAAAAACATGCATGAAACAAGCATGGAAAAAAAGAAAAAAAATAGAATGAACTTGAAAAAAAACAACATGACTTGAAAAATTAATGATATTTTTATATGTTTTTTTTATTTTTTTTCCTTTTTTATTTATATTTTTATTTTTTATAACATGGATACTCCTGTTTATGAATCGGCCTCATTGTTGTCATCTTCTTCAATGTCCTCATCCAAAATGTACTCGTCATTATCACGCTTCTTGAATAACTTTATCCTTTTACCTGCAATCAAAGTTTTTAGTGCAACACCATTGAATTCACAAAGAGCATACGTACCATTGTTGTTGACTTTTGATACAATGTATGGCCCAAACCACCGTTGAGTGAGCTTTTTGCGTGCATCATATTGAGAGTCAAATGTACTATCATAAATGAGCACCCAATCTCCTACTTCAATTGGCTTAGGACGCAATCGATGAGTTTTATCAAAATAATGCTTGTTCTTGATTCTAGATTCTCTTAATTTTTCAACGGCATTGTAGCTCAAGCGTAAGCACCACCTCCTTTACTTGTCAATCCGCGGAGACGTGAGGACTGGTATGAAGACCACGAGCAAGTGAAGGCACAAGTGCGTGAGTGAAAGCGCACAAACATGCACACACATACACACACACGCGCACAAAGTAAGATCAAAGAGAGGAACAATGGAAAGCTTAGATTGCAAAAGAGTTCTCTTACAAAAGTTCTATTCTCTAACAAGCTAACCCCAAAAATGAGCTCTCTAGCTCTTTTTATAGTTTTTTGACTAGTTTTGGCCCTGTCCAGACCTAGTGTCCGGCCTAGTTAAAAATTAGGTTCCAGGGCTTATTTGAGGGCTCAAACGAAGTCTAAAAATTATGAAAATTGGTACGATGGTACTTCTAATACTCCTCAAGCTCGAGGACTCCTCGGCTTGAACAAAATGGAGTTACTAAAAATAGATAATGGTATTTACAATGGTTTCTAGTGATGAAAATCACTATTTTTGTAGGGGATTCTTCTGAAAATTTGACATACACTTCTTGGAGCTCCCTACTTGCTCTCTCTTCTTCCATGTCCACTTCTTTGATGTGCTTCCATGCTTTGTCCTTGACCTTGAGCTTCAACACTCCCCCCCCTCTCGAGTCTGTCGTCCCTGACAGACCCTTGTTGTAGTGATTGTTCCAAGTAGTGCCTTGAGAGGGAGTGTCCCTTCTGTATGAACACAAGTCGTCCGACGTTCTTCATCTATCACTGTGAGTCTTTGCAGGTTGTAGTCTCTTGGTATGTGCTTCTGCCTTGTATTCCAGCATGACTGTGTCGTTGTGAGTCTCCGTTGATGTTTTCTAGATCTTCCAAAGTGGATCTCCATAGTAGTCAAGCCAAGTACTCATAACCCATATTGAGTGATGGGTAAGTGTGTTCGTGCATGGGTTGAAAAAAGTATGTGCCTTGTGCACGGCCTTGTAATGTAGCCCTACGCATGCTTACTTTGAAAATGCATTGGAAGAAGTATGGTGCAAAAATCCCGGGTCTTGAGCTAAGTGCTCAAGGGTATGCTGACGAAGAGGTTTCCTAAACTATCATGGTTATGGTGTTTCCAGAGTAAAGATACTTACCATGGCGAAGGTTGATGGATGTTTGCCTCTTCGTGTGGTACACTCAGCCTTTGGGATGGAACCTTGTTGATGAATGTCCATGTTGATTGTCCACTGATGAGATCTTTTGAGTGGTGGATCCCCTCTCCTCTTTTCAAAGCAACATTTGTCACTAACAATGTGCATTTCTGAGCTTGGGCTCATGCACGTTCACTTCCCTATATTGACACTCAGAGGAATATTGGACACGTGCCGGTTTCTAAGAGATTACCATGCTGATTGACATAGACCATTCACCAGTGCTACTGTTCCATACTGGTTCAGGAAATACTGAGAATTGAATTGCTTTATATTCCTTGGCAAGCAACATCGGATAACCAAGCTGTGTTTCACATATACTCTTTAGCTCACCATATGCAGGAGTCTTCTCCTCCAGAACTACCTTTTGCAGATATCTCCTTGGATGCTCTGGTACATGAAGTAGTTAAGCATCACGCAAGTTGCGGACCTTCAAGCTCTTCATGGTAAGAGAAAATCATAGCTGTAGATGCCATGTTCATGCCAAATGCTTGTCCTCTACCAGATAAGGCAGCAATAATCTCGCTGCTGGCTGAGACACACTGGGAACAAGCTCTCTCCCACTTCTCTCTTTTTTTTTTTTTTTTTTTTTTTTTTTTTTTTTTTTTGGAACAGGATATCACAAAACAAGAACACAAAAGTTAGTATCAATAGAAATGTTCGACATATGTCACTGTGCTCTTGTGCATGGGATTCTCAAGTGTGTCTATGCACGGCCGTGTAATGTGGCCCTATATTAATGCATACTTTGGAAATGCATGACCTGAATGGTGCAAAAGACAGGGTTGTGCAAGGAGCACATGGTTGTTGCTCGTTCGAGGCTTTCGATGTTATTTGTGGAGGTTGATGCCGGCCTTAGTGGAGGTATCCATTGAGTCTCGAACTGATGTAATCCTCCTTATTGGAGTCCATTTTAGAACATCATTTGGCACTGTAGAGGTCACTTCAGGCGTCTTTCTCTTTGGATGCTTTCTGAACTGTGGTATCCAGTGTGGTTGATGCTTTGGTTCGGTGGAGGCTACTTGCACTTTTGGCTTCCAAACCCATATCCTTTTTGCATGTCTTCCTACTAATGTTGAAGAGCTGATTTGATCTTCCTTTGGTCTCTGTACGTGGTTCTTACCCTTTTCTCTTTTTGGCCTCTTCGTTGAAACCTTTTGCATGTGGGAGAACAAAGGTTGTTGTGGGTGTAGGATCTTCTTAGGTACCCCCATCTGTAATTGCCCTTGTTGAGCTGCAGCTAACTTCTTAGGCACCCAGACTTGTTGGATATCTTGTGACGGAGCTTGTCTGAGCTGCTTCCTTCGTCTTCTGGCTTGGTTAGTGTGCATGGATGGGATTTGTGGGGGTAAGGCTGGTGGTTGCTCTCCTTTACGTACCCAGATCTGCTTCATGCCCGGAACCGCTTTTTTACCGAATGGTGTCTTTCTATTTGATGTAGCAGTTGTCGTGAACGGTGGTGTTTGCTTGTGTGGTGGGCTCACTACTGTGGCTACTTGAGTCTTTGGAGAAGAAGAAAGATCCACCCGCCTTCGAACCTGGTCTTCCACGACTGACTCCTTCTGCATCATAGAGTTTTTGACACATACAACATCTTCTTTCATATGATTAGTCTTGGAAGAACTAAGAGAGTGTGTGGTGCCATGATCTAGGAGCATGCAGTTCTCTAATTCTAATGTAATGCATTGTTCATGTACCCAAACTTGAAGAATTTGACTTCTTAGGTTTAAGTTAACTGCATGGTCATAGATCCAATCTTGACCCAAGACAAGTGGTTCTGTAAGGTTCTCATCTTGACATACTAGCGCTTTGACTTTCATTGGAACATCTTGAAGGTAGATGGGAAGTTCCACCTCGCCCAAACAAGGGGTTTCCACACCTCCCAATCCTATGAGATAAGCTTCTATGGGATTGATGTTCAACCCCAAGTCTTGGCAGTAGGAAAGTTTAACTGCACTACTTGCTGCACCTGAGTCAATCAATGCT
Source organism: Ceratopteris richardii (assembly GCA_020310875.1). Lineage (NCBI taxonomy): Eukaryota > Viridiplantae > Streptophyta > Polypodiopsida > Polypodiales > Pteridaceae > Ceratopteris > Ceratopteris richardii. Next base: position 87,888,517 of record CM035407.1, on the reverse strand, counting down.
TTCACCGTCCTTGCACCCTTCCCTTGTCCTATCTCTATGGTCACAAAGGGTCTTCGGTCAATGACCTGAGAAGTCGCAATGCCTGACTTTTGACACATATCCATGTGATATTTTGGGGCTTTTGAGTTGACATCTAGGCCCAATCGCCTTAACTTATTTTGCCTAATACGCTCTCTGGCCTCTTCCTGTGCTTCTTCTCTCACTCTTAACTCTTCTTCTTTTCGTTTCTTCGCAGTGTTGAGTCTCATTAGCATATCCTCAGTAAGAGGTTCTTGATATAGCTTGACTCTACAGCCACTAATATAGTTTGGCAAGATATCTCCTTCTAGAGTGGCCAACTGAACTGCACCACTAGTGGAAATTCTATTAATGATCATGGGTCCATAACCTCTTTTTTCCAACTTACGGGCATGTTGTTTTAGTGTGTATACCAACACTAGATCTCCCTCTTTCAATCCCTTATCCTTGATGTGTGCATCAAAGTATGCCTTTTGCCTCTTCTTTGCAGCGTAGATGCCTGCTGCCGCTCGTAGCCTCCTTTCACCCAAGCGTTCGAGATCAAAGATCCTAGAGGACAATTCATGCCCATTCCACTCATACTCTTGTGCTACTTTTAAGGCAGGGATTAAGAAATCTAATGGTAGCACAGCGTTCTGTCCGAAGACCATCTGAAATGGGGTGGCGTTGAGTACCGTTTTGTAGGCAACTCGATAAGCCCAAACAGCATGATGAAGTTGTTTGTCCCAATCAGAGCGTTTATTATTTACCAATTTTGTCAATACGTTACAGAGGATCTTATTGGTACTCTCGGCTTGTCCGTTGGCTTGTGGATGATAGGGGGCGGATTTCTTATGTATCACCAAGAATTCTTGGAGAAGATTTTCAATGACTTCATTCAAGAAGTGTGTGCCTCTATCGCTCACCAACTCTATTGGTAGTCCATATCTTGTGAACACATTCTCGAATAAGAACTTAGCCGTAGTCTGAGCATCATTCTTTGTTGTGGCTTTGACTTCTACCCACTTTGTAAGGTAATCTGTGGCTACAACGATGTACTCCGCATGGGAGTTTCTAGCTGGGGGGTTAATAGGACCTATGAAGTCTATGCCCCACTTCGAAAATGCACGTCCTCCCATCATTGGCCTCAAGGGCATCTCGTCTTTTCTCACTGGATATTGTGCACGTTGGCAAATGTCACATTTCTTCACATAGGTATGTGCATCCATATGAAGAGTGGGCCACCAAAGTCCTGAGAATAGAATGGTTTTAATCACTCGGTCAGGGCCAAAATGTCCACCTGCAACACCACTGTGTGCAGTCTCTAAGACCCTTAAATAGTCTGATTCATGAACGCACAGTCTTAAGTAACCATCTTTACCTCTTCGGTATAGGTTTTCTCCTACTAAGGCATAGCCTTGAGCCTCTTGCTCCATATTTCGTCTTCTTGCTAGACTGGCCTCTTTGGGTAATCTTCCCGATCTCATAAACTCTACCAATGGAGTACTCCAATCTGGAATTAATGATACTTGATAAAGGGTCGCATGCTCCACTGGTGGTTTCTCTCTACACATTGGACAATTCTTGATCCACTCATGTATTTCTTTGTCCATGCTAGGCCAATACACTCCTAAACGTTTCAAATTCTGCAATGTTCGTTGTTTAGAATAGTGATTTCCTAGCAATCCCTCATGAGCTTGCTGCAACCAACTACTATGTTCATCATCCTCGACACAACAAGCTAACACACCCTCGGTATCTTGTTTGTACATGCTTCCTGCCAATATGTGATATTTTTGTGATTTTACAATTTCTTCTTGTGATGTTTTCACATTCTTATTTGCAGGGCCGAAGGTTAGGACTGGTACCAACTTATTTGCCCATTTAGGAACAACTTCCAAATTGAACAGATAAGCATCAGGTAGTTCATCAGACACTCCTTGTGGTGACTCTCCTGAAGTAATGCGAGAAAGGTGATCTGCCCGAAGGTGGGTTCTACCTTTCCTGACAACAACTTCAAAGTCGTACTCCATTAGTAAGAGGAACCATCTTACTAAGCGTCCAGTGTTGCAAGGTTTATTGACCAAATATAACAAAGCTTGATGATCAGTGAAGAACTTGAACTTGTTGGCCAATAAATAGTGTCTAAACTTCTTTACAGCATATACCATGCCTAACCCTTCTCGCTCGGTTGTGGTATAATTTCTTTCGGCTGGGTTTAGTTGTCTACTAGCATATGCTATGGGCAAATCTAAATTCCCTTCACCTGTGGGTTGTGCCAGCACACATCCTATGGCATGATTGGATGCATCCACATGGACATGGAATGGTTTATTCCAATCAGGAGTGGTCAGTATTGGTGCTGTGCACAAACGTTTCTTCAGTTCATTGAAAGAATTCTCGCATTCGTCGTTCCACTCAAAATTAGACAACAAGGCATAAAGGGGTCTAGCTATGATCGCGTACATGTGGATAAACCTACGGTAATATCCACAATGGCCCATAAAGGCTTGTACCTCTTTAACATTCCTTGGCCTTGGCAGCTCCGCTATGGCTCGTACCTTATCTTCATCCGTTGAGATTCCATTCTTAGAAACAATATGACCGAGGATTTTACCTTGACGCACCATGAACACACACTTTTCTGGGTTCAGACACACTCGATATTCTCTACACTTGTTGAAGATTTGTCTGAGTTCAGGGATGTGAACCCGTCTTTCTTGGGAATGAGCACATAAATCATCCACATACACTTCTAAGCTCTTTCGCAAGAACTCTTTGAAGACATGACACATGAGCCTTTGGAATGTTGCAGGTGCATTGGTGAGCCCAAATGGCATCACCCGAAATGCAAAGATTCCCCACTCTGTAGCAAAAGCTGTTTTGTGTTGATCTTCTGGGGCAATGGCTACTTGATTGTAACCTGAAAATCCATCAAGGAAGCTATAAACTTCCTTGCCTGCAACACGCTCCAAAAGGTGTTCTGTGATTGGAAGTGGATAACTATCTCTAATCGTAGCGGCATTAACTTTTTTAAGGTTAATACACACTCGCAACTTCCCGTTCTTCTTGGGTACCACAACAATGGGGGACACCCATTCGGTATGCTCAATCTCATAGATGAATCCAGCCTCAATCAACCTATCAATTTCTTCTTTGATTTTGGCTGCATAGGTATCATTATATGTGTAGGGCTTCTGTTTGGTGGGCTTAGCATCAGCAGTCATGGGGATAGTATGAGAACAAATTCTTGGATCTACCCCTTTCAAGTCTCTATAGTGCCATGCAAACACATCCCTATATTCCCTTAATAGAGCTATGAGCTCCATTTCTTCTCTTGCACTCAGATCATCTCCTATATATGTGCATCTCTCTTCGTTCTCTTCAATGGTCACTACAATCTTCTTGGTCTTTTCTTTATTATCATATGATTCTCCTATGATGGCCTCTCTCTTAGGCATTCGTACCAAAATTTTGCGGTCGTCAACTTCATATTTCTTGAAGTTTTCTGGTACTTCAAACAATGATTCCTCCTTTTCTTGTTTCACTGCTTTTCTTTTCTTTTTCTTTTGACTACTCTCACTTCCATCCTTTGAGTTTACTGTTTTAATACTTGTGAGAGGTTCTTCTTCTTTCTGGGTGAACACTCCTATATCTTCTAGATAGTGCTGCTCTGAGTTAAAGCAACTATCCATCACAATAGACTCCAAATCATCGTCATTCTCTTCTTCTTCTATGACATCACTAGGGTCACATTCTTCTAGCAAAGGTTGACACATGAACACTGAGATATCATAACCCTCCTCATCACAATGAGGTGTCCATTGTTCCTCATTGACAGCAATGTCCATGGTGGCTAAGATTTCTGGCCAGCCATGAGGCTCAAACTCCTCATCTGGAAAGATCATCGGTGTGTAGGCTGGGTCCCTAACTGGTCTATCTCCTAGCGAAGTTCCTTCTTCTCTTGCCTTTAAACGTTTTTCCTCTTCCTTTGCGACCTTGCACATCCACAAATGAGTATCTTCATGCAGCCATGATGGATCAGGTGAACTTTCAGAATGCACAGAGATGGAATCTTCTTTCGCTTTGTGGATAGAATTCCACTGTAGGGGTGGTACATCTCTGAAGGTGTAATCCTTCAAATTGACCTTAGTGGTGACCCCTAAGTGCTGTAAGTACAAGGAGTTAGTTCCCCAATCCTGTACTATTTGCAATTGTCGTAGGAAGGGTCTTCCTAGGATCATCTCAAAGACATTATTTTTCTCAAAGTCACATATAGCAAATGTGTGCTCAAACTCTACACCACAAGTGGTTAGAGTGATCCCTTCTAGCAATCCTAGAGGTCTTTCAAAATGACCGTCAGCCATTTGAAGCTTCATTCTAGTTGGTCTTAATGTGGGCTTGCCCCATTGCTTCCACAAGGAGGTGGTCGCAATAGCAACACCAGCACCTGAATCTATGATTGCTTTGGTTGTGTAACCTTGGTAGGTGATTGGAAGATAAGTATTACCTTCTTCACCCTCACACATGTCCCCTATTTTGTCTAGAGGTATCTCTGGTACCCTTTGCTTAGAGCCTACTTTTGGCATATTGGACTCAAGTTCTGGGACCTGATCCTTCACATGATTCCATAACTCAGGTTTTGCTTTGAGCAACTCTTCTACAGTGAGATGACACTGAACCTTAGTGTTCTTCACGACATCCGTGTTCCTTGGAACCACTGAGTCTTCATTTCTTACTAGTATTGTGGGAGCTCTAATCTGGAGTGATTCAGATTCCCATGGGCCTGGAAATTGAGGCAGTTCTTCTAAGGTATTAGATTCAAAATCTAATCTTTCGTCTTCTTGTTCTGCTTCATCTTCGTAAATAGATGGAATGTCTTGGGGAAATTGATCATGAAGATCATCAATCTCAGGAATAGGAGGGGAATTACCCTTCTCCTTGGCCCATTTCTCCTCTTGTATTTCCCGCAAGAACTCTTGAGAGTACTGTTGAATAGAAGGAGGTATTCCAGCATCCGTGGAATTAGGAACATAAGCTCCCCCTGGTGGTGAGCTTCCTCTTTCAACAACTGGTTGAGCCTGTGGAGGTAGAGAAACTTGTGGTTTGTTTACCAACTGCTCTAATCGTTCTAGTAATCCCTGGAAATGCAAATCCGATTTGATAGAGTTTGTCTGATTGAACTTTTGACTAGTCTCAAGTATGGCTTGAGCTTGTTCTACCATTTTCATGCACATTTTCATTCGTTCAATCTCTAAATCTGCTCTAGGGTAACTCTTGTCTAGGTTTGCAGCTGTAGGCCCTTCTTGAAGTCGAGCCTGGTAGGCCTTGAACATCATGTCCAAACCTTCTGGGGTTGGATCTGCGAGAACAGACCCTGGTTGCGGTCTATTTACAATGGGTGGTGGGGTGGGATGAGGTGGAGTGGATGGAGTTTCGGCATGCGAGGGGCTTTGAGATGCAATGTCTTCTATTTTTGTTTTCGCTTCTTTTAAGCTTTCTTCTAGTTCCGATAACTTTTTATTCCACTTGCGATTGGCCTTCTCTCTGGTATCCTTCCATGTTCTTGTTTTCCTCTTACTAGGCTCTCCCGATTCACTCGACTCTGATTGTTCTACTGGTTTATCCTGTTTTAAGGCTTGTGCTCTAGTGACAGCTTGTATAGGAGCCACATTGCTACTACTTGAACTTGGATCTGCCACTAAGCCTACCACATTAATGGGTGTAATCTTGGGTGCACTAGAGGGGTTTCTTGGACAATCTCTGGGGAGATGGTCTTTGCCACAATCAGGACAAAAAGCGTGTATTGTGATAGCCTGTCCTTGACTCGGAGATGGTGGGTGGGGACAGTCACGAATGAAATGGTCACCATGACATCTGAAACAAGATCCTCTAGGGGCTTGTGGTCTCATTTGTCTCAACTGGGGCCTAGGGTTAAGATTTGTGTACATGACATTGGAGTATTCTGGCTCCCAATTTTGCTCCATAGGCGGTGCCTCATATTGATACGAGTAAATCTCACGATGTTCAGGTGACTCTGTGTAATAAGCATGTGGACTACCTTCATGGGAGTAGTCTGAACTATGGGCATGAGAGTCATTATCTGGTATCAATGGGGTTAGTGGCACCAAAGCTCTATTTGGATTTTCCTCTCCCATAGCATACTTGACTGGAATCACGTTGGCTGGAGCTGATGGTTGGTTTCCCAAGACAGGTTGTGGCCTATATGGTGCCTGATATTGCTGTTGGTATTGAGGTTGATATTGTTGTGGCCTATAATATGGCTGTTGGTACTGATTCTGATACCTACCCTGCTGGTAAGGTTGCTGATAATTTTGTCTAACAGCCTGCCTGTTATAGGGACAATCTTGGGCCGTATGATTTGTGTATTTTCTCTCAATGGTGCAATATAGAGCATTAGGGTTTCCTTGGGGTTGAGTCGTCAACGGGCAACCATTAGCCATGTGATCTCCTCCACATGCATAACATCGCTTCACTGGGGTGACCCTTGGCATTTGTCTGTTTTGAACTCCTAGCTTTTTGGCCACCTGCTCAGCTATCTCATCTATCTCAGTGGAGGCTCTAGAGGTATGACTTGTAGAACTATCAGAGTCCTTATAGAGTTTGGATAGTCCTAACTCCTCACCCAAGTTGTCTTCTATGTCAATGCACATCCGTATACACTCTTCTATGGATCTAGGCTCTTTCAAGTATACATATGACCTTAATTTTGTGCTCAATAGGCCATCTAAAAACAGTGCCACTTGTTTGGCTGATGTGGGTAATTCTGGTACAGGGCATCTTTCCAAGTACTGTCTAAACCTTCTTCCTGCAAGTCGCACTGTTTCTTGGGGTGTCTGCTTGAAGCTGTGGATCAAGGATGATGTGTTATGTCTGATACCACTCTTGGAAAATTCTACAATGAATTCTTCTAGAAGCTGACCTATCTCTCTATAGTTGCGACTGTTTAGAGGTTGAAACCAAGCTTAGGCAGTCCCCTTAAGAGTCAAACCGAATGCCTCGAACTGGGTGAACAAGTCTTCAACCTGTTCAGCTCTTAGCACTTGTTTGAACTCCGCCACATGATCATAAGGGTCTCCAAATCCATCAAAGTAGTTCTTCATTGTCTTAACCACTTGAGAGGGTCTAAGGGTTCTTGAGTGCTCTCTTGGTCTAAGCAATGGGAAATCATGATCGTCTCTTTGTTGCCTATGTGCTTGATATCTCTCTCTTTCAGGTCTTTCATTTTCAAATCCTGACCTATTCCTGCCCACTGTGTGTGCAAAACTTACCTCCGGTCTCTCTCTAGTTCTTTCTCTCTGGGCTTCCTGAGCTTGGGATGACCCTACTCCTTGGAGGCCGTGGGAAACATTGGATCTTGGTGGGGGGAAAATCAATTCATTCTTCCAAGTATATGCATGTCTATCATGTTCTGTTACCAAGAAAATTTTCTCTGATGTGTTATCCAGGTAGACAACCTTTCCTGGTATCTCTGGATCCTTGAACTCGTAGATGATGACTATGCCCAATTGGCTAGGTTGTTCTGGCTTGAATCTCCAAAAGGCTTCCTCTGTTTCTCTATTCAAAAATAGTTCTATGCTTTTGTTGTCTTGAGGGACCCAGTCTGGAGTGATCACTCGGGTCAAAACTGACTTGCCTCTAGGGGTCTGGGGTCCTTGTCCTATATTTCCTTGTTCTAGGTCTCCTATCTCATTCTCATGAATGATATTTCCAAACTCATCGGTCCTATCGGGTTGGTTGGTAACCACATACATGGTTCCTTCCTTATCAATGTATGAACCCTCTTCGAACTTGACCACCGGGTGTTCAAGTCCAAAGGATTGATCTGGATTTTTGAGTTGGACCACTGATCGCCTCAGACCATCCTCATAGATGCGAGCACCTAATTGGTTGGTCCGAATATATTCCAACTGTGTCTTATAGGGACCTTCCGGTGTTTGTAGATGGGCAGTCCCTGAGCCACCTGCAGGTTTTCCCATACTAACAGACATTTCTGAATCACTTGTGTCTGATCTGAGTAAAAGATGGCCACTTAGTTGTTGTGCCCAAGACTTGGATGTATGGCTGACGCTAGCCTCAGAAGATCTAATGCTTTGTTTATCCTTGCCTAAGTGTCTACCAGATCTCAGGTTCATAAGCTTTAGTCAAGAGTCCAAAATTTCCCCTTGGTATGGTTCAAAATTCTTTGGAGTCCCCTTGGTTCCCTAGCCCCACCTGAGGGTCAACTTCAAATTATCCTATCTCAAAATCAACGCATTATTCTTGAAAAAAACAGTTGAGATCGTGTAGGATTTGAAACGAGCTTTCCAACAAGCTATAGAGCTCAAAAAATGAACTTTGGATGAAAAAGTTATGTCAATTCAGGCTCCTGGGGGTCAAAACAGGCAAACAGGACCTTTGGAGAAAATCGCGATTTTGTGAACTTTCTGAAAATCGCGATGCTGTGAAGTCAAAAAAATCGCGATGTTGATCACAAAATCGTGTTTTTGAAAATCGCGATGTTGATCACAAAATCGTGTTTCAGAGAATCGCGATGTTGATCAGAAAATCGTGATTTGAAAATCGCGATGTTGATCACAAAATCGTGTTTTAGAGAATCGCGATGTTGATCACAAAATCGTGTTTCAGAGAATCGCGATGTTGAGCAGAAAATCGTGATTTGAAAATCGCGATGTTGATCACAAAATCGTGTTTCAGAGAATCGCGATGTTGATCACAAAATCGTGTTTCAGAGAATCGCGATGTTGAGCAGAAAATCGTGATTTGAAAATCGCGATGTTGATCACAAAATCGTGTTTCAGAGAATCGCGATGTTGATCACAAAATCGTGTTTCAGAGAATCGCGATGTTGATCACAAAATCGTGTTTCAGAGAATCGTGATTCACAAAATCGTGTTTTTGATTGAAAATCGTGTTTTCTCAGAATCGTGTTTTTGACATGAAAATCGCGATTTTGAGCAGAAAATCGTGAATTGAAAATCGCGATTTTGAGCAAAAATTCGTGTTTTCTCAAAATCGTGTTTTTGACTTGAAAATCGCGATTTTGTCCCACAGAATCGTGTTTTTCTCAAAATCGTGTTTTTGCTGAAAATCGTGATTGGTGAGAATCGCGATTTTGAGCAGAGAATCGTGTTTTTTTTTGAAAATCGTATTTTTCACATGAAAATCGCGATGTTGAGCAGAAAATCGTGTTTTTGAAAATCGCGATTTTGAGCAAAAATTCGTGCTTTCTCAAAATCGTGTTTTTCACAAAATCGTGTTTTTGCTGAAAATCGTGATTGGTGAGAATCGCGATTTTGAGCAGAGAATCGTGTTTTTTTTGAGAATAACACAGAATCGCGATTTTTTTCAACCAACTTTTAGGCGGGAAAACTGAAAATCGTGATTTTTCAAAAAATTTTGAATTTTCACAGAATCGCGATTTTCATCACAGAATCGCGTTTTTTGGCGGGAAATTCAAATTTCTGAGCGCCGGCTATGGCGAGCTGCGTATGAGCAGAAAATCATGAAAAAAATACAGCGCTTGCTCTCCCTTGCACCTCCTAACTCCTTCCCACACAATAATGCATGAAAAATGGTATGAAGATGGTGAAAATGCACTAAAAAACAAGAATTTTCTATGAAGAAGAAGATGGAAGAAGGTGGAGATGATGATGATGATGAAGATGAGGAGGAAAAAACAGAAAATGAACTGAAATGACAGTTTTTTTACCTTCCAACGTCGCAAATCTACGATCTTACCATCACAACGCTCGTCCTCGAAGCTCTCTCCCCGGCAACGGCGCCAAAATTTGGTGTAGCTCAAGCGTAAGCACCACCTCCTTTACTTGTCAATCCGCGGAGACGTGAGGACTGGTATGAAGACCACGAGCAAGTGAAGGCACAAGTGCGTGAGTGAAAGCGCACAAACATGCACACACATACACACACACGCGCACAAAGTAAGATCAAAGAGAGGAACAATGGAAAGCTTAGATTGCAAAAGAGTTCTCTTACAAAAGTTCTATTCTCTAACAAGCTAACCCCAAAAATGAGCTCTCTAGCTCTTTTTATAGTTTTTTGACTAGTTTTGGCCCTGTCCAGACCTAGTGTCCGGCCTAGTTAAAAATTAGGTTCCAGGGCTTATTTGAGGGCTCAAACGAAGTCTAAAAATTATGAAAATTGGTACGATGGTACTTCTAATACTCCTCAAGCTCGAGGACTCCTCGGCTTGAACAAAATGGAGTTACTAAAAATAGATAATGGTATTTACAATGGTTTCTAGTGATGAAAATCACTATTTTTGTAGGGGATTCTTCTGAAAATTTGACATACACTTCTTGGAGCTCCCTACTTGCTCTCTCTTCTTCCATGTCCACTTCTTTGATGTGCTTCCATGCTTTGTCCTTGACCTTGAGCTTCAACAGGCATCATCAAGTCTTAATTTACCTTGTTCTAACTGTTTAATGCGCAAACTCAAAAAATCATCAGTAGACATGTTTTCAGACCAAGGCAAATTTGACCATGCAGAAATATGAGACTGAATTGGAAACAATGGTTTTTGACAGTACATGAGTTCAACGGGCATATATCCAGTAGTACGTGTGCACGTCATTCTATCTGCCCAAAGTGCAAAAGGTAAGAATCTAGGCCATTGTTTGATGTCACTGTTACATGCTTTAGATATGGCTTTCACAATAGGTGGATGCCCTCTCTCTATTTTACCATTGGCCTCTGGATTATATGCAGTAGTAAGAGACAAACGAATACCGTGATGATCAAAGAACTCTTTAGCTTCTCTCGCATTTAACTCTCCACGATGGGCAACTACTTTCTCTATGTACCCAAAGCGACTTATGACATCTTCAAGCAAGAATTTGCAAACATTGTAAGTGGTCTTAGATCGTAATGCACGTCCCTCTACATGATTAGTTAAATCTTCTCTTGTAAGTACAATGTAACGCATTTTGTCAATACCTTTAGGCATAGTTACAAGATCTACTACCCACTTGTAGTGAATACAAGGTGGATAAGTAGGATGCAACGGATCTCTATGTTTGACTGATGAATGAAGTTGACAAGTAGAACATGTAGAAACATAGCTACTAATGTCAACATACATCCTAGGCCAATAATAGGTACTTCTAATTTTTTCATATGTTCCAAAAAATCCTTTATGACCGGCCCATAATGTCTCATGCATTTCCTTCATTACTTGCAATTGAAGACCTCGTTTTCCTAGGACTTGTTGTGGATTCTTAACCTTACCCTTAGCATGTCTCCAAAGATAACCATTACATAGGAAAAAGTTATAAGCTCGTTTCCTAATGTTATGGAATCCATTTGTAGTCTAGTTAGGTAATGGTTGTACTGTACTCAGATACTTTCCTATGTCTCTCCATTCATTTTCGTACTCAGACTCATGAAATTGCTCATAATCATATATATGTGGAACATAGTCAATTAAGTTCACATTCTTTATTAGATCACTTTCAAGATCATCAAATCTAGCTCTCGATAACATATCAGCAACTGAATTTGACTTACCTGAAATATGAACTAACTCAGGATTTATGAACTTAATATATGAGATCCATCTAAGCATGGCTATATCAGGAGATGAACAATTGGCTATCATTCCAATGAGAGGCAAACAATCAGTCTCAACTTTGACATTTGCACCAATGAAATATTCTTTGTCTATTTTCAAAGCTGTTACCATACCCCATAGTTCTCGTTTGATCTGTGGATATTTTCGTTGTGTTTCATGTAGAATTTTGGCACCAAACCTAATTGCATATCTATTCCCTTCACTATCGTCTTGACTTATGGCCCAACCTATACCAATAGGACTAGTATCAACAGTCAATATAATAGGTTTGTTAGCAGAATAGTCTACACGCTTAAGGATGGGAGCTTCAAGCAATAATTTCTTCAATTTACGCATAGCTTGAGTGTGTTTGTCAGTCCAAATAAATTTTCGTTTCTTCCTCAACAAGTCATAGAGACAATCAGCAACATGAGCAAAGTGTGGGATCCAAATAACATAAAAGATGCAAGCACCAAGAAATCTACGTACCTCACTCACATTGTTACATGTTTCAGAAATCTTGCTAATGGCATCAACTTTTTGTGGGTATGGCTTTCGACCATAATGGCCACATAAATGTCCAACAATAAGAACCTCGTTGACACCAAAAACAGATTTTTCTATGGAAAATGTGAGACCTACCTCTTCAAATCGTTGAAATATTCTTTCACAATCAGAGATATGATCAAGAACAAATTTACGGCATCCAGATGAATCTAAAGTAATGTCCTTTACACGTTCCTCACTCCCTTTAATTGGAATGTCATCAATGAATGGCATAGTTATACGAGGGATAAAATCATGTAAGACCATATTCATAGCACTCATCATATGAGCCACAGAATTAGTTGCTCCTTGAGGTAAAGTACACATTCGCACTAAGCCTAAAGGAGTTTTCATTGTGGTTATGTCGCGACTATCAATTGCTAATTGGAATTGGTCATATCCAGAATATAAATCACCCATTGAATATATAGAATGTCCTGAAAATGTTTCAGCAAACTCATCTACAATGGGTCCTGTTCCTACATTCCTTATGGTGACTTTATTGACGGGTTGGAGATCTTGAATAAAACGTAGTCTCCCATTCTTTTTAGGCACAGTGAACCATCGATTTGAGTAAGGTGCAAAAGATGGCTCTAAAATTCTCATGTTTATCTTCTCCTTAAGTAGTTTCATTAGCTCAGGTAAGTGAGCCTTTGGAACTGGTATAGGACGAAGATTCCATGGAATATGTGGAATAGTAAAGATTATCATGGGTGCAACTAGCTTAGGATCTACACAACCAATCTCATGAGGATACATAGTAAAGGCTTTTCCATGGCTACGTATGACTCCCTCAAATTTATCTCTCTCTACTGGCAAAAGAAAGTCATCATCTCTACCAATTTTCACCTGTTTGATTGTCTCATCCGTGAATGTATGTCCTATGTTTTTCTTATCCCAAAGAATTGGATCATTTTTCACATCAATAATTTTTTCATTACTTCCTTGAGGTAATGGTTGAGCTATGGGTTTGATTTTTTTGTCTACAGTTTTGTACTTTGTTTCAACTAAGGCATCATGTGTTTGGTTAAATTTTGAGCACTTGTCAACATTGAGAGCATACTCTTGGATTAGAGCATACTCATCAAGGGAAGAAAGAAGAATAATATGGGAATTAGAATTTTGTTGAAGACATAACTCTAACTCCTCAAGAGTAGAGAAACAATGAGATGTTTCAATCACATGCTCAATGTTCTCATCATGTTCCATGATTTTGTTGTTTTTATAATTTTTTTGGGTTTTTTGGATAAAAGACTTGGACAATTGACTCTTATGAAGAAAATCTAATCTAGAATGTGGAAAACAAAGTGACAAACTATTGTACAGGTTGGTTGGCTGCGAGATGTCAAACCAATATCCACTGTTGTCCCGCTCAACAATGGATTCTATCCGAAATTTTGATCATATGTAGCCCAAACATGAATCGAGGTGCACAATCACTACAAGCATGCTCATGACCCTGAGTAACAATAGGTTTCTTTCTAATTGACAATCGATTCCTAGGATGATTCACTCCTACCGTCATGACTTGATGTGATTGCATTCCATCCTTAGACTTAAATCTAGCATAGGTAGACCCATCATCCATGGCTTTAATTTCCATACGACTCTCACAAATAAAGGGTTGACCTAAGAGAACTTCATAGGAGCAATTATCTTGAATAAAAAAGTGAAACTCTTCTGTGATTCCTCCTATGGATATGGGCACACTAGCACAAGCTCCATACAGGGTACCTACACCATTATCTGCAGTTCTCATACGCCATCCACAATCTTTATCTATGGGCCATCGAAACTTATCATAGACTTCTCTTGAAATCACATTGATTTCAGAGCTGGAATCTACTAATGCATTTACAGTGATAGTGTTCTTATCATTTCCTATTTTAACATGCATCTCTGATGTACCTCTAGACCAAAATGTTCTTTTAAAGTGACTTTCAGGATTGTTTTCATGATTTTCATGGTCAGGTTGAATAGGTCCTAAGAAATTTTTATTAACATTTACTTCATCATCATCAAAGTCCTCTTCATCAGATTCATCAAAGTTTAAGGCTTCATTCATAGCTTGATCTTGATCTAGAGAATCTTGCATCTCAGTATCTAGATTAAGTGGAAACCTCTTCCTTTTAATTAGGCCGATAAAGTTATCTTTAAAAACAGGCTTTGCAATAGAGAAAACTTGTTCTAAAGACATAGTCACTTGACTCTTAAGCAAAATGTCATCTAAAATCTCCATAGGACCTATTTTTCTCTCAATTTATGAAATCAAGATGGCTTTAGGTTTTCTCTTTGGTTTCTTTTGTTTTTGCTCAGGATCTTGTTTTTGTTCATGTTCTCGTGTTTGGTCTTCAATTTGTTTTGATTGTTCTGGTTTATCTAAAGGCTTTGGTTCTGTTTTTCTTTGCTTTGTCTTCTTCCCTTTTTGTTTCTCCTCTTGTTTTTGTTCATTGGGTTCTGATTCTTGTTTTTTATCTTTAGATTGTGATGTTTCTCCTTGCTCTATGATTGTTTCTATTCCCTCTGAGGTTTGTTTTCGAGTCACTCTTCTTTCACTAGGCTCATCTTCATCTCTTTTTCGTTATTCTTCTACATTGGATATGTGAGAAATAAGAGATTGATCTTCTATTGGTGATTCCCAAGCCGTTATTCTCCTAATCTCATCTCGTGCTCTTACTAAAGCCTCTATGGAAAAATCACCTTCCTTTGTGGGTTTACTTGATTCCACTTGTTCATCAAGAGCTTCTAGTTTCACTCCTCTAGTTCCTACATCCGTTATGGTTATATTTTCATAGTGTTTTTTCATTCCTCCCTTACCATAATTTCCTTGCAAAGGTAGCCTAGATCGATAGTCACAGATTTTCTTGTCTATGTCTATTACTAGTCATTGCTCCTTAGCAGCCTCCAATAGTTCACAATCTCTCAAAAAGTGCTCTAACGAATCACACCAAGGACACCTACGAGGGCCACGCACAAAACCATTTTGATTTTGAGGATTTTGATTAACTTGTGGTGGGAAATTTTGAAACTGAGGATTTTGTTGATAAGGTATTGCTTGAACATGATAATTAGGATTTTGAAAAGGCAATTGATGTATTTGAGGAGCTTGGTGAGCAACATGTGGTACTTGAGGTGCAAGAGGAGCTTCCATATTATACGGTTGATGATTTTGAAAATTTTGATTTTGAGGATTTTGAAAAGCTATTTGAGAAGCTTGAGGATACATCTTTTGATACATTTGAGGATTTTGCACATGAGGATGAGGATTTTGCATTGAAGGATTATGCATTGGAGGAACTTGATATGCTTGAGTAGGAGCTACTTGTGGATTTTGATTGGTAGCTATAACATGTTGATTAGGCTCTTGAAAAGTCATTGGGTTCATTTGATTTTGGAAAGTTTTGGTGTAATTAGATTGTAAAGCATCTATAGTCTTGGCCAAATTGGATTGTGTAGCAATAAGACTTTCCATTTGCTTAGTGAGAATATCCACTTGAGATTGTTCAACTACACTTTTATTTGGCTCTACTTTAAAACCTTGAGTAGGCTCCATCATTTGAGGAATAGGAGTAGAGTCAAAAAGCATAGCATGGGATTGTTCTCTAACTTGCTCCTTAGTTTGTGGAAGGCTAGCTTGAGGAAAACTAGTTTGCTCATAAAGCATGGATTTTCTTTGATGTCTATGGGCTACAACCTCTACTACTTTGCGCACTTTTTGCCAATTGTCAGTAAGACCATAGCGCTTATCTGGCTCTTCTAATCGCCGTTCAACTTCCCTACGAGTTTCAAGATGAAGAAGCTTAAGAAAATTGATCACAAGATCAGGTTCCAAAGTTATCTTATCCTCATCAAGAAGTTGCTCATAGCGTCTAATATACTCATTTTGTAAGTGAGTAATAGAGCTACTAGGCTTTGGGGAATTGACCCATCGTAAGAATCCATCCCGATTATGTTGGCTATAATCTTCAAGATAGAATTCTTTGAGCATCTCCTTTCTAAAATCACTCCAAGGAAGACTATCATATTGAGTGACATGGTTTATGATAGAGCTATCAACAATTCGTTCAAAGAATGATATCAAAAGATCTTCGGGAAGACCAAAAATCATAGCTTGCTCTTCAAACAAATCTAAGTAGCTTGTGATGTTGATGCCATTGAATTTTCCCTTCTCTCTCAACATAGAAGAGACTATTCTTTGGCCTTGTTTCTCAACAATAAGGGATTTGAATCCTTCCTCCATCTTATGTGAATAAGCAAGTGATGCAGGATGCTCTAGATCTCTCACAAATGTGTTTACTTCACGACGAAGATGTGCACGATACTGTGAGAAATCCAGTGCAACACTCAAGACTGATGATAATGATATGATGAGGATGAAAAATATGAAACAAAGGATATGGATCACAACCTCCCAACAAGATCAGAAGCAAATGCCACAAAGCGTTTCACGTCGGGTTCAAATGTGGAGGTGATCGCAATCCGGGTGGATTGGGTCCGGTCGTGACACACACAGGGTGTATGAAGCTAATGAATGTTGGAAGGTTTAAGGACATGAAAGTGAAATTAATGTTGAGTATGGAGAAGAGAGAGATGTTGAAATGATTATGGGAATGGGAATGTAGGAATGCAAGTTAGATTTATGAACATGAATGATAAGAATGAAAGAGAACCATACACACGAATCAAATTTGAAAGGAAGAATGGTCCATTGAAGGAGCTTCTTAAACACTTCCTAATTCTAATCCATATGCATAGTCCTCTTTGGATGATATGTATGCATGACATGAATAGATGGAATCCTTACACATAAATCAGTTTCGAAAGGAAGAATGGTCCAATGTTGGAGCTTCTTATACACTTTCAGAAACTAATCAATATGTATGGGTATGTATGGATTATATGCATGCAAGTGAATTATGATCAAAGAAACATCCTCACTGGTTCAACGCAATACTGCGGAGCCTTCTCACACATAGAAGAAATAGAAGACATGTAAAAATACTTAAGAGACTAAGAGAGGAGACAAGAGACAAGTGACAAGTGACATGAATTAAAAGGATTTGAATTAAGATACATGTAGAAGAGCGTCGTGGTACGTCAAGCTAGGTAGTCTACTGATCAAAGGTGGTTTCGACCCTCAAACCATGACAGTTCAACCGAATGTCACACGTAAGAAGGTGAGTTCCACTTCAATGACCCTATGTATGTCTAGGCTCGGTACGTCTAACTAAAGAAGTCTAAGACTCATTAAAACCAGCTCTAACTCACTCACACGCTCCACCGAGGGTGAGTTAAGATAGAGATGCTGATTTCAAGAGCCTATCCTAGATTGGAGTTCTAACATACTAGCCCACCTTGGATCCTCACTCGCGCAACCGAGGGTGATCGTCTCAAGGAAACCGTAAGCTAGCATGAGCCCTATGGATGCCTAACAATGATGCTCTAGGAGTTTGGAGGGGGGTTTATATAGTTTTTCGAATGAATTTGGGCCCTTGGATCTAGAGAAATCAACTCTCAACTCTAGGATCACTACTTTCGATTACAACCACTTGATTAATCAAATCAATGGCTTGGAATTGTTCTTTCTATCAAGTCTAGTGTAAAGGAGTGAAATTTGGGCGCCTTCATTCTCCACCATTGGATTTGGGGATGATCTGGACCGTTCGATCATTGTTGACATCAGTTTGGATAAGATAAGCCACTATTTTTGGAGAAAAGCTGCATTATTGATCTTTGATTGTCAAAAATTATCTTCTTTTATGGAAAAACTCGTGGATCCTCCTTCCTTTATGCTTTAGTGCATCTCCACCCTTGAATATGAGCTCATCTTGACCGTACAACATGGTTCAATCATATTTTGACATGTGGCAGCCCTTCAAGCCTTGAATTTTCTTATTCTAGAAAACTGCGGTGACCTTGAAAACTGGAGTTTGTGATCTTTGACCCTCCAAAAAGGCTTTGATGAAGATGAAACTTTGTAGGACTATGTTTCCAAAGAACTCCTTCAGGAATATGCAAAAAAAACTTCCATCTGAATCTTCCTTGTACAAGTTTGTCTACATTTGGAAGCTTGCAAGGTGGCATTAAGGTCTCTAGGAAGCTCTGATAGCCTTGAAACTTTGTACAAATATGTAGCCACATGGTCTTTATACATGCCAAACCATATGGCTAACATAAATTTCTATACAAGAATTTGTAGGGTCAAACTAGAAAAATTACATTTTTACAAGATGAACATAGCATATCAATGTGCTACAAAATCCATTTTTCTGCTGAAATTTGGGCTATAGACTGCCTTTGACAATCTTTACAAGTATATGAATTTTCATTTAATTTGGTGACAATGAAATTTTTGCCCTAATTTCCTAACTTTGACCAGCTTTGACCGCTACCATGGACTTTCTTGATTTCTTTGAAACTTTGTATGTGAGATTCCTTTGACATCCTTGATGCATCCTGGACTTCTCGGGGAATTCCGGCTACCTTCACCAAATGTGTTTCATGTAGGCCTTCATGAGTGAGAGAGGAGAGAAAATCTGGACGACACCGTGGCTAAAATGAGCACCATCAGAACCTTAATAGCTATGGCAGCCACCAAAGGATGGAAATTATACCAATTGGACATCAAGAATGCATTCCTCAATCGAGACTTGGAAGAAGAAGTGTATATGGAGCAACCACAAGGTTTTGTAAGTAGTAAATTTCCTACACATGTTTGCAGGTTGAAAAGGGCTCTTTATGGCCTAAAACAAGCGCCAAGGGCCTGGAATCATAGATTGGTGGAATATCTTATCAAGTGTGGATACAAACAAAGTGATACAGATCACTCTCTCTTCATGAAGCAAAGAGGTGAACTAGCTGCCTACATTTGTGTTTATGTCGATGATCTTATTATCACAGGTAATGACATAAAGGGGATTGAAGACATCAAATCCAAGCTAGGTAAAGAATTTAAGATCTCAGATCTTGGGGAGTTGAGGTAATTTCTTGGCATTGAAGTTGTTTACAAACAAGATGAAATCATGTTGATGCAAAGGAAGTACATTGTAGATGTACTTGAAAAGTTTGGAATGATAAATTGCAAGCCAATCTCCAATCCAATGGAGGTTAATTTGAAGCTGAGCTCTAGTGATGGTAATCCTCTTGAAGATGAAACTTTGTATAGGTCTATTGTTGGACTAAACAACTCCCCAAATCATTCCAATCAATTCCTCTAACTTAGAGAGGAGCAATTTTAGGAAAAGAGGTTCCTAAATTATAGGAGTCTACTGGCTCTATTTAAAATAGGCTTGGATCATGACTTTTAGTGTGATCCTGTGTGTTTCTTTGGTGTATTGGAGTGTTCTTAGAGTGCTGGAACTCCAGCAAGCAACCACCTAGCTTAAGCAAGCCCCCTTCTTGCTTCCATCCCAAGTTTGGGTTAGGATATCTCACTTTCTATGCTAGCAGTGACTAGTCTCTATTTCTCTGAGTTGTATCCATTGGTTCTCCTATTGTAGAAATGCATTTGCTGTGATTTTACTCTTGTTGGATAGCTAATATAGTCCTCTAATTCGGGTTCAAAGCTCAAGATCTGTCTCCACATATTCTCTGAGTTATTGTATCTGGAGTGAAGGTGTGTCTTTGCACAAGTCTGTGAGAGTGTTGGAAAAGTAGCATGACTTGCAGACATTGCCATTTTATGTGTGAGCATCCATTTTAGATGAACTTTGTATTTTTAGAAAGCTCTTTGAGTCTACTGTGAGTGGTTAAAATATCTCGGGAAATCTCTGTACCAGCTCTAAGAAATAACCAGAACACTAGAATAGTGTCGAGTTGAGTGTACCTTGGGAGGTCACATTTCGCTTCTAGTTGCATAGGAAGTTGTCAAATCTCCCAACAACACACACACACACACACACACACACACACATATATATATATATATATATATATATATATATATATATATATATATATATATATATATATATATATATATATATATATATATATATATATATATATATATATAAATAATACCTAAATATTGTTGAAATTGATATATTACTTCATCCAAAATGATTTTCAAGATTGAGAATAAGTAAATTGCACCTAGTCATGTCAAGCAACTTCCTTGATATATATATGCTTTAGACTTTGTTCTTGAAGATATTTCTCACTTTTAGAAATATTAATGCTTTTGGTGTTCTTTTGACACAGATCCTCAATAAAGTCCTCCATGCCATAATAATCATCATCATCGCAAAAAGCTTGTACTTTATCTTCTTTTAGATGTAGTTCTTTCAATCTTTCATATTCTACAAGATCTCTTTTGTGCAACCTCCTCATGGATGCTTCTACTAAATGAGGTCTTACTCCGAACTTTGAATGATGTGGAAGAAGAACATGAATATCATACACTGGAATCTACATACATGAATAAAAATCATTAGTATTCCATAAATGAATGAAAAATACACTTGAAACACAAATTTAAATATGTAAGTTAAAACACAAGATAGGTGGATAGAAGGTTTTTATTGATCTCTAGCTAAAAGGTGCTCTTGGAGCTGGTATATCCTATCTATAATTCACTAATAATTCATCAACAACACATAACGAAGTAATAGCATTAAAAACTATGTATCTTGCTACATCTGTACTCACGTATGGTGATTCATGACTATTTTCACGCTCCTCAAACGTAAAATTAGTGATGGAACTATTATATCCTCAACTATTGTTTACTAAACCTACTATATTTCCATGCATGTAAGGTTTTCCATCAATATATAATCTTTAATTTTCTACATGTGTAATCCCTCTATTAGCAAGAGAAGCTACATAAGGGCATAATCCATAGAGTACTCATGCTTTGAACATAAGTTATATGTTGATGTCGATCTCCCCATGTATATATAGAGCCTGAAAATGACATAAGAGTGACTTCATAGTTCAGAGGCACATACAAATCCTCTACAATAAATAGACCATGAGTACCACTAGTGATAGTATAGGGAGCAATCATATAATGATTATGCAAAAAGTTAAAAACCTCTTCATCTAGAGGAATTGGTTGTCCATGCCACACTCCATGGCCTCTTCTACCGTATGTTTGTACTAGTGAATGTTCAAGAGTTGGCAATGGATAATCTTCAACCATTTCTATCTGTAAACAAAGAGGTAGAGGATTTTGAGAAACCTCACATTTCAATTAATAAATCATATGTCTGTGATGTGTACAAAGTATATTACCATTCTTAGTAGGAGAATCTTCATCATTATCATCATCAAGCAAATATTCTCGTATATTAGGTATAATTTAAGTTTTTATACCATAGTCTACCTCATGTTCAATACATTCCGATCTTCATCTTTGCTACATGCCACAATAAGAATTATACCAACACATTAGGTAGAAACATCATACTTCCTAGAAGATGATGCATGTGAAGTTGATGCATGGATAGTAGGTGATGGATTAAGGTTTGATTGATCAAAATCTGATTCACTACAACATATCAGGCATATATCGAGGCTTCTACCGAGGAAAATGAACCTCGATGTAAGGGTCGGTGTAGGCGTCCGAACCAAAGCGTCGGTATCAGCGTCGGTATAAGCGTCAGTATGAGCGTTGGTATATGCGTCGGTATAAGCGACGGTATAAGCCATGGTATGCCCCTGGGCAAAATGGTCGGTATAAGCATCGGTATGTGCCTGGGGATACCGAGGCTTATATCGTCGCCTATACCGACGACCATATCTGCAAAA
>CM035407.1:87841631-87864131 GCA_020310875.1 Ceratopteris richardii | reverse complement strand
TTTTGGCTTGGTCTTCATCTTCAATCTTCATGAATATCATGTAATCCAATCATTGCTTTAAACCTGCAAAGTTTTGTAGCATCTAACGCTTTAGTCAACAGATCTATATACAACAATCTCATCCATATGGCCTCTTGAGTAGCATTGGCCAATCCTCTATACTCTGCCTCTGTAGAAGATAGATCAACAGTAGGTTGCTTCTTGGAAGACCATGATATTGGCTTATCACCTGCAAATGAAAGGTATCATGAGGTACTCCTCCTATCATCTTTGCATCCTGCCCAATCTGCATGTGAATAGGTCTTAATGTCCAAGTCTGATGTATAAGGGAAATACAAAACATGATGTTGAGTACCCTTACGGTACTTCACGATTCTTTTGGTAGCCTCTAAGTGGGGTGCCCTAGGCTTGTGCATAAGCTGACTTAGCACACTTACTCCATAAGCAATGTCAATCCTTGTCAAAGTAGCATAATTCAAACTTCCCACTATGCTTTGGTAACATATTTTCAAGTACATCACCTTCATGAGCACTTAGTTTTAGGTTTACCTCCATTGCAGTACTTGCAACTTTGGCATCCTGCAAATGAAACTTCTTCAACATATCTTGTATATACTTCCTCTGAGTAATGTAAATTCCAGAGTTAGTATAGACTGACTCAAGTCGAAGAAAGTATTTTAGTGATCCAAGGTCACTAATTTTGAGCTCCTTCATCATCTGAGTCTTGATCTGTTTGATGCCATTAGCATCATTACCTATAAGTATGATATCGTCAACATATACACATAGATATATTACCTCTAAATTACTTCTCTTGATGAATAGAGAAGTATCCGCTTTACTCATGACAAATCGTTGATCTTGAAGGTATGTAGTCAACCTATGGTTCGATGCCCTAGGATTATACTTCCTTATGCTAGTACACGTTTCTAGGTGTATTCAATTGTCTGAGTACCCTTTCGAGTTTGCAATGCATGATTTATTTAGAATGGGAAGGATTTGAAAGTCATAGAAAGGAGTTGTCTCTCTACTTGTGTGTGTATATTTGTGAACTCTCAGCTCAAAGTCTCAAAACCATTGCTCTCTCTTTCCTTTCAACGAAACTCCTCGACATACCTGGTAAACCCAACGTGAAAGGAGGTGCATGTAGAGACCTTACAGTGAAAGGTTTAGTAAGAAGTGGAGTTTGAAAAGCTCTTTCCATTTGACTGTTTATGGGGGACATTGCAATTCCCTAGATGGACATTATAACTCAGCTCTTGCACTTCCAGCAAGACGAGAAAAGATGAAGTTCCATTGAAGTATTCCATGAAAGAGTTATTAAACGGAGTGGTTACTTTGATGATAAAAATGTCACGTGATTTTGTAAGGAATATGAGCTAGAAGCTCGATATCTTGGAACTCGGCTTACTCGCCTAAATGGTATAGAACTTATTCAAAACTTTGTATATGTGTCAGAGCTACACTTATGTGATCGGTTAACAATAGAGGCCCAAACGAGGTGTCCATAATACAAATTGGCTCTAACAAAAATATTCTCTCTCAAGGATATTGCTAAAGTAACTCGAGCAACTTTCTTAAAGTGGATTCACAAAGCAAAAGACCAAACCATTCTTGATATAGAAAGGGAATTTGACCGTCAGTATGACGACTTGACAGAACATGATAGGAGAGCAATAGAGCATGAAAAGGTATCATTGTTTTCTCAAACATTAGATATAAAGGGCTACGAGGAACTTCTCCCACAATTGCAAGATATGGAGACAGATTCCGAGCTTAAAAAGAATTGGGATGAGATAGAAGCCGCAGTAAAGAGGTATGTAGAAAAGAAAAGAGCTATGGCAAAATTCATGCAAGATTAGCATAAGGATTTACAAGAAGACCAAATACAGGCACCACATCAACCTACCCCAAATGCTCAGGTTAATGAACCAACTAGAAAGAAGGTTGTGCCTCCCAACACCATGGAAGAGAGGTTTAAAAGGTTTAGTGATCTCACGATCTTGAGTGTTAAGCAGATGATGGAGTCCCAAACCCTACAAGCAACTAACAATAAAGTTCCATAAGCTGCTAAAATTAAAAGATGCATCTGGTCTGACTCCTTGGAGCACAACAGATACTCGTGTGAGAGCTTTAAAGAAGCATTGGCTAAAAATCTAGTATTCATAAAGGAGAGGATGCTTTATGACTCAAAAACCAGAGAAAAGGTAAATATCAAAAATCTAGTATTTGGTTATGGAGGGTCCTTGGTCGTTCTCTAGGACTCCAAGAACAAATCAATTGGAAGCAAGCCCTCATTGGTGAAGCGATTAGTTGCTCTACGGTAGTGTGGAATGCGATCAAGGGAGAGATCCTTTGAAAGATTTGGCGGGAAAGATGCACTCACAACTTTGGCAATACCCCCAAGGAGTGGTCAATCGAGAAGAATTGCTAATTGTAAGAAAACCCCCCACTCAGACATCACAAAGAGCTACAATATGTCAACAATAAGCTGAAAACCAAGTGGGCTCCGCATGATGGGGATGCGAGTTTTATCAACCTCCTCTATAACGTCATGTAAGCCTTGTAAGGTCCACCATGAAGGCCCTGGCAGATTGTCAGAAAGAAAATTAGACTTCAAAAACATTTCAGTTGGATGCATGCTCTGCTGGGAGAAGCGTTCAGTTGATGCACCTCTGGGGAATTCCATCGGAGGGGAGGCCCTATGGAATATCTAGCGGGAAAGGTGTGCTTGCAACTTCGGTGACTCCCCCACAGCGTGGTCGATTGCGAAATCACTATCCTGCTTGGCAAAAAGATCGCTAATTGTAAGAAACCCCTCCTTCTTTTTAGGCATCATCAAGTGCTCCTTACAACAAGCTTAAACCCATGTGGACCTCGCATGAGGGTGATGAGAGGGTGACTAACCTTCTTTGTAATGCCATCTAAACTAAGTGGGTTGTGGATTTGGTTACAATGCCATTAGAGGTGCAATAGATGAGATATATTATGCTGGCAAGAGAAGACCTAACAAATCATGTTGAAGGAAGAGTTATGAGGACAAAAACTACAAGCAATGTATGCAAATTTCTACTAGAAGATGTGTTAAGTAGATTTGGCTTTGTTGATAAAATAGTCGCAAACAGAGGTGAGCTCGATGCTCAAGAAGCCAAAGACGTCTTTGAAAAATACAGTATTCGATTATCACTCACCATTGCTTACAATCCTGAAGCCAGTGGGAAACTTGAGCGCGGACATCCCCCGATTATTAAAGCTTTGGCTAAGGCTTGTGAGGGAAAAATAAACAAGTTGCCAAAATATCTTCCCTTTGCCCTATGGGTAGACAGGATTACATGCATTAGGACTACTGGATACATGCCAACAAAACTAATGTATTGTCAGAGACCTATATTAGGGACGGAGTCACATGCTTTAGCATGGACTTCTTTGCCTTGATAGGATGAGATGTTGAGAGAACATCTTCTAGTAGTACATATTCTTCAATTAGAGAAAGGAAGAAATCCGGTAGAAGAAGTAGCAGTTAAGATCAGAGCATCTAGAGAAAGAAAGAAGATTGCATTTGATAAGTCCCATAGGTTAAGACCCAAAAAGTTGAATGAAGGAGATTGGGTGCTTGTCTACGATAGCTCACTAGATACACAATATGAAGCCTGAAGAAAATTGGTTAAGATATGGTTTGGTCCCTATGTGATATGTAAAGTGTTTAACAATGGTACATACTCGCTCAGGGAACTGGATGGAACCAAGTTAAAGGAATTGATTGTTGAGAACACAATTAAGCTCTTTAAAAGGAGAGAGAATAAGAATTATGAGAAAGTTGATAGATGGAGGAAGAAGAAGATGAAGAAGATGACGAGCTTTCAGAAGAGATTCAAGATGGAGAAGAGAGGTAAATGAAAATGGAAACCAAAGGATGTAAATATATACGTATGTAAATATTAAAAGTGTAAATAAATAAGAAGAATAAGTGGATACGAAACAATGTGTGTGTCCAGAAGGTAAGACTATACATTGAATAATAAAAAGTCTGTAAACATGAATGTATGCTAATATACATAAATAAAGATTACATGCATGACCATTTCTAATGTGTCTTTCCTTGTAGGTGCAACTGTAGCTATAGATAAAGAAGTGTGATTCAACCATGTAAAGGAACTTTTCTGATGAGGCGGAGACATCATCTCAAGGTAGGAATGCAAATTTAAAATGAGCTAGAAATAGAGCTTCGACTCAAATAAGAGATACATCTTTAGTATAATCTCCGAATGATGCCTTTATTTTTGAGTACTTACTCCCCACACTTGTAAGTCCTTTAGCACACAGAACAATGATTGAGGAAGGACCATCAACTAGAATAGCCTCAAATAAAATGAGGGATGTATATCCAATTGGGCCCAGGGCTAGACCTTTAGATCAAGTCAGAAATAGGGAGTGGATCGAGCCAGGAGTGTGCCTTTAGACCCATCCACGTACTACATTTTCTTGTCCACCTATTTGTTCCCTATGCTTGTACATATTTGAGAAGAAGAAGAAAGATTTCAAGCAAGAATATATCGTGAAATGCTTTGAGAACAAAGTGAAGATGATCCGTTAAGTGAAGAAGAGATTGATGCCTTTATTTGTGAGTACTTATTTTCGGAATCGGTGGACCAAGCAAGAGCTTTGATATATAGGCATCCATAAGATTTAAATTGAATAAGATCAAAGAATTATCAGTTAAGAGTCAGAGTTTACTATTGTACATAAAGACAAGTGAAAGATATCTTCGAACTTATGATCTATTGTGTGTATATACATGTGTTTTGTGATCATGTTTTGTTTCAACATTCAACCCCAAAAAACATGTCTAAAAGAGAATTGAGCAAAGAAAGTACGTTGTACATAATGAAATAAAGTGTCTTATGGTTTTCATCGTGTTTTTTAGAATAAATAGGAATCAGATCAATAAATGAAAGATGGCAACTTGGAATGAAGGAAGAATAGCTCATAGGAGGTGTAAAATTCAAGCAACTACTGACTTCATACTAGTTAGATGTTATTGCTTCAGTTTTTATTTTCTCTTGTATATATGTGTAAATGTGTATGTATGTCTATATTAAAAGACTACATAACTTAATTATATTATACTAGAAAACTTAGAAGGAAAGATGTGTTATTAACTGCAACTGCTCTTCCAAAGGCTGGTCCATTGACCAATCTATAGATTGCCTGGGTAGAGGAATAAGAGATTTGGGAGGAATCCACCCTTCAAAGAGTCAAGGTTGTTTATCTTCTAGAATAACAATCTGAAAGATAGTAGATCTTGCATGAAGGTAGCATCAGGGTAATCAACCTCCTTTGAAATTCCCTTCAAATTTCTTCTATTTGTCTCATTTTTTTTGAAGTTCAACCTGTTTTAGAGAAAAAAAAGGGAAATTATCACATAGAAAAAGATATATGGAAATAAAATGCCAACCTCATTTATAGTTCAATTTTGAAGGAATTTAATTATATTATCCACTCTCTTGACAACCTATGAACAATTCAATATAAAATATAAGTATCAAAGAAAGAAATATTATAACATGTATACTAAAAACATTTGTAGATTCCTAACTTTATGCTCTTATCAATACATCCTATATTCAAATAGATCATCAAAACTATTTTTTCTCCTTGTAAATCTTGTTAGTGATTACTTGGATATCTTCACCCAAAAAAATATTGCAAGCTACATAAACGGAAAGAAAACTCCATCATTAAGAAATGATTAACGCTATGGAATGACCAATGCCTTCAAAATTTCATGCAATGTTTAGAATGTACTTGTAAGGCCATGGAATGGTTCATTCTTCCAACTACATAGAAAGAAATCTTGCCAAACCACAAAGAAAACATATGTAGATAGGTCAAAAATATATTAAATACCATCAACAACTCAAAATTTCACAAAAATTCTGAGATCTTCGTGCAATTCTTGGAAAGCACCTATTAAGGTATGAAGTGCTTGTTCATCCACCAAAGTAGAAGGGAATATCTCTATAACAAATAAAAGAATATAGAGATAGATCAAAGATATATTCAATACTATAATCCATGAAATATTCTAGATTAATACCTACAATTGATAGAATATCTCATTCTAGTATAGTTTTCGAGTTTCATAGTTGCTCTTTCAAGACATGTTGTGCAATAGCAACCATCCCATTGTCTTTGTGGCCATAATGAAGACCCAAGTTTCCAAGGTGTCTAACTTGATGAGGCCCATATCTAGAGGGTTGCATGTACACCCATGCACCTTTGAAGTACTCATGTGGCATGCATTGTGCATCTTTAGCTTTGATATTATGACACCTTAATGTGAGAACTTCATCTTTTGGTTGCCTACAGCCTTTAGATTTTGTCATTGAAGTTCAAGGTCTTCAATCTACAACAATATTTTGACATTGGAGATGCAGATAGCTTGGAATAGAGACATAGGAGCTTCAATGGTGTGCTACAAAGAGAAACTAATTGAAAAACGATGTCCTCTTGGGACCTAGTATAAAAATGTGAGGTTTAGGAGGGAAATGTTGATATACTTAGGTAGTGATATGTGTGAACACATTAGGATCGTCGGGGCACTTTTTTCCCTCTTTAGGAGGTTTTTTCCCCCCGACTTGTATATACGCCTATTGCCCTAATGGGCTACTTATCTTTGTACATTCTCTAGTAATACATTCAGTATGTGTGTTGTGCTCCAAGCTTCTTCTTCTTCCTTGTGTTGTTCGCGTGCTTCAGCAGACGTCTAACTCCAACAATTGGTATTAGAGCAGGTCGTCACTTCATCTAGGGTGCCGTCGACACTCCTCCATTTACACTCTCAGAATCGCACCAAATTTTGGTAAGCATACTCAGCGTGTTTTCGAGATCAAAACTGCTTCGCTCTATGGTGCTGAAATCACGATCTGAGCTAGTTTTGGCCTCCGAACGCACTATCGCAGTGCTTGTGTAGGCTATTTCGACCTTTTGTGCAAAAGGTATATACCAGTTTCTGTTCGCCAGTATAAGCATCTCAAAGTTTGCTATAGGTCTAATGGAATTTGATGGAGAGTGTTAATCTCCAAAAGAACAAGCTATCCTTGATGTTAGACCACCTCTATATCAAGAATAACTTTAAACTTCAACCAATTTTCGAAGACAAGCACCAAACTATCAAGAATTTAGCTAACTGTGAAGAAAGTCATTTCACAGAAAAGTTTGCTGCACATTATTGACTCCTTGATTAATCATTTGTGTAAAGTTTCTGATGAAACTTTGTAGAATGTGTCGCCTAGAGTTTGCACACCTCCTCCAAGTTAAAAGACTTCAAAAGCTTAAGTACATTATCAGAAATGTTTCAAACAATCTACCTATGTCTGAAACTGCATTCATGTAGAGTCGACTTTGACACCTGCAACTTTTAGCACATGGTTCTCCCAAACTAGAACCATCGGGATTGCGCCTGTTTCAGAAGACACTCAATACTTTCTCACATATAGATGTTCCTACATGAAATTATCTAAGCCTGTTTGCAATTGGACTCTCAAACTTTAACCATAGATAGATTAGCTATGGACTTAGATGTGTACAAAAGGATTTCTGATAAAATCAAACACAAAAGTAGAACTAGAGAAAAGATCAACGTGCAATTCT
Source organism: Ceratopteris richardii (assembly GCA_020310875.1). Classification (NCBI taxonomy): domain Eukaryota; kingdom Viridiplantae; phylum Streptophyta; class Polypodiopsida; order Polypodiales; family Pteridaceae; genus Ceratopteris; species Ceratopteris richardii. Next base: position 87,856,478 of record CM035407.1, on the reverse strand, counting down.
CTGAACATTCTTTCTATTGAACTCTTCATACATGTGATGGATGATACATCCAATACTCATCATCTATTCATCTATATTTCATTTTTGTCTCATTAATACGATCATATATATATATATATATATATATATATATATATATATATATATATATATATATATATATATATATATATATATATATATATATATATATATATATATATATGAGTATTGATTCATCATTACTTCAAGTATATTGAAGTATTTACAAAACTAATGTACATATGGTTAAAGAACTTTTCTTCCTGAATCTTCACTTTACTTCATGAAGTTGAACTTCAATCTCTTCTTCATATCTTTATTTCTGGGCTTCATATAATCACCAATTGTTGATTGTCCTGCTCCAACAGCTCCCCCTCAATCATCAATTGTGATTACCTGCATCTTCTTTATTCCCGCCATATGGTTAGAAAATTTTCCAGATACCTTTCTTGAGTTACATATACTCCATGTTGAGTATATGAAATCTCTATTCCCAAAAAGAATGACAAATTTCCCAAATCACTGATTTTGAATTCTTTCTCCATCTACTTCTTAATCATGTGTATACCTTTGTCATCTGTTCTTGTAAGTATTATGTCATCAACATAAATACAAACATAAATAAATCCATCCTCACTTGCTTTGACTAACAAGCTACTATCTGTGTTTGATGCTTGAAATCCAAGTTCCTTTAAGAACTTTACAAGCCTATAATTCCATGCCCTTGGGGCCTGCTTCAACCCATGCAAAGCTCTCTTGAGCTTACACACCTAATTTGGATACACTTGATCTTTGAAACCATCTGGTTGTTCCATATAAACTTCATCTGAAATATAACCATTCAAAAATGCATTCTTCACATCTAATTGAGATAATTTCCAACCTTTGCAAGGAGCAATTGCTATGAGAGTCCTTATGGTTGTCATCTTTGCAACAGGACTATAAGTTTCATCATAATCCACACCATATGTCTGTGCATATTCCTTTACAACAAGCCTGGCTTTGTACCTAGATACACTTCCATCTGCAAACCTTTTTGTTTTGTAGACGCATTTACATCCAATGATCTTCTGACTATTTGGTTTAGGCACCAAATCCCAAGTCTCATTTTCCATCAATACATCATATTCCTCCTGCATAACTTTTTCCCAATTCTTCTTCCCTTTGGCTTCATCATATGTTGATGGATCTTCATCTGCTTTTAACATGTAAGCATAATCTTTAGTAGTCAAGAATGAAGTATCATAGCTATACCTTGTAGGTTGCCATTTGTGCCTAGATGACCTTCTGAGTTCTCCACTTCTTGAAGTTTCTGGTTCATCACATTCTCGATCAAACCTTGGCACATCTTCAACTTCAACCTGTACTTCATTGTTCTCCTCTTCATCAAATATCTGAACCTTTGATTTACCTTTCTTTTGATTCACAACTTCTTCAACATCTGCATGAACATTAGATGTACCTGCATACCAAGTACCTTGCTCATCAAATGTAACATCCTTAGACACAAGGAATTGCTTTGTAGATGGACTGCACAACCTATAACCCATCTGCTTGTCATCGTAAACAATGAATACATACTTCTGTACTTTAGGTTCCAATTTATGCCTCAATTGAGATGGCACGTATGCATATGCCAAGCATCCAAATATTTTACAATGATCCAAGGTAGGTATCTTACCCCACCAAGCTTCATATGGTGTCATACCTTGCAAAGCTTTACATGGTAAACTATTAACCAAATATGTGGCTGTGTTTACAGCCTCAGCCCACAAATAATTAGGGCAATTTTTCTTCTTCATCATGGATCTTGCAAACTCCACAATAGTTCTGTTTCTTCTTTCTGCTACCCCATTTTGTTGAGGAGAGTACCTACAAGTAACCTCTCTCTTTATACCTACATTGCACAAATAATCACTGAACTCATTAGAGAAATACTCTCCCCCTCCATCTAACCTTAAGTTCTTCAATTTTTGACCTGTAATTCTTTCTGCATATGCATGATAGTGTTTAAATGTATTAAACACTTCTGACTTGTCTTTGATCACATAAATTGTGATCCACCTGGTAGCATATATCTTGAACCATTTATACTAAAATCCTTTGAAGGACTCCACACATCTGTATGTACCAATTCAAGTTTTTCTTAATACATAAAACCATGCTTATTATATGATTGCTTATGACCCTTACCTAACTGACATGCTTCACATCTGTATGTCATGTGTTGACCTGCAACATTAGGCAATCCAAGCACTGAACCATTGTTAACCATTTCTTTGATACCTCTTTCATTAAAGTGTCCAAGTCTTTTATGCCAAAGACCCAATTCAGACACCTTTTGCTCTCCATATGTAAACATAGCATGTCCAATATTACCTTGTATCTTTAATGTGAAGAGCCTTCCTTCCTTCTTTCCTATAACAATTTGTTTATACCTTCAACATAAACTCCATCATTAGTGAACCTTACATCATATCCTTTTTCCACAATTTGTCCTACACTAATCAAATTCTTTGGAATTGTAGGAACATAGAGAACCTTACTCAAGAGAGTACTTCCATCTTTGGATTTAACTGAACCAATTGACTTTACTTTGTGATTTGTATTATCACCTGCTTGAACTTTGTGATTGATTGCCTTATGATCTAGATCAGTCATCAAAGCAATGTTTCCACTCAGATGATTGCTACATCCTGAGTCAATATAAAATACTCTCATGTCTTCATGTGAGGCTTCACATGTTGCATTCATAATAAGAGTTGAATCTTCTTTTTGATCTCATGCATAATTATAGTAGGTGTTATTGTAGGATTGATTTTGGAAGTTTTTTCCTCCACTTCTTCCAAAAGAATTCCTACCACCTCTACCTTTGAATTTTCCTCTCTGATATCTGCCAACTCTTCCTCTTTGATTAAAATTCTGATTAAAATTACCATTGCTTTGATTATTATGCCAACAATCATGAGAAATATGATTGGTCTTACCACATATCCAACAAGCTCTGACATTATCTTCGTTATTTCTGCCTCTTCCTCTACTTCTACCACTTCCTCTTCCTCTTAGGAAGTTTGCTTGACTTGGAGTACCTTCATCTTCAACTGTTTGTTGCTTTCCTTTGCTAGCTTTCTTCTTGTCTTAAGAATACATTGCATGACCTGCACTCTTATCAACCTCTCCTTTGATATATTCTCAAAAGTTGGCATATGTCCTAACAATTGATTCAAATCAGGAGTGAAATGATCTAATGAAAGTTTTGTTGACAAAATAAAAGGCTTCCACTTCTCATCTCCTCTTAGCCCTGTGAGAATTTGTCTTACCAACTTATCTTCTTCAATATCTTCATCAACTGCACCTAAAGAATCAGGAATGTCTTTCATCTTTGTCACATAATCAGATATTGATTGTGAAGCCTTCTTCTTAAATGTAGTAAACTCTGCCCATAATGAAGCTTTCCTTGATTTGGTTGTATTCTGAAAATGCTCTTCCAAAGCATTCCATATGTCACATGCACTTTCAAGTCCTCTAATATGAGGAAGCAAATAATCATTTACTGCCATGTAGATTATGCTCCTTGCTTGAGCATCCTTCTTCATCCAAATCTTTATATCTGCAAGCTCATCCCTAGTTGGAACACTAGGATCTTTGAACTCTGGCTCTTCTTCCTCTCTTGTGATGTATCCCATCATATCTTTGCTCATAAGATGAGCTTCCATTCTCATAGACCAAGCTGGATAGTTCTCTCTATCCAACTTCTCAATTTGGAGACTATCTCTCATCCTTTCTTCACCTGTACTATCAAATCTTTAATCCTTATAAAGAATTAATGTACCTTAGCTTTGAATGTTGCTTCTTCTGATCCTTTTGATAGCCTTAATGTGTCTTCCTTCAGTCTCTCTTCCACACTTTATCCTTTTGAACCTTCAAGGTGTGAAATTTGTATATCTGCAGTAGTCGGGGTCTTCCTTTCCTCAATTTTGATACTTCGTGCTCTGATACCACTGATGGAGAGTGTTAACCTCCAAAAGAACAATCTATCTTTGATGTTAGACCACCTCTATATCAAGAATAACTTTATACTTCAACCAATTTTGGAAGACAAGCACCAAACTATCAAGAATTTAGCTAACTGTGAAGAAAGTCATTTCACAGAAAAGTCTGTTGCACATTATTGACTCATTGATTGATCATTTGTGTAACGTTTTTATGAAACTTTGTAGAATGTGTCGCCCTAGAGTTCCTGCACCTCCTCGAAGTTAAAACACTTCAAAAGCTTAAGTAGATTATGAGAAATGTTTCAAACAATCTACCTATGTCTGAAACTGCATTCCTGTAGAGTCGACTTTGACACTTGCACATGGTTCTCCAAAACTAGAACATGTTTAAGTGAATGCTTTTAGCCATAGATGGCTTACCTTCCAACTTAAATTTTGACTCCTCATTTGTGTAAAACTTTACACTCTGTACTGAGAGCTGACCATTTCTTTGACCATCGAGATTGCGCCTGTTTTAGAAGACACTCAATACTTTCTCACATATAGATGTTCCTACACAAAATTCTCTCAGCCTGTTTGGAATTGGACTCTCAAACGTTAACCATAGATAGACTAACTATGGACTTAGATGTGTACAAAAGGATTTCTGATAAAATCAAACATAGAAGGAGAACTAGAGAAAAGATCGACACACAATCCTCTAAACATTCTTTCTATTCAACTCTTCATACATCTGATGGATGATACATCCAATACTCATCATCTATTCATCTATATTTCATTTCTCTCTCCTCAATACAATCATATATATATATATATATATATATATATATATATATATATATATATATATATATGAGTATTGATTCATCATTACTTCAAGTATATTGAAGTATTTACAAAACTAATGTACATATGGTTAAAGAACTTTTCTTCCTGAATCTTCACTTTACTTTATGAAGTTGAACTTCAATCTCTTCTTCATATCTTCATTTCTGGGCTTCATATAATCACCAATTGTTGATTGTCCTGCTCCAACAGAATTGGTCGGGGCAATTATGTTCAACTTTTTGAGATATAGTCTTTTCTCCATCAAGGTATTTTAGTCACAAGCCATGGCTGAAAGCAGTGGTGTATTCCGTATATTGGCTGTTGAGGATAAGTTGGATGGTACCAACTTCGTTATGGGCTTATATGATGTGACATGTGTTGGTTGAAAAAGGACTTTGGAACATTGTTAAGGGTGTCAAAAAACGTCCTCTCACACCTGCAACTCTTACAACTATAGGTACTGAAGCTAATGTAGAAGGTGTCGAAGATGATGATATTCTGCATATTCCTGTTCGTGCTGCGGTTTCTACTGCACCTACTGCAACACAGATTCACTAGGATGGCAGAGATGCCGAGGCACATGCATTGATAGCTTTGTCTGTCAAACGTGCCATTATTCCTCACATTCGCTCTTGTAGGACAGCTAAGGATGCTTGGGATACACTTACCACATTGTACCAAGCTAAGAATGAGGCTCGTGTTGCTTACCTCCGAAAACAGTTGGAGAGTGAGCACATGAATGAAGGTGATTCTATGGACAGTTTCCTAACGAAGATCAAATATTTGAAGGAACAGTTGATTTGTGCTGATGAGGTTATACCAGATAGCTCACATGCAGACCGTTCTCAATGGTCTTCCTGATTCATATCAGAGTTTTGCTTCTACTCTTCGGTTGATGATGAAAGGCAATCCAAATGCCTTATCATTTGAGGAGTTTGCCTCTGTTATGTTGCAAGAAGATCAGTCTAGGCATAATAGGCCCATTATGTGAGTTGCAGATCAAGCTTTCTTGGCTAGTCAGAAGGGCAAAGGAAAATGGAGCTCTTCAACTAATAAGCAGAAATCTTCTAATTTTGCATATTCGAAGAAGGAAGATAAAGATGAGAAGAAATCAGAAAAGTAGAAATTGTTTTGGCTGGAACGGTTGTTGCAAAAGCCTCTACACCAAAAATGGAGTTTGCTAATCTTGTACAGGAAGAAGAATGGGCGTTTACTACTGTTTGCAGTTTTGACCCATCTTCTCATGAGCAGTGCATGTCTGCAGTAGACTCAGATGTTTGGTACATTGACAGTGGGGCGACCAAACATATTACCTCACACCGCAGTTTCTTCTCTTCACTCAAGCTTGCCCGTATAGGAAATACTGTTACATGCGCCAACAACTCCTCTTATCCTGTTATGGGAGTTGGTAAGATCATTTTGACTACTGCTAATGGTAGCTCTTTCACTTTGTCAGATGCTTTATTTGTGCCAGGGATCAAGAAGAACCTGTTATCAGTTTATGCATTAGCCAAGATTGGCTTGGTTGTGAAATTTGTTGATGATAGGAGTATAGTTCATGATCTCTCAAATGGTGATGTGATTATGCTTTTGGCATTTTTATGTCCTAGGTTGTATAAGCTCATAGACTATGAAAGATCTATAAATGATTTGGCATGTGCAGTAAATGATTCTCAGGCTATGTCAGATGCAAAGCTTTGGCATGCACGCTTTGGTCATGTGAATTTTGCTAGTTTGCTACGCCTGCAGAAATCTGAAATGGTGTCCTCTTTGCCCAAAATTGAGGCACCTGGAAAACATGTTTGTGAATTCTGTATTTTGGGCAAAATGTAGTGTTCGTCTTTTCCAAAAGATGGTTCAGTTCGGGCTACTCAGAAATTGTAGCTTGTACATAGTGACGTCTGTGGTCCTATGTAGACACCTTCTTTTGGGAATTATCTTTACTTTGTGACTTTCATCAATGATTTTTCCAAGCATGCATGGGTATATCCATTGAAGGCAAAGTCCAAAGTGTTCATGTGCTTCAAACAGTTTTTGGTTTTGGCTGAAAATATGTCAGCATGTAAAATGGGTACCCTTTGTTCTGATCAAGGGGGGGAATATATGTCTTCTGATTTTAATGCATTTCTGGCTGAACATGGGATAAAACACCAATGTACAGTGCCGTATACACCTCAACAGAATGGAGTTGCTGAACGAAAGAACAGGTCACTCATGGAGATGGTGAGGTGTATGGTCAAGAGTTAGGCTTTACCACATAGTTTCTGGCTTGAGGCTGTCATGTGTGCATCATATGTACTGAACAGGTGTCCCACTAAAGCGCTACAATCTATCACTCCATATGAGGCTTGGCATGATTACAAGACATCTGTTGCTCATCTACGTGTTTTTGGTTGTTTGGCATATGCATTAGTGCCTCAACAACATTGTAGAAAATTGGATGATAAAGCAATAAAATGTATTTCTGTTGGGTAGAGTTCTGAAAGTAAAGGCTATCATCTATATCATCATCCATAGACTAAACCCATTCTGGTTAGCCGTGATATTGTTTTTGTGGAAGATGCTATTCAACCATTGCTTTCATGTACTAAGGAGACATATGTTAGCTCCAAAGACATGTATGATACTATGCTGCCTCTTTTTACAGGTGGACAGTCTAGTGCTTATCCCAATGAGGCACCTTCTCAGCCTTTGCAGGTTTCATGTGATGATGCAAATCATTCCATTTCTGATGCAGATTTACATGATGCACTTGTTGATGAGAGAGCTGATATTGAGAAGGCAAAGACTATGCCAAAATGGCTGGTGTAGAATTTGCATGATAGCAAATTAGATGCATCTCTATCATATCGTACTCGTTCAGGCTCTCATAGTGCCTCTTTTGCATCAGATTGCTATGCTATGGCTGCATCTAGTCTCTATGATAAGAATGCATCTGTGTCATTTGATGAAGCACAAAATTCAAAAAATTGGATGGCTGCTATGAAATCTAAATATGATGCTATAATGAAGAATGGTACTTGGTCTTTATGTGACTTGCCTCCTGGCAAGAAGGCCATTGGGACTAAGTGGGTATACAAGCTGAAGTGTAAGCCTGATGGTACAGTTGAGAGGTATAAGGCTAGGCTTGTTGCAAAGGGTTATGCACAAGAAAGAGGCATTGATTTTTATGAGACCTTTGCACCTACTTGCCGAATGACTACTGTTCGTAGCATCTGTGCACTTGCAACTCATCATGGTTGGAATGTACATCAGTTGGACATTAAAACAACATTTTTGAATGGTGACTTGCATGAAGAAGTGTATGTTTTTCAGCCCTGTGGCTTTGTGCAGAAAGGGCATGAAAACTAGGTGTGCAGGTTAAAGAAGGCATTATATGATTTAAAGCAAGCACCACGTGCTTGGTATGAGAAGATACATGCCTATCTGATTGCACTTGGTTTTGAAAACAGTCCAACTGAAAGCATATTATATGTTAAGTGTGCTAATGATGTGCTTCTGATCATTGTTGTCTATGTTGACGACATGCTACTCACTGGTCCTATTGAGAAGCATATTGCTGATTTTAAGGCTGATTTGCATACCTCATTTGAGATTTCTGATTTGGGGCATTTGCATCACTATTTGGGCATTCAATTTATGCAAGTTGATGGTGGAATGGCTTTGTGTCAAACAAAATATATTGACACATTATTGCAGCATTTTGGCCTTGAAGACTGTAAGCCTATTGCTACTCCTATGGAGACAGGTTTACGATTGAGTCTTCATGATGGTGGAGATGGATTTGATGTTGTTCTCTATCTGCAGGTTGTTGGATGCTTGATTTACTTATACATTACTCGGCCAGATATTCAGTTTGTTGTCTCACAAATGAGCAGATTTATGCATTGCCCAGGAGTCAAGCATTGGTAGGCGGTTAAGCACATCTTTCACTACTTGAGTGGTACTCGGCTACTTGGGTTGTTTTATCCCAAGGGGGGATCACTACTGCTAGATTTGCATGCTTTTTCTGACTCTGATTAGGCTGGTTGCTATGACACTCGTGTGTCCACTAGTGGTGTTTGCTTCATGCTTGGTAGCTCATGTGTATCTTGGTTGAGCAAGAAGCAACCTACTATGGCCACTTCCTATTGTGAGGCTGAGTATAGGGTAGCTTTCATAGCTACTATTGAGTGTGTGTGGCTCAGATGCCTTATGGCTGATTTGGGTGTTGCTCAGTCTTCTGCCACCACCATCTTTACTGACAGTCAAAGCGCATTGGTAGTTGCAAGGAACCCTATGTTCCATGCTCGCACTAAGCACATTGAGGTGCATTATCACTATGTCAGGGAGAGGTGCTCTGCTGGGGAGATCAGCTTGGCATATGTGTTCACGCAGGGAACATTGTAGACATTTTCACGAAGGCTCTGCCTAGGGAGAAGTTTGAAGCTTTCCGCAAAGCTTTGGGCTTACTTCCTTTTGTGGAGTGATTTCCACATAGCTTGGCACTTCCTTATACATGAGTGCCAGCTCCTTGTTCACCGCATCGCTCCCAAGGGGGATTTGTTGATATATTTAGGTAGTGATGTGTCTGAACACACTAGGACCGCCGGGGCACTTTTTTCCCTCTTTAGGAGGTTTTTTTCCCCGGCTTGTATATACGCTTGTTGCCCTAATGGGCTACTTATCATTATACATTCTCTAGTAATACATTCATTATTGTGTGTTGTGCTCCAAGCTTCTTCTTCCTGCTTGTGCTATTCGGGTGCTTTCGCAAACGTCTAACTCCAATAGGAAATACCTCTTTCCTTGGTATTTTTTAAAAAAGCCTATTTTTCGAGGTCAAATCATGCACGGATTTCAAATTTGTGGTCAAAAAGAGCACTTTTGACCCTAAAAAGTAATGGGGGGTCCATTGTGAGGTGTTATGATGAGCTTTTAAACTTTTTAAAAAAATTGAATTTTCGAGCGCAGTTTGGTTATGAGATTCCTTCTCTGTCTAGAGGCAACTCATTAAATAGGGGGGAAAGTTGTCCCCTCTCTCCCTTTCAGCCTAGTATTTTATAGGGTATACACTGTGGCCACCACCCTCTTCTGATTGGTCAATCATCAATCACTCCTTAATAATCTAAAAGGCCAACACAAGGTTCATTTTTTCTCCTAATGACAAAAAACTGTAACGAAGTATTTATGTATTCGTGTGTATCTACATACGTACTATGGATAATGAACACTACCAACAGTTACATTGAGGGAGAGTAGCTTGAAATAGATGGATAAGGAACCTTTGCTATGGATTTTTCTTTGAGAAGTGATTTGGAAACCATTAACTCCATCTTCGGATGCAAACAAGATATCTTCACCCTACCCATGAGTCTTTTGCATGAAAGGATACAAGGTATTGTGTCGAGACATTTATGTTAATATGAAAAACCCTTCATAGAATGCGACATTAGAAAATGTTCATATGAATTTGGACGGTGATCAAGTTAGAGAATGTGAGTTATGAAAATTCAGCTATGCAATGACGGAGGATGCCAACAATTAAATGAAGGAAAACAAATGGAATTCTATCATTTTATGATCCTTGAATAACGTAAGTTTATGTCCTTGGCATGCATTTATGAGGATATTTGTTAAGCTTCTCAAGTTACACATTTAGTTTGATGTAGCCATTAAAAATCGTAAAACTTAAAATAAAACAATTAAGAATGTGGAGAATATTCTTAGTTATATAGGATTTCATGGTTGATGTTGCTCTGATTGATACAAAAAATCCAAAGCTCTATGATTGTTGAGGAATGAGAGCGAAAATGATGCAGATAGTGAAATTATGCGGGAATCATGGAACGAGAGCAAAAATGAGAGTCAAAGGAGGCAATAAAATTAATATGAATTTGTTAAACACACAAATAGTTATGGATCTAAAATGTAAGCTTATGTAATAGTTATACAAATTAATAATGTAAGTTTATGTACTTGGCATGCATTTATGAATAGTTATACCAATTAATAATGTAAGTTTATGTACTTGGCATGCATTTATGAGCTTATTTGTTAAGCTTCTCAAGTTACATATTTAATATGATGTAGCCATTAAAACTCTTAAAACGTAAAATTAAACAATTACGAATGAGGAGAATATTCTTAATTCTATAGGATTTCATGGTTGATATGTTGCTCTGATTGATACCACAAATCCAAAGCTCTATGATTGTTGAGGAATGAGAGCAAAAATTGTGGATATAGTGAAGCATGCGGGAATGATGGAAAGAGATAAAAATGAGAGACAAAAGAGGCAATTAAAATAATACTAATTTGGTAAACACACAAACAATTATGGATCTAAAATGATCTATTTTTGAAACCTGTGAAATCCTCCCAATAGAATGATTTAGCAACTTTGGACATTCTAAACTATAATCTTAAAATTCACTAAATGTATCATAATCCTTGAGGTGAGAAAAATGTGACTCACCGCATAGTATGTATGATAATGTTTCTTAAGAATATTTTCCAATAAACTATTCAATAATATTCACCTTTTCTATAGCTCACTTTGTTTTCAAATAATATTGTATGGATAAGTGGGTATCCTCCCTACACAAGGTATCCAAAAATCACATTACCAAGCTACAGGTATCTTCTTCAAAACACAAATCATGGAGGGGCTGTATTGCAAGCAAATCATTTTATAGATATGTGAAATCGGTTTTATCCGACCCCATTATCTCGAAATCATGTGATGGAAGGTGCAAATAACTAAAGTAGCCAAAGAACTATGGCAACTACGAAATAAAGAGACAAGCCTTAAATGGAATGCTGAACATGCGCTTATAAAGCGCACTAGGTGGAATGAAGGATGAGGTTGGCAAGGATCAAAATCGGAAAAGTGTTGACACGTATTACTAGCCATTATTGTTTCAAAATAACTTAATTGATTATATGAGGAAATTTGATATAAAACAGTGGGTGGAAAAATATTTAGATAAAATCAAAGTTAGAGTTCTTTTTCTCGCTAAACAGTGCTTTTGATCCGCTATGTGTTCGCATTTTTTTACAAATCTATTTTATTTTCATATGTTATTTCTTTGAAGTTTGAGGTGAAACATGACTTTTTCTAAAACAAACTGTGAAATGGTCATTTCCATATCCAATTAGTATAAAAAGGGAAAGAACTCTCATTTTAAATATTTCATTCAGTTGATCAACAACGTTGGGAACCCTACAATCATGGCATGCACAAAGGAAACAACTACGAGAAGAAGGACTCCACGAAATCGAGAACTCTTGCCCAATAATCAATTGAAAATTTAGATGTTAGGAGGGAGCACTAAGTCAGGATCCATCTACATATGTTACATCTTTGTCTAATATCTTGATTGAGAGAGAGAGAGAGAAAAAGAGAGAGAGAGAATTTAATACCCCTTCAATTAGTTTTCGCATACTTCATCCATGTATTCACCTATTCTAAAATTGAAACGTGTTGAATATGGTTCCATAAGTTCGCGGATGACAAAATATGGCCTCCCTATTTTGCATTCGATGGACTTTTAACCCTTTAAAGAGCCCTTAATAGTGTTAGAAATGTACAATATTGGGGTTTTTATCATTAGTTTAATGGAACATAAGAGAGAATTACAAAGAATATGTTTTTGAAATGGCCAGTCACCTTTTGACTTCTTCAACAATACATGACTTCTTATAATGGCTCCATTCCCTCATGGATGCAAGAAAAACGGGGGAAGAAGGATGTGTGAAATGGCCTTACATCTTCAATATACGGACATTTTCTTCACATTGTGGCTCCTTTTTTTCATCTATGGTGCCTAAATCCTGTAGAAAGAGATTGTTGTGAATGGTCTTCTAGATTCATATTAGAGTTTTGCTTCTAGTCTTCAATTGATGATGAAAGGCAATCCAAATGCCTTAATATTTGAGGAGTTTGTGTCTGTTCTCTTGCAAGAAGATCAGTATAGGCAGAACATGTCCATTAGGTGTGTTGCAAATCAAGCTTTCCTAGCTAGTCAAAGGGAAAAGGTAAATGGGGCTCTTCTACTAGTAAGAAAAAATTTATTAATTCTACAGAATCAAAGAAGGATGATAGAGACGAGAAGAAAACAAAAAAATAGAAATTGTTTTGCAAATACTATAAAGGAAATGATCATGTCATAAAGAGCTATCCACAAGTGGATGCAAAAGAGGAAAAGAAAAACTATGAAGAATGGAATCTTCTTCGAAGTAGATGCATTTTTTGGGAACGATAAAAAACGCGACTCCTCGTTGGATGGGATCTATCATGCCATGAGGGTCTTATTTGGCACAAGGTAATTTCTTGTCCGAAATTCCCCAAATCAAGGTAAACACGGACTTTCATATCATTCTTAACAAGAAGTGGTGCCTGACCTGCACAAAGCTGTGTTGGGATCTAAAGTTCATGTCTATCTAGCATCCCCTCATTGAGATCAAAAATTTAGTTCTCATGTGGCAAATTCTCCACTGTGGTATCTGAACCAATCTAAAGGCTAGCAAAATCTGTAGAACTTTGACATGGTGCAAGAGATGCTGACCGCAACATTGAGGATCTGAGACACATCTTCTTCGAGTGCCCTAAGACCCACGTCCCCAAGTGGAGCCTTGGGGATATTCTGAGACTACATGAACAAATATACCTAGAAGCAAGCACTCTTGGGTGAAATGATCCGTTTTTCTACTTCTTATGAAATGCTATAAGAGGGAAAACCCTCTGGAAGATTTGGAGGGAGCAGTGTGCCTACAATTCTGGACAACCTCTTGACGAGTGGTTGATAGAGAAGTCTTTGTTCCTCTTTGGCAAGACAACCTCCAACTATAAGAGGTCCCCACCATTTAGGAATCGTAAATTGTTTCTCATTTAGGAATCATAAATCATAAGAGCCTCCTTTATAACAATCAATCTAGGTCTGCAAGTTATACCCTTGCTTTGTGGGATTTGGGGGGTCCCAACGACACTAGTTCCTTTCTTGTTTGAGAGAGTAGGCCAAGGCCAAAATTCCTTTTGGTGAGAAAAAAAGAGACAAAGAAGAAAGAGGCTGTAATGATTGTTGCAAAGGCCTCTACACCAAAAAGAGAGTCTGCTAATCTTGTGCAGAATGAAGAACAAGCATTTACCAGTGTTTGTAGTTATGGCCCATCTTTTCATGAACATTGTATGTCTACAGTAGACTCAGATGTTTGGTACTTTGAAAGTGGGGAAACCAAACATATTACCTTCCGGCGTAGTTTCTTCACTTCACTTGAGTCTACCCCTACAGGGAATAATGTCACATGTGCCAACAACTCCTCTTATCCTAATATGGGAGTTGGTAAGATCATTCTGACTACGGCTTATGGTAGTTCTTTTAGATTATTAGATGTTTTATTTGTGCAAGGGATCCAGAAAAATATGTTATTAGTTTCAGTAATTAAAACATTTGTTTGGTTGTAAAATTTATTGACAAATGTACACCATGATCTGTAAAATGGAGATATCATTATTGCTTCTCACATTTTATGTTGTGGGCTCTATAAGCTCATAGATTATGCAAAATCTATGAATGATGCAACTTGTGTAGTTTAAGATTCGCATGCTATGTCAGATGCAAAGATTTGGCATACATGCTTTGTCATGTATATTCTATTAGTTTGCTATGCTTGTAAAAATCAGAAATGGTGTCCCCTTTGCTCAAACTTGAGGAACCTGGTAAACATGTATGTGGAGGCTATATTTTGGGCAAAATACAATGTTCCTTCTTCCCAAAAGATGGTTCAGTTTGAGCTACTCAGAAATTGCATCTTGTTCATAGTGATGTCTATGGTCCTATGTAGACACCTTCTTTTGGGAGGTATCTTTTCTTTGTGACTTTCATCGATGAGTTTTCCAAGCATGTGTGAGGACACTACAACATATGAGGGGCATACCGATGTTGCCCATACCGACGGTCACCCCTCGATGTCGGTATGACCGTTGAAAATGCTTGAAAAACCATGGATGCAATACCAA